>VWZI01007822.1:643454-657033 GCA_013396835.1 Psilopogon haemacephalus
CTCTCTGCCTCTCTCTGCCTCTCTCTGCCTCTCTCTGCCTCTCTCTGCCTCTCTCTGCCTCTCTCTGCCTCTCTCTGCCTCTCTCTGCCTCTCTCTCAGTCTCTTTTCTGAGAAAAAGAATTAAACAAAAAGATTAACATATATTCCTTCTGGCAATATTATTAAGAACAACAAATATTTAGGTTTATCAGTTGAACCTCAGCACTTAAGTGCAGCGGGAAGGTCAGTGTGTTAGCCTACAAATGAAAAGCAAGGAGGAAGTTCCTCCTTACATAAACCAGCAGGATTTTACCCTGTGCTGTGTGTGCACATGTGCGTGCATACACACACAGACAGTGTCACTGAAGTGATCTGTATGCCCAGGCTCCTTGGCGATGCCTTGCTGTAGAATATTCACAAAGCATAAATGTTGTTTTTGTGAGCAATGTAAGCGATCTGAAACCCCACACTTTTGAGGTTTTGAAATTGTCTGAGATGTTATTTCCTAGCTCACTAGTGTTTCTTCTTCTAGCCAGGTTTTGTACAGGCTGACTGGAATACTGTGTGCAGTTCTGGAGCCCCCAGCACAAGAAGGACATGGAACTGTTGGAGAGAGTCCAGAGGAGGGCCACAAAGATGATCAGAGGGCTGCAGCAGCTCTGTTATGAGGACAGGCTGAGAGAGTTGGGACTTTTCAGCCTGGAGAAGAGAAGGCTTCCAGGAGACCTTATAGCAGCCTACCAGTATCTGAGGGGGGCTACAGGAGGGCTGGGGAGGGACTGTTCACAAGGTCTTGTAATGACAGGATGAGGGGGAATGGGTTCAAATTGGCGGAAGGGAGATTTGAACGGGATGTTAGGAGGAAGTTCTTCACAGTGAGGGTGGTGAGACACTGGAACAGGTTGCCCAGGGAGGTTGTGTCTGCTCCCTCCCTGGATGTGTTCAAGGCCAGGCTGGGTGAGGTCTTGAGTGACCTGATCTAGTGGGAGGTGTCCCTGCCTGTGGTGGGGGGGGTTGGAACTGGTTGATCTTTGAGGTCTCTTCCAACCTAAACCATTCTATGACTTGAGAGTGATCTTTTCAGAGAAGCAGCATCTATGTTAAGTCACATCCAAAATGACATTTGCCTTCTAGATTGCTAAATGTGCTATGAAATAGCCACCTTAATATGTGGTGGAATGTTTCTGAAGGAGAGGAGTGGTCTTCAAGATTGAGAGTTTTGATACAGGTCTTTAAAAGCGACTCTGTGACTTTTGGGCCAAAAGGGGTATGTTTTAAGCAAGAAAAATGTATCCACCATTTTTGTTTCAAGATTTTATTTTTAACCTGAGTGTTGGAAAAATTTTTGTCCTGCCCCACATTGCCTTGTGTGGTCATTAGATGACTTCCTGTTACTTCTGCATAGCTGCTTGGGTCGTATATTCAAGCCAGCCTCTCCTTGTGACTGAGAGTCTGTTGTTTGAAGCTGTGTCTGTCTACAGCCACAAAAACATTCAGATATATTTTCCACTGGCTGTTTATTCTGACTGTGCTGTACTGTTTTCAAAGCAATGGTTAGTTATTCACTGATATTTTTTTTTTTATTGTGGTGTTTGTTTTTTTTTTTCCTTCCTTCCTCCCTTCAAACTTTCCCAAGACTTGAAGGAGAAAAATAAAAACCAACAAGGCCAAGCTGGAAAGCAGCAGTGCCTGAATAAAGGAGGAGGTTTGCCTATGATATAAGACTGCCAGTCCAAGCAGCAATTCCTAGAGTTAGCCTACAACTGCCAGCAGGACAAAGAAAGACATTTGCAGTCTAGGTTCTCTCTGGAGTGAAAGGGCAAACTTCTCTTCTAGTGGGAGAGATCTTGATGGAAAAACTATTGGGAATTTCTGTTATCACAAACCCTAGTTTAGACTTGCATCATATAGAATCATAGAATGGTTCAGGTTGGACGAGACCTCAAAGATCATCCAGTTCCAACCCCCTGCCATAGGCAGGGACACTTCCCACTAGAACAGGTCACTCAAGGCCTCATCCAGCCTGGCCTTGAACACCTCCAGAGATGGAGCAGCCACAACCTCCCTGGACAACCTGTTCCAGTGTCTCACCACCCTCACTGTGAAGAACTTCCTCCTAACATCCAGGTAAATCTCCCCTCTGCCAGTTTAAACCCATTCCCCCTCATCCTGTCACTTCAAGACCTTGTGAATAGTCCCTCCCCAGCCTTCCTGTTGGCCCCTTCAGATACTGGAAGGTTGCTATAAGGTCTCCTGGAAGTCTTCTCTTCTCCAGGCTGAAAAGCCCCAACTCTCTCAGCCTGTCCTCATAGCAGAGCTGCTCCAGCCCTCTGAGCATCTTAAGTGACTCTCCTCTGGACTCTCTCCAACATTTCCATATCCTCCTTGTGCTGGGGGCTCCAGAGTTATCTTCTGTGAAGTAGTATCTTCTGTGGTGCAATGAAGTGGTGAAATTAGGGAAGTGCAAGGAAATAACAGCTGAGCCTTTGTATTTAGTTCAGTACCCCACAGGGGACAGGAAAATATCGAGTAAAATTATTGTGTCTTCTGAGATGAGATTTGAACATGTGTATAGCCTGCTAAGAACAGGTTGATTACTCTCTTGATTTTTATGGAACCAGGTTTGCAGCATACTGGTCTGGAAAAAACAGTCTTAACTGCCCTCCAGATTACTCTTGAACTGGGCAACAGCTACTTGTGTGGGTAGCTTCCCTTCAGACACTAAGACTGATCTAGCTGAAAGTGGCATTGAAGGTATTGGTGCATATTGCTTTTCCACTTTGCAGAGTCAGAAAGCATCCTGCAGAGACATTCAGCTTCAATGACAGTTGTTTAATCATAAATATGTGGCAAGATCTGGGGTTTAATTACATTTGTTTGCAGCTCTAGGTGGTAATCCACAAAAGCTATATTGCTAAAATGTGAAATAAAGAGGAATATGAGGGTGAGACAGATGTCTCCTGCAACAGTTCAGTTCCAGATATCATGG
Organism: Psilopogon haemacephalus; assembly: GCA_013396835.1. NCBI lineage: Eukaryota > Metazoa > Chordata > Aves > Piciformes > Megalaimidae > Psilopogon > Psilopogon haemacephalus. The sequence goes on from VWZI01007822.1 coordinate 646,423, forward strand.
TTTAGTAGCTTAATGATGCATTAGGCTCATTCCAATGTGTTCATGCTTTCAGAACTTGTATGATGCCATCAGTGCTGTGCTTCATCAAATGGTTTAGGTTGGAAGGCACAAGCTAATTCCAACCCCCTCCCCACCTGCTTGAACACCTCCAGGGAGGAAGCATCCATAACCTCCCTGGGCAACCTGTTCCAGTATCTTCTCACCCTCACTGGAAAAAAAATTCTTTCTAACCCCCAGTCCAAATTTGCCCTCCTCAAGCTCCATTCCATCTCATCCTATCACCATAAACCTTTGTAAAAAGCTCCTTCCTGGCTTTTGCAGGCCCTCTTCAGGTCCTGGAAGACTGCTATAAGTTCATCCCAGAACCTTCTCTTCTTCAGGCTGAACAGCTCCAGCTCTCTCAGCCTGTCCCCATATGTGAGGTTCTCCAGCCCTCTGATTATTTTCATGGCTTTCCTCTTGTAGTAGTTTAGAACTGGGCTGAGCTGGGGTTAATTCTCCTCTAATGCTGTGTTTTGCGGTGCTGTAGCTGAGCATTGATAAAGCAGCAGTGTTGTGGCTACTGCTAAGCTGAGCACCCAGGCTGGGGTTTTTTGGGTTTTTTTTTTCCCTCAACATCTCCCCACCCCAAGATGCTGAGAGGACACAGCTGAACCAGGTGATGCAGACTGGCCAAAGGGATATTCCTTCCATACCATATGACGTCAGCTCAGATATAAGAACGAGGTAATAGAAGGAATTTTGGGGAAGATATGTCCATGGCATCTGTTCTCCAGCAGTAACCATCAAGCATAGGGAGTCCTGCTTCCCAAGACCAAAACATTGTCCAGCTGATGGGAAGTAGAACTTAACACCTTTCACTGCTCCTGCTTCCACATGGTCTGTTGTTTTTGCTTATTTTCATCATTAAATTGCTTCTATCTTATTATCAGCCTTTGTTGTAGTTTCCCCTCTCCCCTGCCCATTTAAGAGGGGGAGTGACAGAGTGGCTCTGGTGGGCATTTGGCCCCCAGCTGGGGCAAAACCACCACACCTCTGGACCCACTCCAGTATTTCAGTGTCCTTCTTATGCTGGGAGCACTTCTGCTATGAGGACAGGCTGAGAGAGTTGGGGCTTTTCAGCCTGGAGAAGAGAAGGCTTCGGGGAGACCTTATAGCAGCCTACCAGTATCTGAGGGGGGCTACAGGAGGGCTGGGGAGGGACTGTTCACAANATGCAGGGCTCCAGGTGAGACCTCAAGAGCAGAGCAGAGGGGCAGAGTCACCTTGCTTGTCCTGCTGGTCACATTTCTTTTGATGCAGCCAAGGGAGTGGCTGCCTTATGGGCTGCAAGTGCACGTAGCTGGCTTATGTTGAGTTGTTCATCAACTGACATCCCCAATCACTCCTCCAGACTCTCTCCAGCCACACCTTGCCCANACTGCTCTCCAGCCACCCCTTGCCCAGCCTGTATTTGCGTTTCATTTGCCTGGATTTTAGCTGGGGAAAACAATTAATGAATAATGAGAAAAACATTTTTTTTTGGCCTTCTAGAAATATATTGTGTCATTGTGCTAAGTTTCTCACAATTTAGATTATTTGGCTTCATTTAACAATTTTATTTCTCCAAACATCCTGGTATCTGACCTAGCTTTCTCTTAAGTGTGTAAGCTGCATGTTAGCAGNCAATGGTAACCTTAGTCAACCAAAGACATTAGGAAAAATCCTGTCGCACAGTACTGAGGCTTCCTGCGGCCGCAAGCTCCACCAGCCTTGTGCTCGCACCACCACCTCCTGCAGCTGTGAGCAGCGCAGATGCCTCCTGCTGGAAATTTGCAGGACGTCAGTTGAATAGAAACAAGGCGGAGGGGAGGTATTGCATCCGGATGCCTGGGGCACAGGCTGCTGGGGAGCCTGCCTCATTTTTTAGATTGTTTAGGAGATACAGGAGATGGCTGCTTGCTCCACCGGCATCCTTCGAGACACTGCCTCCAGAAGAGGACACGAAAATGCTGGTTCTGCTAATTTGCTCTGGTCGTGGAAATCTTTGTTCCAGTGGAGGTAGCAACTTTTGATCTCTCTAATACCATTATGTGCTCATCCTGAAGGCTTGAAGTGGTGCTTGGATCTGTGAGGCACTCTTTCCCCCTAAGATCCACTTGACCACCTTCCACTCTCTCAGGCTGCTTCAAGCCTGTGTTTTCTCTGCAAGAATGAATGTGCTATCTCACAATCTTAGTTTTCCCTCTCTCTCATAATGCAAGAGATTATTTAGAAATAAAAGACGACTACTAGTTGCCTGTTGACCCTGGAGGAAAGGCTGAAGTGTTTTGTAACCTTGGTGCTATTTGCCTCCTTCTTTAGTTTTTGTGACCCCATCCCTGCCTTCCCCCTGGGAAAAAAAAAATAAAAATCCTTAAAAATATTTCCTTGGATACATGGCTAGCTTGGTGTGCAACACAAGTAATGAGCTTGTCCAAGAATGATGTTTAAGAATGACCCATACTCTGACAGTTAAATAGCTCAGCTTCTTCAGTGCCAGGCTGATCGTATTTTACACAATTCCCTTAGTGGAGGCATTTTGACTCCTTCTAAAGGCACTTGCTTAATCAATAGGGACTGGCTCTGTTTGGATAAAGTGACCTGCCTCTGTTAACAGTGGAAATAACGACCAGATTTTTGTTTTAGAATCACAGAACCACCACAGAATCATTTGGGTTGGGTTTTTTGCTAGGTGCATTGCAAAAAAAGCAAGGTAGAGCAGTCCCCTTTCCATATGATAACAAAGCTAGACAATGAAATTATTTCATCTTGTAGACCTGAACAGAAAGAGTCTACCATACCTGTCAATCTGTGTCGAATGCACCATCAGCAAGTTTGCAGATGAGTCTAAACCGTGTGGGATTGTTGATCTGCTTAGGGGTAGGAAGGCACTCCAAAGAGATCTGGATGGGTTAAATCAAAGTGCGAGGTCATGCACTTTGGTTACAACAACCCCAAGCAACACTACAGGCTTGGGGAAGAGTGGGAAACAGCCCGGTGGAAAAGGATCTGGTGATGCTGGTAGGCATCTGGCTGGACATGAGCCAGCAGTGTGCCCAGGTGGCCAAGAAGGCAAATGGCATCCTGGCTTTTATCAAAACCAGTGTGTCCAGGAGTATGGAAGTGCTCGTGCCCTGGTGAGGCCACAACTTGAGTACTGTGCTCAGTTCTGGATGCCACAGGATGCCACAGGTCCTGAATTGTATCCAGAGAAGAGCAATGAGGCTGCTGAGGGGTTTGGAGGGTGTCATAGCAGCTGAGGGGGCTAGGGTTAGTTGTTCTGGAGAAGAGAAGGCTAAGGGGAGATCTTACCCCTCTCTACAACTCCCTGAAAGGAGGTGGCAGTGAAGCTGGTGTTGGTCACTTCTAATAACTATTGATAGAACAAAAGGGAATGGGCTTAAGTTGTGCCAGGGGAGGTTTAACTTGGACATTAGGGAAAACTTCTTTACTGAGAAAGTGGTAAGGCATTGGAACAGGCTGCCCAGGGAGGTGGTGGAGTCACCATCACTGGAGGAGTTCCAAGAAGCTGCAGATGTGGTGCTTCAGGATCTAGTTTAGTGGTCATGGTAGTTGGGTTGCAATTAGACTCAATGATCTTAAAGGTGTTTTTGAGCCTTAATGACTGTATGATTCTATGATTTGTAAGTGAGGTAACTGACTCAAAGCCAGCATAATTCTAGAGAGTGAAGGTGGCAGCTACTGAAGATAATCCACAGCGAGTTATGTATTAAATAGTTCTAGAAAGCAATTTAGTAAATTCCAGACTTGCTAATAATGATACCCTGGATTTTTTTTGGGGGGGTTGTTTGTTGTTTGGTGGGTTTTTTTCCCTTATAATTTAAAATCCACTTTTCTTCCTGGCTCATTCTGTCAGGATTTTGCTTGTATCCTGGCTTACAATAACTACCTTCTTTTATAAAAAAGCCTAATTGCAGTCATAACTACAGAGCAGGAGGAGGGGTAGCAGAGCTGTGTTGTCAAGGGCATATGCTGGAAAACAAGTCTCATTATAGACAGCTTCTCACTTTTTTCTGGTTAATGAGTTAACTGATGTAGTTCAGAATTGGAGAGTTTATCACTCTGATGGTTTGAAGTCTGAGGTGTTTTATAGTTTTAAAGGATTTTTTTTCTGGGTTTGTTTTGGGTTTTTTTTAATTATTATTATTTATTTTATTTTATTTTTTCTTGTTAAACAGTTCACATGACTTGCATATGGGATTCCTTTCACTGAAGTCATCTTGAAGTTAAGTGCTCATTTTCAGCTAATTATCTAGACACTATCATCAGTGAAGAGATAGAGGCACTTCAAGAGTGTGATCCATAACACCTGAAAATAGACATCTAAACTGAGATAAATTGGAAGTAGCTGCCTTTCTCCATCAAAAAGCAGGACAGCACTGACAATGGATTGGGCAAAAAGCAGCTAAAGATAGGTGAGATGGTTACTCTCTGAGCTGTTGATGCATCTCTTATCTCTCTCTGTTATTTCACTGATTTGGGAGAAAAGTAGCTTTTTTCAGAAACTGCCAAATATGGCAAAAACACAACGTAGATGCTAGTATCAAATCCTCCAGGTCCAGAATCACATAAGGCAGAAAATCACGGAATCGCAGATTGTTAGGGGTTGGAAGGAACCTCAAATGGTCATCTTGAACAACTCCCCTGCCAGAGCAGGATCACCTAGAGTAGGTCACACAGGAACACATCCAGGTGAGTTTTGAAGGAAACTCCACAACCTCTCTGAGCAGCCTGCTCAGTTACACTGAACCCATGCTTGGATGCTCTGTGCTTTACTTTGATTTGTCAAATGGTAGCTTAAAGAGCAAAAAACAATGGGCGAAACTTTGCACATATTTCAGGCTGGGATCAGCCTAGAAATTGGCATCCAGCCACAGTGAAGGCTCCTCTGGCTTGCTCCTCTGTGCAAATAACATCATAGTGACACTTCAGAGCTATCATAGAACTTTTTCATTCCTTTTCTGAAAAGCAAATATTCTATCTGTATAACATCTCAAAAGTAGCTTGAACAGAAAGTATTTCATGGCAGAAATAAGTTTAATCACAGCTGAATGGTGTCGTCAATACCTTTCAGAACAAATATCCAATAGAACATCAAAGAAGACTAAAAACTTCTTAGCAAAGAGAGCAATCACTAAAACTTCTGAACTGTAAAAGGTATTTGTAAAATGAAAGGAATATGCCATTTAACACTAAATCTAGCAAAAATGCTCATATTTTGAGACATTCTTTGTAACAGAAACAAATTAACCAAACACATTTTTTTTAAGATTTCACCCTCCTCTAAATGGTTTTGGTTTTGGTTTTTTTTTTTTGTAACTAGGCAGTCATGTTTTTCAGATGATTGAAAATGATGGGAGGCTGGAATACCTCTCCTGCAAGGACAGGCTGAGGGAGCTGGGGTTGATCAGCCTGGAGAAGAGAAAGCTCCAGGGAGACCTAATAGCAGCTTTGCAGTACCTGAAGGAATCCTACAAAAAGACTGGAGAGGGACTGCTGATAAAGGGTGAGGGACAATGGTCTCACACTAGAGAAGAGTAGATTTAGGTTGAATGTTAGGAACAAGTTCTTTACTATGAGGGTGGTGGAACACTGGAAGAGGTTGCCTGGGGAGGTAGTTGAGGCCCCATTCTTGGAGGCTCCATCTTTGAATGCCTTCAAGGTCAGGCTGGGCAAGGCTTTGAGTAAGGTGATATAGTGGAGGATGTCCCTGCTGACTGCAGGGTGGTTGGACTAGATGACCTTTGGAGGTCCCTTTCAAGCCAAACGTTTCTATGATTCCATGGTAGTGAATGCTTCATAGAGAAAATGATGGACAGAACAACCATCCTGTGCTACTGATTTTCACTTGTATGAAAGTTCACTTAACACTTCAAAGGGACAAGCCTGTTTGTTAAGCCTGCACTGATACTGGACTGAGGTAGGAGAAAATAACTGTCAAATTTCCGTGAAGGTCTGCTCATCTCTAAAATTGTTTTCTGGATTTCGGTAGGAATTTTAGTATGGCAGGAGCCAAACCTACCATTTCTGTGGTAAGTTTTGATGTCTGAACTGCTCCTTGTTTTTGTCTCTTCCCTTTGTCACTCTAGTTCAAGGAAAAGAATATGAAAGGCTAGGTGTTTCTGCTAGCTTGCTGAGTTTTCTTTTACTCAGGTTTAGGATGAGTAATGTTCACTACGCTTACGTTTTACTGATTTCATACTAAAGTAAGAACTGTAATTTCTTAAAATCCCATTCTAATCCCATTCTCAGTACATAGAGAAAGCTGTGCTGCATGGCCACTTCTACTTACTTAATGCATGTTAAGGTGGAGAGACATTAGGCAGGGTATAGTCATGCACAATGCAGCCCTCCAACCTCGTCTAGTTCCTTCAGCTGTGCAAAACAAGATGCTGTAGGCGTTTCAAACCCAGACAATTCTTCACAGGACATAACTTCTGTCAGCATTCTGATTTTTGTTTGCCTTAGTTAAGATGATTTCTTTCTCTTATCAAACTGTGACTGCAAAGACACATCATAGTTATATTTTTCATCCTTTTAATAACAGTAATAATAAAAAAACCCTGTTGCAATTACTTTTCCATTTATTATTGTGTTTTATATATATATATAAATTCTTTTACAAAGGATTTTGACAAGCAAATTTCTGGAGTTCTTAACGGAGCTGAAACAACAGCTTATTCATACATGCATAGCAAAATGAACATAAATCACATGCCCCCACAAAAGCACCCACAGATAACAAGGCACTGTTGAGACTCTACAAGGAGTAAATGAGCATGGGGTTATTGATACATTAAAAACTGAGCTTATAATGAAAACTGTATCAGTTGTCACTTGAACACCTTAAAGCTGTGGATTGTTCTGGGATTCTCTGCTCCAAAGCCCAACTGTGTCCCTCTTTCCATATGTGTTGGACCCTACATTTGTAGGTGAGTGAATTGCTCCAATACTGTTGCTGGATCGAACTAAGAAGTCAGCCAAGCATTGTGTCACGCAGGTAGCGGTGTTGCATTTCCTTTTCTCCAGGTGGTGACTGATAAGGTAAACCAAGAAAAGCCAAGATTAAGTCAAATTACGAGCAATCAAGCATGCCACTTCCAACAGGCATTTGAGCTGTGCTGATGTGGGAGTTCTTTTAATATGCGTGCCAATAGAGGAACATTACAATCTTCTTGCCACCTACTTCGTGCCTGAAAAAAAGAAATGTTGTGCTGTATGCTATTATCAGTATTAATGATGGGGGTTATTTAAACTAAAATAACTAAAAAAAGACATTAACCGTCGTGTTGTCATTTTTATTGATATTCTGCACAGCAATTAATGACACCTAGAAACCCTGTAATGATAGTATAGTTAAGACAGTAGGGGAAAATGATGAGTGAATGTTTAGCTTTAAGCTGAACTACTGCATCTATTTACAGCTTTTGCTGGTATCATGAGGACTACTAACATAATGACAATCACTAACGTTTATTTAGTTCTCTTATTGCCACAGAATCACATACTGCTCTCACTGAACAGTAACCCTCCAGTCTGCATCACAAGGACTGAGCCTAGAGATTCTTTCTCCCAGCTGCCCCACACATCATTAGAGGTTGCAGGCATCGCCAGCTTCTCTTGTATGCAGTATCACTTCAGATTTTTCTGTGTTTAAACAGAGTTCTTCAATGCTAAAAAGCAGCCACGTCTTTGATGAAACACCAGCAACTTACAAGTGCTGTTGTAATAGCAAATCATAATTTGCTGCCTGAGTCTTTAAAGTATCGGTGGAAGAATCCGTATCTAAAAAGAACATTTCTGAGCATAGCCAAGTCGATATACTGGCTGTGGAAAAGCATGCTCAAAGAACAGGATAAAAGAAAATCAGTGAATAAGTCAGCACCAATAGAGGCACAACTGAAATGCCTCTACACTAACACAGGAAGCATGGGGAACAAACAGGAGGAATTAGAAATATTTGCAAGCCTTCAGGCTTATGATATCATTGGCATCACTGAGACATGGTGGGATGGTTCTCATGACTGGAGCGTAGGGATAGATGGGTACAGACTCTTCAGGAGGGACAGGCAGGGGAGAAGAGGAGGGGATGCAGCCCTCTACATCAGTAATAAGCTGGAATCCATGGAGCTCAACCTAGGAATACCTAACACCAAAACAGAGAGCATATGGGTGAAGGTTAAAGGGAAGGCACGGGAAGGAGACATCACAGTAGGAGTCTGCTACAGACCTCCTGATCAGGAAGNCATCTGAGGGGGGCCTACAGGAGGGCTGGGGAGGGACTGTTCACAAGGTCTTGTAATGACAGGATGAGGGGAAATGGGTTCAAATTGGTGGAGAGGAGATTTGAACGGGATGTTAGGAGGAAGCTCTTCACAGTGAGGGTGGCAGGGCACTGGAACAGGTTGCCCAGGGAGGTTGTGTCTGCTCCCTCCCTGGATGTGTTCAAGGCCAGGCTGGATGAGGTCTTGAACGTCCTGATCTAGTGGGAGGTGTCCCTGCCTGTGGTGGGAATTGGAACTGGATGATCTTTGAGGTCTCTTCCAACCTAAACCATTCTATGATTCTATGATTCTAAACCCAGTGAATGATTTGTGGGACTCTGTAGAACTTATGTAGCATGAGATTGCTTTATATATTTTTTTTAATGACAGTGTAATGGTTTGCTTGTGAGAGCCTGGGCTTTCAAACTTGTTTCTGAGACTGCTATGTTGCTCCTTCAGACAAGAATACTTGCTTGCTGAGAGTGCTTATTAAGTGATTGCTGATTTACTTAGGTTTCTTCATGTTCATGTAGCAAGAGAAGGAGCAAAAAATTACTGTAAAGAGTGCCCATTTCCCAGTTCCAAACTCTGGGCAATTACCATTGAGTAAATTTTCCTATTGATTGACTAAATCTGTTTTCTAAAAAGTAATCTATCCTTTCAGAATTTTTTTTTTTTTTTTAATTAATCCACATGCTCTCCTGGAATAGCAATTGTGAGAGAAATGTCTCTATTATGCTGGTTCTTCATTGGCAAAGGGGAAGCACTTTCTAAGCAAATAATATTTAAATGACATAATTGTGTCTGAAGAAGATAGTTGGTTAGGTTGTGATATAGCTGCTGTTATAATTTCATGGGTATTGCTATTGATATTGAAGCCCTTAATATATTGAGGTTCAAACAGCAGCTGGCTCTCACAGAAATCCTGATTTATTTGTGGAGGCAGAATTCTCTTTTGTTAAAATTGCCAAAATCAGGCCCTGACCTTCCAAGTTTAAAACCGCAGTCCTTGGAGATTTCTAGGTGATGTCTTGCCTTACTGAACCTACTATAGTGGGCATAGCTTCATCTGTAGGCTTTAGCTGAGCATATGCTGCAATGAGAAGCTCACCTACTTAGGCGCTGTAAATCAAGGTGCCAGCAAAGCCGATAAGGCAAACCACACTCATCAAGCTGAGGCCTTGTGATGGAGTATTATGATTATCATTTTATTGTGTTTTTAAAGTAACAGCTGTGAAAACATCAGTCCACCCTCAGCAAGTTTCCAGATGACACCAAGCTGTGTGGCACAGTCGACTTGCTGGACAAACAGAATTGTTTGTCGTTGAAATTAATGCACTCAAAAGCCTGGTGAGCAGTCAGAGTAGCTATCAGCTGTTTTTAAATGCTCTTTTATTAACAGCGTTTTGGAATGCTGTTTTATTCGTTAAAAAGTTGCCTGAAATTAAGTTAACGGATTTATAAACACGAATGCACTTCAGATTGGTTAAAAGCCATCAGATCCAATTGCTTCTTCTTCTCATGATTAATTTGGTATTTAACTCTGTACTGAGATGTTACCTACTTAAAGGAAATAGCTGTGTTATAAAGCAATTCAATTGTATCTGATTATCCAGAATGGTGTGTATATATATATATATATATGTGTGTGTATATATAATGTGTGTATATATATATATGTGTGTGTATGTGTATATATATATATGTATATGTATATATATACATTATTTATATATATGTATAGATGTGTGTGTATATATAATGTGTATATNACTTTTCTTCTGTTAATATAGAATTCATAGATTTTAAAAAAAAATTATTTATTTATGAAATTGTTGTAATTGTCAAGTGGTTAAATAATCTGCAGCTTTTGCCTCTGGATTTCACTTTCTAGCCTGAATACTTTGGTCTTTATGCTTACAGAATGCCTCTATTTAGAAGAAGTGTTTTAAAAGTTTATTTTATTTTTAATAAACAGAGACAAAGACAGCCTTAAGTAACAGAATACCACTGGCATGAATTTACTTCCTAATTTAATCCTAACTGATACGACTAGAAGAAACGAGGAAAATCAATACCTTTTTGTCTTTGCTGCTGGTTGTTCTGGCACCTCCTCACTAAATCTTGAGAGTGTGTTCTGTGATATCACTGGCAATATCCATCCTTGTCTCTTGGAAGTATCATCAGCCGCAGATAGTAACCTTAGAACAACAGTAAAATAGCCTAGTGAAATTGGATAGCTCTAATTTTGCTCATATTGAGATGTGAAAGCAAAAGCAATTCGTGCAATAACCTGGACATCTTT
>VWZI01007822.1:657071-685601 GCA_013396835.1 Psilopogon haemacephalus
CCCCCCCCCCCCCCCCCCTACAAAAAAAAAAAAAAGATTATTTATTACTCACTTTTCAATAGGTGTAGCTTCCAAACAGCTCAGAGTGACAGAAAGTGCAATGAAGAAGCCCGACAGCTTTAGGCGGCACATCTTTTACTTCCAAACTTTCTGAAAAGAATAACGAATCAAAACTGGTAGCGAAGCAAAAATACTATTCAGCATATCTTATTGTTGGTGCTCATTCTGCCCTGAATCAACAGCAGCTAGTCTGTTCCACGGGCTGCAGTGGAAAAAAAAAACAACCAAAAGATCCTCGTCAAGTTTAGTGACACAATGCAGCTTCGGACAGGGAGCTTTCAACAGTAAATGTTCCTTTTCATCTAGCAGCTTCAATCCTTTCCCTTATCTCTGGCTTGCACTTCCCAACGTGCCCATGTCTCAAATTCTGATCCCAGGTGCAATTTGCCTTGAAGATGTTTTAGCCTTTTCCTGAAAAAATGCTGTTGATGAATAATGATTTCCTGAAAGCGCATCCGTCGCACTGCATTTTAAGTAAGATTCAAAAGGGAAGTAGTTTACCTTTTGGTGGTCAGGGAGCTAACTGGAGAAGCACACCCTGTGTTAGCAGGAAGGGTGCACGCAACAATGCCACGCTTGCATCTAGCTCTTGGAGTATCCCTTTCCCCCCGTCCTTGCTGACAAGTAATAACGGCTCTTATATATACCCTTCACACCTTTCTCAGCTCTGACATCAGGCAGCCCAGAGAGACTGTCATCCTTTCTCATCCCTATAGATGGAAAGTATCCCAGAGGGGAGCAGAGGCAGGTAGGTCATTGTTACATTAGCGCATCAGTAAACGTTAACCAGGTATATGCAGGGTGCCCTCATGAAGATGCCATGACCGCATACTGCACATCACAATTGTAGCCTCGGTTTTACAGTTCTGGTAAAGGTTCAGAGGTAATCTTCCCTGTGGGGGTTTGCAAGGGCTAAATAAGGTAATAGAAGTGTGTTGGTTTGAGCTAATTGGAGAATTTGAGTGAGAAATTAAACACTGTGTCACTTCACCCAGTTTGACTGAGAGAGAAGAAAGAGGATTGTTTTGAGAATGTTCCCAAAACATCCAGATAAGCCAGTCTGCTTGTGCAGTCAGTCGGCTCTGGGTCCGTGCTGGCTTCAGCAGCTTCTTTCCTTTGTCTCTCTGCCTTTGAACTAATTCAGAGTAAAATCACTAAAACCATTCATTCCTTCCTGCCACTAATCTTTCTGACCCATCTTCAGCTTATCTGCAGCATCATCAAGTGGTGAGATAAAGCTGGGAGAAGGAGGGAAAGGTGGTAAGGGGGGTTTGGTTTCCCTCTCTTGGGGATTTTGGTCTCCAGGAGGGCTGTGGTGTCTGTATTCCTTTTTTACTGTATATTTCTGTAAATATCTGTTATATCTTGTAAATATTTGCTTGTATATTTGCATTGCTGTAAATATAAAGCTTCATTTATTAACTTCCAGTGTGTTTTTCTGAGTTTTAGCCGGGGTTTCAAAAGGTTGGGGGGGCAGGTCACTGCAAACCCACTACAAGAAGTTACAAAGGAATGGCAGAGTAAATGAAACGGGAGATCACCAGTAAGTGAAATATAAGGAAAGAGTTATCTTAGAAAACATGCAATAGTTGTAGATGTGGAGGCTTGGTGTAGAAGTGTACACTGATCACAACAGAAAAAAAATAAAAATGTTTGAATGTATAAAAGCTGTATGAGGAATAAGAAAAGAGTGAACATTCTTTTTTTAAGATGACAGAGTGATCACTCAGGATGACAAGGTCGAATTCATGTCCATTTTTCAGGGGAGTGTGAATATGAATGAAAATTCTTTCACTTCTGATGTAAAATCTTACAGCTTTGCTAACACCGGTGGGTTCCTTATGCCATGCATGAAAAATGTGGTAATCAATATTCTTCAGAAAGCAAACCCTTGGATTAAAAAGGTAGAAAATGCCAGAATAAAGGCTACCTGTGCAAAACTATTTCTGTAGTGTGTGTGGATTATGGGGAATATACACAGCTTTTAATAGACTAAATAGAACTGTGGAATGGTGTGGATTGGAAGAAACCACCAAAGGTCATGTTGTCCAACCAGTGTTAATAAATTACCTGACCCAAAATTACCAAAGATTTCCAAGGATACAGATTAGAAATACTTTTTCGCAGTTTCAGTGGGAGTATTTTTTTTTTTTCCTCTCATTATTTACCTTTAGGTGCCCAAATAGAAAGCAGGTCTTTCTATGATTTATGGAAGTTATGATGCTGGCACAAAGGCTCAGGCAAGGTTTTCAGTGATAAGAAGTTATCATGTGCATCTTTCACACCTCCAAAGAACAAGAATTATTTCATAGTTGCTTCAATGCCATGTGTGTTGCCTTAACTGGAATCCCCCTTCTTGTTAGGGGCTTACACTAGTAAGACTTGTAACACTAGTTTTTCTTCTAAATGGATAAAATTCCAGTGTTGGTCCTTTTCAGTCATCTGTGCTACTTGATTTGAATACCGTAGGAATATTTATCTGGGGTAGTAACATTTTAATCTGATAGAAAAGCCTTTAGATATTTGTAAGCATTGATAAGCTCCCCTCTCAGTCTTCTGTTTTCCAGGCTAAAGAGCCCCAGGTCTCTTGGCCTTTCCTCATAGGAGAAATGTTCCAGTCCTCTAATCATATTTGTGGACCTCTGTTGGACTCTTTCCAGTAGTTCCCTGTCTCTTGAACTGGAGAGCCCAAAACTAGACACAATACTACAGATAAAGACTCATTAGGGCAGAGCAGAGGAGGAGGAGAATCTCCCTTAACCTGCTGGTCACATTCTCCTTGATGCACCCCAGGAAGCTATTTGCTCTCTTATTTACAAGGACAGGCTGCTGGCTCATGGTTAATTATGTTTTAGCTCTGTGCACTTTGTGAAGTGGTTGTTTTCTTAGAAAGGAGTCTTCTGATTATTTGCCTCTTTCCAGTTGCTGTGGAAATTTAGTTCAAGTAGAGGAGATGGCTAGAAGAAGCACTTCTGGTGTTACTGCTAACTTAGCCTGCCAGAAATGTGTTCCCAAGCTCAGTACAGAAATGGAAGGAGTAAGGCACTGGAGGGACAGGTTTTATTGATGTCTTCTCTGAAACTCCAGGCTTAGGAGTAGGATTCAAGTGTTGCTGTTTGCAGATTATCTGGTAGGTCAGTCAGAACCCAAAGGTTCTTTTGCAGGAATCCTTAGCTTTACCTGGCCTGAGCAAATTCCTCAAGTGAGGAATCTAGTCATAAGCTGCCTATCCTCTTGCTGTTGGCTGAAGAGATTCTGACCAATGTTCACTGAAGGAGATAATTTTCTTACAGCTGTCCTGGTCCTAGGAGGCCCAGGGTTGGCCTGGGCAGTTTAGATTAGGGCTTGAGACTGTAGTGCCATAGATACTTGAGGAGATGTAGCACTTCCGTGATGCTGAGAAGGTTTCACTTTTCATCCTTTCCTACTCTGCTTTCATCACCACTTTGCCCTCATGTTCTTGGCTCTACTTTTCCTGCTCTTTTGCTTACACAGGTCTGGCCCTCGTTGAACCATTCTGCAGGCCAAGTCAGCTCACTACGTGGAAAGCAAAATTCTTCCTGCACTAGAATTCAGCCTGTTTAAGGAGTTCAACAGGTTTTCAGAAAAAGCTGGAGAGCCCAAGTGTGGAGGCAAGGTAAGCAATAGGAGAGTAGCACGGAGAGCAGGTTGATGGGAGAGTGGCAGTACTATTAGTTATCTTTAGGCACAGAAATGCTAGTCTGAGCTCTAATCTGGATTTCAAGTGTGGGATAAATGCACCCAAGCTGAATGAGATGCACATCTGCATTTTCTCAACTAGTCGAGGCTGTTAGTCTGTGTTGGCTTCAGTTTCATTTGACCAAGTGTGACCGCAGAAATATTTTAATGCTGCAGAAAGCAACTTCAGGAATGTAGCTAGAAATAATTCTGTCTATTTTATTATTCAATTAACAATCTTAATAGTCTTCCCAATAAAAAAAAAATTGATTGAAATCCCCCCCCCCCTCCCTTTTTTTTTTTTCTACCATATTTTATATTTTGAGGCAAGGTAATATGTAAAGGCCAAAACTGCCATTTTGTCATCTGTATTTTTATGAGAGGTAGAGTGTTTTCTGATGCCCTCAGAGAAAGCTGGACAGAGATCGCTAGCTCATTATTTTCAGCACAAGAAGAAAGAGAAGGTAATCTAATATTACCCAGAAACTGTTCATAGAGTGATTTAAGTTGGAAGGCGCCTCAAAGATCATCTAGCTCCAACTGCTGTGGCATGGCCAGGGACACCTTCCACTAGATGAGGTCGTTCGGGACCTCATTCAGCCTGGCCTTGAACACCTCCAGGGAGGGAGCACTCACAACTTGTCCCAGTGTCTCACCACCCTCACTGCAAAGAATTTCTTCCTAATCCCCAGCCTAAATCTGCCCTCCTCAAGCTTCAGTCCATTCCCTGTCATCCTATCACTGCAAGCCCTTGTAAGAAGTACCTCTGTACGTACCATTGAAATGTAGGGACCAGCACAGTAAGGGACACAATCCCATTGCTAGAAGAGGACAGGCTGCTCACCTTTTCTCATTGCTAGTGGGTTACAGTCTGAATAAAGCAGTGTTAAGATAAGCCACAAACTATTCCCCAGGATAGAAACTTTAATGCCAAACGGCAAAGGAAGTGCAAAGCTCTCTTAGCACAGTTCAATACTGTGATCAAACACAGCTTGTGTAAACATCGTTAAGCAAAGCTGGAACAAAAAGTATTTGTCTATTGTAGTTAATTGAGTTGGTGATGGTCTGCACTTAATTGCAAATTAAATATTTCCAAGAGTGCTGTCATAATGCATTGCACTTTAAGGCTGAAAATGAGGAGGTCGCTGTAGAAGGAGTTAATGCCTGTGGGTTTGCTAGGAATCAAGTTAGTTGAGAAACACATTTGAGAGGATTAACATTGCTGTAGAAAGTAGTATTTGAAGAGATTGACTGAGGAGGGTGCTGGGTAGAAGAATGTGAAAAGCAGCACAGTCCTATTGGTGGGCTTGTCAAGAGCAGCTTGCTTTCCAGCCAAGGCTCTGTGAAGTGGAAAGCATAGAGGAGAGCAGGTGCTGCAAGATCACCTTGGGAAGTGTACCTGAGACGAAAAAGAGGAAATTAACCTATATCCATCCCTACTATAAGGTAGGGCTCTGACTTGCCCTGATTTTCTTCAGCTTACTTCAGACAGAGGGAACTGTGTTGAATAACACCACTTTGTGTCAGTCCTTAGAGTGAAATCTTCTTTAAGCTGGTGCTCTCCCTTGTTTAACTCCTTGTGCTAACCCTCAGATGTGTAGGGGCTTTTACAGAGGACTCCAAGTCCCTGGAATATACTGTTCCTTCTTGGAACACATTTTTGGGAAATATGTAAGATGTGTAAGAAAGCAGGTGGCTTACCACTAGCAAAGCCTCTAACCACCATATTGAGGTGGAGGTGACTAAAAGAGGGATTTCTTTTTTTTTTTTTTTTTTTTTTTTTTTTGCAGGTCTTGGGAGGGGAAATGGTCTGCTTATGCTTCTGTTTAAAACTTAAGCTGGTGTGGTGGTTTTGGGTTCATTTTTTGTCCTCCTAATTCTAACGCCAAGAGATTAGTCTCCAACATAGCTTCTATTAAAATTCACGGGCTTGCACTGATGCCAGTGGAAGAGGGGAGGCCTCAACAGGACATGCAGAGCAGAATTAAATACTCTTTTTATGGCTAGCAAAGGCAGGCATGAGAAATTAAGACCATGAAGACAAGGATGCATCAGTAAAAGATACAGTCTTCACAGTCCTGTCTCCCACTGTGGTCACAGCCAGATGCTTTGTCTGTATTACAGACAAACTAGCTTGCCCTCAGGATACTTTCCAGTATCTGAAGGGGGACTACAGAAAAGCTGGGGAGGCACTTTTTAGGCTATCAGGTAGTAACAGGCCTAGGGGAAATGGAGCAAAGCTGGAGGTGGGGAGATTCAGATTGGATGTGAGGAGGAAGTTGTTGAGCATGAGAGTGGTGAGGCCCTGGAATGTGTTGCCCAGGGGGGTGTTTGGGGCCTCATCCCTGGAGGTGTTTGCAGCCAGGCTGGCAGAGGCTGTGGGCAGCCTGCTCTAGGGTAGGATGTCCCTGCCCACGGCAGGAGGGTTGGAAGTAGATGATCCTTGTGGTCCCTTCCAACCCTAACTGATTCTATGATTCTATATCTCTCTTTCCTGCTTTTGACAGCAAACAGTATCTGAGATAAAGGCAATTTGACATGTGCTATTTATTGGAATAAAGTTCATAGGCTTGTAGCTTTAGTTGGAATCCACTTTGCAATTATTTAAGGAAGATGCTCAAATATCAAGTATCTTAGAAGGAATTTGATGTTATATAAATATGGTATGAAAATGTTGGGTTTTTGCTTGTTGTTTTTTTTTTTCATCTTTTTCAATACTCTAGTGGGATCATTGGGCAGATTCAGGCATTGGGATCAATTGGAAAAAAGGCAACATGAAGGAAGCTGAGAAGCCACGTGCAGAGGACAAGTTCTGTTGCATTTCCAAGCTGAAGGTACAGAATTATTTTAGCAATTTTGTATGAACACACAACTGTAATTACCTTAGAGTGGTTTGGTAGGAGTTATAACCAAGACTAAATGAATGAATAAGCTCTGTTTCTTTCCTTATCCATGATACCTTAACCAAGATCAGGCAAGTTTGTTTCTTTTTAATGTCCCTGAACTTTTTCAGTCTGGGAGGTGTGGTTCATTGCTCCTTTCAAGCTCCACCTCTGAATTTGCAAAATCTGCCTGTTCTGACACATGTATTATTCCATCTTAAACCAGTGGAATGGACCTCACCGACTGTGACACGGCAATAAAAACTGGCTGTTGATGTACCCTAGACTATTCAAGGTGGCAGGAAATGCTATGAAATGCTGTAAAATAACTTGAGTTCAGTAGTAATTCAATGTCAAAATGCCTTGCTTATGCTCTCCAGCATTTGCAGAAGATATACTTAAAAAAAAAAAATTACTGATTTAATAGTGTTTTAAACAACCCTACGGGATTTGAACGCCGTTGCATGCATTCATATTGGTTATGCATTCTTGTCCCAAGGACACACAGTTTACCACTGTTCTAAACGACCTGCGTTGGGCTCCTGACCTCTATCGAGGTGGGCGAGGAGATGCGAGATGAAGTAATTCAATCAGAGGAAACCATTTTAGCTCCGCAAGTAATTTGTCGCTCAGATGAGCAAAGAGCGCAAAGGTCTTTGTATCGAGACCTGGCTGCCGACGATTTTCAAGTCCTGCAGATGGCAATCTTGCAGCAGACACAGTGGGAGAGGTTGTGCTGTGCCTGTCTTGGCTGGGAAAATGGGGCTTAAGGTTTCTGAAGATGATCTTGTTCAGTGGGAGCAGGTGAAGAACAAAATAATTATCTTATTGTTGTTAGTTTTGCCTTTTATTAATGTTTGTTTGGGGTTTTTTTGTTTTGTTTTGTTTTGTTTTCTTTAGAGAAGCCATTACTCTGTGGACCAGAGTAGATTTACACATTTAGGATTTACACATGTATCAGTGGAGCAGAACTGCTCACTTGTTTTACCTAGAAGCACATCTTTGGTGGAGCAAATAACCACGGAATACTCCTAAAAGTAAAAATGCAACTTTTAAAATGCATTTCTCTCTTTCTTTCCTAGGTGTTTCTGCTGGCACTATCACTTGCATTTGTTGGTAAAACCATGTCTGGTGCTTACATGAACAGCATGTACACACAGATAGAGAAACAATTTAATATACCAGCTTCTTTAGTGGGGATCATTAATGGAAGCTTTGAAATTGGTAATAACTCATTTTAGCATTTGTTATTCTTTGAGTATATATTATATTGCCTGAACCTATATTAAGTGATTCTCATCTCCAGGTTGATTACCATATCTGACTAATTTTAGCCTACTGTTCCAGCTGGTACTCACACATAGAACCATAGAATCAGTCAGGGTTGGAAGGGACCACAAAGATCATCAAGTTCCAGCCCTGCCTTCCATGGGCAGGGACACCCAACCCTAGATCAGGCTGGCCAGAGACAGCATCTAGTGTCTTGGAAACTAACATGACAACTTAAACGAGGAAGTTTAGGGTTAAAATCTGGTTCAGCTAATTTCTGCACCATCCTAAGATATGGCAGAGCATCTAACAAAATTGGACACACTCATGAGCTTTGCATCGAATCTTTCTGAACAAAACAGAAGTATTTTATAAACTTTGTTTGAATTTAAGGTCGCATTTATCATTTTACAGTTCTTTTAATCAGTGGCCTCGAAGTTGGTTGGATTGTCTCCTTACTCAAACTCAACAGTATTTCAAGATTTTGTACCTTTACGACTGTAAGGTGACTGTAAAGTTCTGCTTTTAGTGACCCTTACCTAGCCTATCAGTGAGTTTTATTGCCCAGTGATAAGTTTATCTCTTGTCCTTGCCAAAAAGATCAAACAAAAGGCTTGATACGTTCAAGCCCGTCTAAACAGAGATCCTGAGTAGGTGTGTTTTATACTCTAAAGTGACAATGTAGATTTTAATTCTCTCTGGTTCAGCTGAGGAAGTGGTCAGCACAGGCTCATGTAAATTGACAGGGAGGGAAGTCAAGGCTCCTTCTCTGATTTTTCCTGATCTCCTATAGCTGCACATGCAAGAAGAAACTCTGGGCAGCACCCTGCTGCTGCCTGCAAAGCAGTCTGGTGGACAGCTTAGAGGAAGGAATAGTCAGAATAGATTTTTGCTTTTGATAAAGATTTAAGAAATCTGAAGTGGCCAAAATTAATGAAATGATACATGAAAGGCTTAGGATATTAAATAAATTACCTCCTCATTTTCATTTTTCTATAATATGTTGTGGTGTTCTTATCTCCAAGAATGTGAAGTAATTGTGAGTAATCAGAATACTACTTGAAATTACTAAGAATCAGTGCAGACAGAAGCAACTTATTAGGACCATGTAAGTGTACATCTTTAAGTGTCATTCAGGCCACCGGTTCAATACAGTCTGTCTAGCAATTACACATAAAAGGGCTGCTATCTTCTTTCAGAGCAGGATGCTCCTCAGTCAGAGATATGTTTTTGTTCTTTTGACCAAAAAAAGATGACAAAATTAGTAGGTGTGCAATTACTAAATTGCTATTTTAATGGGAATTGATTCACAACACGCAGCCTGGTTCTTTTCTTAGTTGCATGGCAATAAATGAAGAGAAGAGAAGAGAAAAAAACCAGCTGCTCCTGAAGTGAAACTGGAGGAGAAGAGAATGAAGATTTTTAGCACATTTGTATTTTTAAATTATACTAGGTACAGAAGCCTATGCATTTTTGTTCCTTTCAAACCATCACTGAAGTTAATTTATCACGCTTTTATCCCTGTGTGTCATATTGTGTTTATTATTTGCAGTACAAACCCAGTCGGATGTGTACTTCTTCATTTTTCCCACACATCACAAAACGAAGCATTATAAAAGAATAACTTCCTGAACCAGCTATTATTCTGCAGCCCCTGGGCCTAGTCTTCAGGCAGAGAGACAGGAAATGTCTTCTCTACAAAGATGAAGTTAGAAATCTTCTTTCACCATGGTGCCATTTCCATTTTGCATGCCCCTCTCATGTTCTTCTCGTGCAGTGTGTAACTCTTCTAGGAAAAGATCACAGTTAGCAGGAAATTGCTGTGTCATTTAGACAGTTCTCTGTGTAGTTACAGTTTTTACAAGACAAGAGAGGTGACAGATGTTGAGCTGGTAAGGTATAACCCAATTTGTATTGCACTTTAAAAGGTATAAAGATCTCTTGCTTTGTAGACGCGAATCAGATCCTTTTTTTGCAGGCAACTTGCTGCTGATAGCATTTGTGAGTTACTTCGGAGCAAAGCTTCACAGACCCAGAATAATTGCGTTTGGCTGCACAGTTCTGTCATTTGGGTGCCTTTTGATATCACTTCCTCACTTTCTGTTTGGAAGGTGAGTGATCGTCTTAGCTCACAGCAGATTTTGTGATCCTTATTTGCCTTAATCTATAACCTCTGCCACTCAAACAGTGCTGCCTGTTGGGAGACACTTTGCTGAGCATGGATTGCGTAATTGTAGAGCAGCTTCTTTTGTCTCGCTTGTGAGATGACTTTAAAAGCCACTCATTGCTAAGCCCTGAGGAGTCGCCCCTCTGCTGGGCACCTTCTCTTGCCTTTGCCTTTACCCTTGTGTTACTTCCTGTGCAGATTCTCTGAAGAAACAGTGGTCTGTGATACTGTGACGACTTTCAAAGATGTCTTTGGTCTGGAGTCTGGATGAGAGGTCATATAACAAATTGCTGTGTTGACAAGGGCTTTGCAATGGTTCTTCAACAATGTTTTCACTATTTTTGCTTGGCTTAACAAAACATTCTTTTATTCTTGTCTATATTTTAAGACCTGAGGTATCTTTGGAGAGCAGAAGGCCCTCTGATCTTGTTATGTCTGACGTAGTATGGTTCTGAGAGCATTGGTGGCACTCTGTGATCAGAGTGTAGATTAGATTAGAATATAGGAAGAATGGAAGAGGGAGTGATCCAAGAGATTTCATTAGGGTGTTTCATTAACTCCTCCAGAAGTATCTGTTACAAGATGGTGTTAGAGGCTGGGTCGCAGTTTGGGTAAAACATTGGGTTAATTCCCTGCTTTGTTCCTAGTTAGATTGGTTACTGAGGCTCAGTTAACTTTTGAAGCTGGTTTCCTTCTTGCTATAGCTACCCATTCTTCTTCATTACTTCACTGCAGTAGGTTATTACTGAAGCACAGGCTTATGAGGTATTTCCTTTTAACCTATACCTGCTTTCCTTTGATTCAAACAGGTACCATATTGAAAGCAGTATTTCACAGAGGGAGAATTTTTCAGTCATGCCTGTGTGCCTTGTTAATCAAAGCTTGCTCTCCTTACCTGCAGAGGATCCACCAACAAGTATGACTCTTCCTATGTCTGGTAATACTTTTTTTTTCTGTCAGTTTTTATAGTGTTTAAGCAAATAGGATTTTATTTTTGCTAGCAATTCTTTCAGGCTCCTGCTTTTGATCTGTACTTTTTGCAGGCATAAAAACTAAATATTCCTAGCCTTCTCGTTTCTTTAGTCTGTGACTTGAGAGATGAAGCTGATTTTGGGTTTTTTTGTGTTTTTTTTTTTTGCATACAGTTTTCATGATACCTGAAGAGGTTGGTTAACACCCCTGTCAGTCCATTTTGGGGAAATATAGCACCGAGTTGTTCTCTCAGTTATACCTGTTTTCGATTTGACTTACTGTGATGCTACGAGGTGGCAGGAAGTGTATTAGGCCAGTGGGCAATAGGTATCAGGATGCTTTGGAGCAAAGCTGAAGGTGGGGAGATTCAGATTGGATGTGAGGAGGAAGTTCTTCACCATGAGAGTGGTGAGGCCCTGGAATGGGTTGCCCAGAGTGGGTGGTTGGGGCCACTTCCCTGGAGGTGTTTGCAGCCAGGCTGTATGAGGCTGTGGGCAGCCTGCTCTAGGGTAGGGTGTCCCTGGGCATGGCAGGAGGGTTGGAAGTAGATGATCCTTGTGGTCCCTTCCAACCCTGACTGATTCTATAATTCTATGATCTCAGCAGAATGGGATCTGTATGCAAGTCTTGCAAAAAACAGTCAAATATCCAAAACACTGTAAATAATAAGTTGTTGTTTGGGTGGTTTTTTTTTTTTTGTTTTGTTTTTGCTTTTGTTTTTGTTTTTTAGTGTATATGCCATAGAGTTCATAATAAAACCTTCCTGGGAAATAGATTAATTTTAACTAAAAATAACTAAATTTTCAACTTGAGATCCCTGGTGATTTAAAAAGCTATCTGAACACATCCTAGCCAACTGTCTGTAAGTGGCCCTGCTACCCCTTGATGATCCTTGTGGTCCCTTCCAACCCTGCCTGATTCTATGATTCTATTCTATGATTCTGTTGTACCGCACAAAAAATAAAAGAATGAGAAATAGACACAGAGCAAAAATAGAAATTCCACTTTCTTTTAGAGAAAAGAGAAAGCAATTTAAACTAGGCTACAGCAAATAATGGGAGACTGAATCATGCATGTGCACTAGCAATATGCATATGATATAACTATGAAGTCAAAAGGCTCAGAGACCTCACAATGAGGTTTGGATTAATCTCTTGAATCCTTAGCTACATCAGAGGGAAGCATTCAGTCTGCATCTTCTCCTCATGCTCCCTTGATAGTTGGTCAAAGCAGTCTGTGGAACACTCACAGTGTCCTTTGTGTAAGGATGCTAATGTCCTGTACTTTAGGATGGGTCAGATTACCTCCTGGATTCACCTAATGGTTGCTGGAAACTTAGATGAATGATGGATGGCACAAATTAGGTGCGATGAAATCCACAGTTAATTATTGTATTTTGTGAGAGCATTCCACCAATGTTTGCTAAAGCTGAACCACATCTGAAATACTGTATGAACATCGTCATATCAAACCATGGTGCTGTTGTGTTGCAGTTTTCTACGTCTCCATTTAGCAATGGATGTGGCTTCTAAGCTTTTCAAAACTGTGTGCCACTTAGGGCATTCATTTTCCCATCTTCACAAGGAAAAAGTTCAGAAAACAGTGCAATTAATAGCACTTGGTATTACCTTTCATGTGAAGATTTCAGATACTGTTTTTCTTAATTTCATGAATGCACAAATCCAGCATCTTCTTTTAAACTATATAAAGGTATTTTAGCCACAGACCATCAAGCCTATGATTATACTTGGGTAAGGTGATTATTAGTTTATGGATAACCAAAACTCTGACATTCACACACATCAGCCCACTTCCTGTGTGATGCAGAAACTGGTTTGGATTGGACCACATGTACATGTGGATTGCTTCACCCATGTTTGCTGATAGCAATCTGACATTGATACAAGATGCCCAAGCTTGCTCTCTGGAGAGTAATGCTCTCATTTAGAAAATCATCAGTTGCTGCTAGCAAAACCAGTTTTAATTCATTAACAAACTGGCAACGAGAAGTTTCAGCATGACAAAGTCAACCAGACAGGACAGTGGAGCCTGAAGTTGATTGTATGGCATGAAGAAATTCAAGTTCAGGGAGACAAAGAAAGTGCTAAAGGTCAGAGGAGAAGAGGCGGCTCCAGTGAGACCTAATAGCAGCCTTCCAGTACCTAAAGGGAGCCTACATGAAGGATGGAGAGAGACTGTGTACAAAGGCCTGCAGTGATAGGACAAAGGGCAATGGTTTCAAACTAGAGAAAAACAGATTTAGATTAGATGTTAGGACCAAGTTCTTTATTATGAGGGTGGTGGAACACTGAAACATGTTGTCCAGGGAGGTGTTTGAAGCTCTGGGCAACCCAGTCTAGTCGAGGATGCCCCTGCTGACTGTAGGGAGTGTTGGACTAAATGACCTTTGGAGATCCCTTCCAGCCAGACCATTCTGTGATTCTATCTAGTCCCCAATGTAGCTATCCTGATGTGGGATAAACAGGATTGTGCTCCAACATGGCATTCTTCCACAAAGTTATGTAAGAGAATAGTTAAATGAGAGTTGAATCTCCAGGTAGATTCAGCAGGCTGGCCAAATAGATTGTATAAAGGTCACAGTGAGTTAGAGACCTCCTCTCTTTAGAGCAGTGCCCAGACAGGCAGATTGCAGGCTGTGTTCCTGTGAGTGCCTGCTCAGGGAAACACTGGCCTTATGAGCTGCAGAGATATCATGGAGGTAGAAAACCCTTCTGCAATATTAGGTCACATGTGCCACTTGGAGTAGAATTTTTATATATTGTGTTTTAATTCAGAATTTGCACTCCAAATTGGAAACTGAATACCCAAAGACATCAAGACAGATAAAATTTTCGGAGAGCATTGATCCACAAGGCAAAAATCTGTAGTGCTAGAACAAAACTTTGAGATAAGGGTTTAAGCTGGTGTTTCCAGCTGGTGAGGACTGCTGTACAGAGCACTGGTGTGTGGTGGTTTGGCAGTTAGCTCCACCCCCCCAATCCCCCTTTGAAATAACCCAGGCTAGGACTCAGTCAGCTGGAAGTTAATAAATGAAGCTTTATATTTACAGCTTTGCACTATATACAAGCAGATAGTTACAATGAGTAACAGGTATTTACAGACATATACAGTAAAAAGGTAATACAGAAACACCACACCCTTCCCAGAGATCAAAATCCCTAAAAGGGGTTTCTAACCACCCCTCCACCTTCCTCCTTTCCCCAATCTTATGTCACCTTCTGTTTCATGCAGCAGATAGGCGGAGGTAGATTGGCCAGGGTGATTAGCAGCAGGAAAGAAGTTAGTGGTTAATTATTCATATTCAGCTATAAAAGGAGAAAGCCATGCAGGAGCAGCCACAGCCCAAAGAGGTCTGAAGCAGTCAGACTTATCTATATTTGGGTTACAACTCTTAAAACATTTTTTTTTTCTTCCTCAGTAAAGCTATGAGTGAAGTAGCACCATCAGCGTTTACCTCTCTCAACCTATAGTTTAATTTCTCATTTAAATCCTCCAATTAGTTCAAACCAGCACAACTGGCTGAAGCTATAAGCAAACAGACAATAATTTAGACACAGAGGAATTTACTTTTCATGCATTTTTCTGGAGGCTTTTGAACAGTAGTAAACCTGAAGCCAGCAGTCTGAATCAAGGCAATGAAGCTGGAAAGCTTGCAATTCCCATTCTGTGCAAAGGTAAAACAACACCACATCCTCTGCACTGGCACAGATTTCTTGTGAGCCAATGATGGTACCTCGCTGTGAAATCAAGAAGTCTTCTGGTTTATTTCAGGTTGTATTCTTATAACCAAATAAAAGCTTATGGGATTTGTACACCAATTAGCAGGCACATTGCAAAAGACTACTGAATTTCAGAGAGAGAGGGTCATACTGTCCTTGCTAGCCCACTCTTCAAGCCTGTTCAGGTCTCTCTGTAAGGTGGCTTTCTCTCCAGATGCGTCCACCTCACCACACAGTTTAGTGTGTTCAGCAAACTTGTTGAGAGTGTCGTCATCCAGAACATTTGTGAAGATATTGAACAGCATAGGGACCAGTATCAATCCCTGGAGGCATCCTACTTGTGACAGGATGCCAGCCTGGTTAAAAGCCATTGATCACCACCCTCTGAGTATAGCCTGTGAGCCAATTTCCCACCTCTCTCACAGGCTGTCCATTCAGTCTGCATCTTGCCAGTTGGTATAGGAGGAGGCAATGGAAAATAGCTGCAAATGCTTTGCTGAAGTCCAGGCAAAAAACACCCACTGCTTTCCCATGTTGACAGCAAGAGTTACTTTTTGTACAAGGTGATCAGGTTAGTCAGGCATGATTTGTTGTCTCTTCACTGGTGTGAAAATGGCAAATGTAGTGAGGAAAATGAGTGGTTGGACTGCCAAGTGGTTGAAGAGACACCATGAGTGAAGGAATTTAAACTCCACTCCATCAAGGGCAATACCTTCTTCCCGTACTGGAGGCTTTCAAATATTGTGACAACTGAATTCCACATTTACAGGATAGGCTTACCCACCAAAGCTTAAGCTGTTTGTCACAGAATCACAGCATGAATCTGCTTGGAAGAGACCTCTAAGGTCACCCAGTCCAATCCTCAACAGAGCACTGAAGAGTTAACACTTAACCGTGTCTCTGAGTTCCAGGTCCACATGCTGCTTGAACACCTTCAGGGTTGGTGATTCCATCACTTTCCTGGGAAGTCTGTTCCAGTCTTTAAGAACCCTTTCAGTGAAGAAATATTTCCTAATAGCCAGCCTGAACCTCCCCTTGTAACCATTTCCTCTAGTCCTGTCTCTCGGCACCAAGGAAAAGAGACTGCCCCCTTCTTGTTCCCTTCTTGTTCCAACATCCCTTCAGGTAGTTGTAGAGAGTAATGAGGTCTTCCCTCAGCTTTTTCTTCTCCAGACTGAAGAACACAAGCTCCCTCAATTCTGCTTGTGGGTCACGTGCTCCAGGCCCTTCAATTAGCAGTTAGAATAAAACATTAATTTTCCAACTTCTTATTTTATTCACAGAATGTGAAAAAGAGCCTGGGTCCTTGCTGTGGATATTTGTCATGATTGGAAACATAGTACGAGGGATGGGTGAAACTCCCATCATGCCTTTAGGCATTTCGTATTTGGAGGATTTTGCCAAAGCAGAGAATTCACCTTTCTACCTGGGTAAGTCTACCCTTTGGGGATTACTCTCATCCCCCACCCCCCTTAAAAAAAAACAAACAACCAAACCAAAAAAACCCACAAAAAATCAAGAGTGGAAGTGAGGATTCTTATGGCTCTCTTCAGACCAACAAAGGAAGAGAGAAGACAGACATCATTTCCTTATCAAAATAATGGTACTGTAGAACATATGATTTCACTAGAGATCAACTTGTTGAAATGAGGCCATTTCCAGATGTAAACACCTGTTGGGTAGAGCTGTCCTAAACACGTGCTACAATGCAAGAAACTAACGATGTCCAGGTGCTAATTTAGTGTGTTTATTCCTTTCCATACTTTAGGATGTCTACATACAGCAACTGTAGTGGGCCCTTTCCTTGGCTGCTTGCTGGCATCGTTCTGTGCAGAACTGTTTGTTGATCTGGGATCAGTAGATGCAGGTAATAGATGAAATACAGAACATCTTACGTGTAAGTCAGTAAACACAGTGGTCTATTTATCAGCACTAAAAGAGATTTCTTTGCTAATGTGAGATGCCTTTGTTTTATTTGAGTTTGCTGGTGTTTCCATGGAAGGGAAAATAGTCCATAAGGATCAGTTCAGTAAAAGGCCTGAATGTACACACACACAATGAATGAAATCCAGCAAGGGCAAGCGTCAGGTCTTGCATCTGGGAAAGACAAACTCCATGGATCGGTATAGGTTGGGGACTGACTTATTGGAGAGCAGCACAGAGGAGAGGGAATTGGGGGGCTCTGGTGCACAGAAGGATGAGCATGAGCCAGAAATGTGCTGATGTTCTGGGCTGTGTTAGAAGGGGTATGGTTAGCAAGTCAAGAGTGGTTCTCCTTCCCCTTTACTCTGCCCTGGTGAGGCTGCATCTGAAATGTTGTGTCCAGTTCTTGGTCCTTCATTTCAAGAAGGACCCCAAGGAACTGGTTGAAAGAATCCAGCAAAGAGCCACAAAGATGCTGAAGGCAGTGGAACATCTCCCTCATGGAGAAAGGCTGAAGAAGATGGGGCTCTTTAGCTTGGAAAAAAGTAGCCTGAAGAGTGACCTCATTCATATTTATCAAGATGTGAAGGGCAATGTCAGGAGGACAGAGCCAGGCTCTGCTCAGTGAGGACAAGGGGCAGTAGGTGCAAGCTGGAGCAGAGGAAGTTCTATGTGAACACAAGTAAAAGCTTTTTTACTGTAAGGGTGACTGAGCCCTGGAACAGACTGCCCAGAGATGTTGTGGAATGACTCCTTCTCTGGAGACATTCCAAACCTGCCTGGATGTGTTTCTGTGTGACCTACTGTAGGTGATCTTGCTCTGGCAGGAGGGTTGGACTGAATGATCTTTTGAGGACCCTTCCAGCCCCACAAATTATTTGAGGAACAATTGTGTCATGTGGTTTTGGTTTAACATAGAACTAGAATTAATTTAATGCAGAGCATTGAAACTCATCAGAAAGCAGCATCAGAAAAGAAAACCGGAGACTCTTCTTTTTCATCAGCCTTATTTTAAGAATCTTTACAATGCTTACATAAATGTCATATGTCAAAGACGACCAGGAAAGCACAATGACAGCAAAGAATGTTTCTGAAGTAATGTAGGATCTGTGGGTTTGTTTCCCTTTTTTTAAAAAAAAAAACAAACAACAAAAAACCCCAAACTTTAAAAATGGTATTTCATTTGTCTGTTTGGTTTTTGTTTGCTTTTAGAGGAGATAACTATCACAGTTACTGATGCTCGCTGGGTTGGAGCATGGTGGTTGGGCATTTTGATCTGTGCGTCACTGAATCTTCTAGCAGCGATACCGTTTTGGTTTTTGCCCAAGTCACTTGTGAAGGAAGGAGAAACCAATGAACTTCAGGAGGCAAATGAAAGAAGTGTAGCACCATTGCAAGAAAATGACAAACCTGAAGACAAACAGACCATGTATGAAATTGCTAAAGGTGAGTTATGAATGTTATTTCCTTCTCGATTTAGTCCTTAAGATGCAATTTATGTCTGTTCAATTTTGTCAGTAAGGATGGATCCAGGATATGTAGTACAAAGGGTTTGCATGAAGATTTATATGGTTTCTTTCAGAGGAAAAAAGTTAATTCCATAGATCCAGGATCGAAATTCAGTCCTTTTCCCCTCTTGCATTTCACATGTATGTAGGTCTGGATCTTTTCTTTCTGGTAGAGGATTGATGCACTTACCTTTGATTAAGAATGGTACAAATCTGTGAGCTGTGGACAAGTTGCAGATATTAATTGCTTGCACTCCACCTTCACTGCACAGACAACCAGCACAAGCTTTGTGTCCAAGAGACCAGCTCGAAGCCATACAACACAACTTACTTGTGCTTAAGTGGCTCATAACATTTCATGGCTGTTTGAGTTACAGTTATTCCTGATACCACTGGTAACTTTCACATTTGTGGTCTTTCAGATCTGTATATCTGTAAGAAGCAATTTTTTTTCCCCCCTTTCATTTTTCATACTAGTTGGAAACATAGGTTAATAGAATATGTCAAAAGCTGTGATCTTCAGAGCAGTCTCATGATTTTGTACATACAACTCGGGGCCCCTTGGCAGGATCTTAGCTTTTCAGATAGTAAGGGACTACTGCCAGGCACTACCACTCCATGATGTTCCAAGAAGAGTCCTGCAAATTCACCATACTCAGAGTGAGTACTCAGATCTTGACTCAGATTGCAACTTCATTTTGCTAAGCATGACATTTTTATCTGCTGTCATGTAGCCTTAAAGGAATCCATGGACTAAGCATTACTCTGGTGAGGAAGAGTTGAGCTCAGGCTGTGGGTCACAGGATCACAAGGCGTCAGGGGTTGGAAGGGACCTCCTAGATCATCAAGATCAACCCCCCTGCCAGAGCATGGTCTTAGTACTCCAGAGTCCTTCAAGGCTTACGTTTTCTTTATCATTCTCTCTCTTTGTTGGTGTGGATGTCCACTCTTCCTGAATCAACGATCTTCATTTCACAGAGTGCTTGATGTTGGAAGGAACCATTAGTGGCCGCCTGGTCCAACCTCCTACTCAAGCAGGGCCACTTACAGACGGTTGGCTAGGATGTGTTCAGATAGCTTTTTAAATCACCAGGGATTTCAAGTTGAAAACTTTGTTATTTTTAGTTAAAATCAATCTATTTCCCAGGAAGGTTTTGTTATGAACTATATGGCATATATATTTTAAAAATGCAGATTATTTACAGTGTTTTGGATATTTGACTGATTTTTGCAAGACTTGCATACAGATCCCATTCTGCTAAGATCATAGAATTATGGAATCAGAGAATCAGTCAGGGTTGGAAGGGACTACAAGGATCATCTATTTCCAACCCCCCTGCCATGCCCAGGTCACCTGGGAGCCTCCTCTTTTCCAAGATATTTGCCTGCCTCAGAAAGATATGTATGTCCTAAGTGGTCCTCACTTTTAATGAAGCACAGCCATTTTTTACAGATGATTTCTGCAGTTTCTTGACAAGCATATTAATTAATAGAGAGCATTAAACAAAGAGAAATTGTGGGGGTTTTATGCTTCAGGTCCTGACTTAATGGGCATTAGACAGAGAAAAGACCTGTGGAAATTAATTTCTCAGATGTTGACTTGGCTGAAGACTGGCAGATCCAGATATTGAAAGTACTGTGGGAGTTGCTGCAGTTCCATCGCTCTTCAGACCTCTTCTCCCCCATCACTGATAGTAACAAAACCCAAAATCTGTGATCATACCTCTGGGGACACAGAGTTGTCGCAGCTACCTAATGTGTTTGCACACCTTCTTGCTTGTTGTTCCTTTGCATTCCAGGGGGAGAAAAAGGGTTTTGGTGAATACTCTGAGTGCATGGAATGAGAACGAAAAAAAAAAAAGGAGTGAAAGTAGTGGGGCAGTAGCTGCTGCTGCCAATCTGTAGATGCAAAGTTCACTCACTGCACAGCTAAAAGTTTCAGAAGACATTTAGGAAAAGGTTATTGCTCTGATTTTATATATATATATATATATATATTTAATAAGCAGCAGCATGCATTGGTGTGCAAGTGTGTAGAAGAGACGTGTTGGGGTAGCCGGGGCTGAGCAAGTATTCATTGGCCTGTTGTGTCTGGCAAAGCTCAAGAATTAGCCTGATCTAATGAAAGGACACTTCTATTCGTCTTCCCTCCTCAGCCACACTGCAATGGGTGATTCATTTCACACAGCATTATTCTAACCTGTTCTATTGCTTTATTCCAGATTTCATCCCATTCCTCAAGGCTTTGCTTCGCAACCCGGTCTATATGTTATTTATATGCATAACTGTGTTACAGTTCAGTGCCTTTGATGGCATGATATCCTTCATGCCCAAGTATCTGGAACAGCAGTTTGGAAAATCTGCATCAGATGCCATCTTTTTAATTGGTACGTTTGCATTTTGCCCTGCTTTTCTCTGCCACACAGCTACATCTCTATGCAAATTATCTCCGGTTTTATTTATATGTTCATGTGCTCATGTATGAATATATATATACTAAGATCAAATGCTTCTACAGATGAGGGATTCTACACTACAAATATTTCTATGGAATCTTCTGCTGAGCATCTCCTAATTTTCTGGGCAGAATTTTATAACTGACTTCCAATCTTCTGAATCAGCCCAGAAAGTTCAGCTGTGATATGGAAGTCACACCACTGATCTAAGGGAGGTTAAACTAATTTACATCAAGAAAGTGTGGGTCTAGTCCTTGTATTACCTTGATTAAACCAGATACCGTCAAGAAGAGGGTGAATTTTGTGTTTGTGGAAATATCACCAGCAAATTTAAGCCACAGATGGATTGAACCTGTGCACAGCTGAAATTGCTGGTAATCAGCAACACTTCCCACCATCTCCTCAAGGTATCAATCTTGGGCTTTTGGAAAGCCTCAAATCTTCCTTCATACGCTTAATTCTGTGTAAGGAAAGCACTGGCCAAATAGCTGGGGTTTTGTTTCTATTACCTTGTCTTTTTTTAATGAGTGAGGCCAAGGTATTTGTGCATTAAAAAGCAGTAACAGCATGGAACAAATATCCTGAACCTGAAGGAGCCTTTCTATGGTTCCACTTTATCACAGCTTAAATCCTGAGTTTTCTTCTGTTTAATTACACTGACTTAATTAGACTAGAATTTATACAATCATGATAGAAGCATCGTCTTAAAATACATCCAGCCATACTTCCGTTCCTTAACTTAGTGCTCATCTTTGACAGTAGCTGCATCATTGTCTTTAAAGCCTGCCACAGAATGTCCCAGATCCTATGAGTGTATTGCCCTCTATGACCCTATTGACCCCTGTTGCTAGTGTTGAAGAGCTGTGCATCCAAAAGCATGTAACTATCATATATCATGGCTGTGTTGTGCTGGCATGGAGCTGCTGGGTTGTTTTTCAGACAGATTATTTCTTGGTTCTATATTGGAATGAAGAGTTTAATAGCCTTCCCTTTTCTCACTTTCACCTACAGTCAAGTACTGTTAGAGAACAAAAACTGCCTTGAGTAAAGCCAACCAAGCTGAATGATGCTTGCATAAAACAGCTTCCTAAATGTCTTTCAGAAAGCCTTTGCTTCATTAAAGTATCAAACAGCAATGAAGTGTAAGAGCACTTTCAATAATCTCATATCAAAACTGAAAGGCTCTTCCTTCCTGTGATGCTCAATGTAAATCAAGATGTGATCCAGTATCTTGCCCTCCTGCTGAGTTTCTCTCTCAGCTAGGGAGGCTGAAGTAAAATCCTCCTTTTTTTTTTTTTTTTTCCCCCCAGATTAAAGCTCTAGATTGCAATTCTCCTCTGAAACATTCCAGTCCTTCACTCCAAATTGCTCCTCAAACTGTTTCCAACTACTATGGGCTTTGGCAGATGTTTTGAGTGTGCAAAGGAACTAGCAGGGACCTACTTTTGGCTAGTTAATGTATTCAGCCACAGCAATATTATGAGTCTTTGCCAAACACAATCTTCCCTTTGGAGTAGCTTTGACGGCTTCTTCTCTTTATGAGCAGCTTTTATGGTCTCTTCCCTTATGAGCAGCTTTTATGTTCTCCTTTATTTTAACATGGAAGTTTCACTTGTTCAAATAGGTGTTTACAACTTACCGGTTATATGCGTTGGATATTTTTTTGGAGGCTTATTCATGAAGAAATTCAAGATAAATATCTATCAGGCTGCGAACATAGCATTTTGGGTATCTTTACTGGAATACCTTCTCTACTTTGGTGCCTATTGGACTGTCTGTGATACTTCACTAGTTGCTGGCCTAACAGTTTCCTATGAAGGGTATGTTCTTTACAACACAAGAAGACTTAAGTCTTATGACACCAGAATGATTATTTTTTTTTTTTTCTTGATAACAGTCAGCCAGAGACTCCATAGATTTGCAACATTTTAGTTTAATGATATAAATTCTCGAGGTTGTATTCCTTTCACGAGGCAGTAGGTCTACCTTCTGCTATCCCTATTTTAAGCAATAAATTCTATTTTAAAAGATACACCCACCAATACTCATGCAATTGCATGTCTGTGTTAATCATCTTACTAATACAATTATAAACTCAAGTCAAGTGACTGCAGGTAAAAAATAAGGAGTTGATCAAACTAGACATAGAGGAGTGCAATTTCAGAATTACACAGGCACAACTCCCTGCCTTTATCTTATGCTGATTTAGTGGAGTTTCATTTATATTGAGTTCTCTGAGGATATTTTATCTGCAGTTTCTTGATTTGAAGCCTGCCATTAATTGTTGGGAAGGGTTGTGTGTCTGTAAAATGCGCTTGTAGGTATATCTTTAAGTGTTATAGACAGTCAAGAATATAACTGCCATAGATGAGAAAAAATGGAGGCTATGCTATAAATTGATAACACTAATAAACTTCATGTAATACCCTATAGAAACATAGAAAGGCATCACTTGGGGACAGGAGCATGTAACATTGTGTCCTGGATCAACATTCGAGCTAGAACAGAGTCTTAAGCATTGCAAAGGGTAATTACAGGTATTTCATGACTGAAATATTTATTAACCTTCTAACTGTGTTTCAGAATAGAGCAGGTTTCATATGAAGAAAATGCTCTACTTGCTGGCTGCAACAGGGATTGTGATTGCCCCCTTAAAATATGGGACCCTGTTTGTGGGAACAATGGAATCACTTATGTATCACCTTGTCTTGCTGGGTGTAAAGCCTCAAGAGGAACTGGAAAAAATGTGGTAAAGCATACATTTCATAGTGATATAACCATGAAATGTAGTAAGTGAAAAATATCCATATCTGTTGAGAAAGATCCATATATGCACATTTAATTGCTGTATAAGGTGATAAATAGAATTACAGAATTAGTCAGGGTTGGAAGGGACCACAAAGATCATCTGGTTCCAAGCCCCCTGCCATGCCTAGGGACACCCTACCCTAGATTAGGCTGGACAGAGCCTCTGCCAGCCTGGCTGCAAACACCTCCAGGGAAGTGGCCCCAACCACCTCCCTGGGCAACCAGTTCCGGGGCCTCACCACTCTCATGCTCAACAACTTCCTCCTCACGTCCAGTCTGAATCTCCTCATCTACAGCTTTGCTCCATTCCCCCTAGTCCTCTCACTACCTGAGAGTCTAAGAAGTCCCTCTCCAGCTTTTTTGTAGGCCCCCTTCAGATGCTGGAAGGCCACAATAAGGTCACCTGGGAGCCTTCTCTTCTCCAGCCTGCACAGCCCCAACTCTTTCAGTCTCTCCTCATAGCAGAGGTGCTGCAGCCCTCTGAGCATCCTCATGGCCCTTCTCTGGACACACTCCAGCATGTCCACATCCCTCTTGTAATAGGGGCTCCAGAACTGGATGCAGTACTCCAGGTGGGGTCTCACCAGGGTGGGGTAGTGTGGGAGAATCTCCTCCCTCGACCTGCTGGCCACACTTCTCCTGATGCAGCCTGGGATCTGGTTGGCTTTCTGGGCTGCAAGTGCACACTGCTGGCTCATGTTGAGCTCCTTGCCTACCTGCATCCCCAAGTCCCTCTGCTCAGGGCTGATCTCCAGACACTCACTGCCCACCCTGTATTTGTATTTGTACTTAGGATTGTGCTTGGGAGTCCAATAGAGTTGGACAAATTTATTGGGGGGGTAAATAAATTTAAATTTCAAATTAAAAACTGAATATGAAAATTAATTGGAAGTTTAATTTAAAGGAACATAATGAAGAAGCCTCCTGTTCTTTTAGTAATTGAAGAAATCTTAAACCCTTTAAATGGAGTGAGAAATTATCCTCAAGGTCTTGCCAGTTGGCAACTTGGGCACTCAAGAACATTTCCACCGTAATGAAATTTTGTAGCGTGGACTTATACTCTTTTACCCTGTAGATGTAAAGTATTAAAGAACTTTTATAATCTTAGTTCATAACACATTAAAAATGTAGAAGTTCTAATCAGATTGAAAATCTTTTAAAATGCTGTGCTAAATAAACCTCCAAATCATAGAGATTTCAGTAAGCTCTACAAGTATTATAGGAAGAAGTATTAGAAGACAGTATGAGCCAGACACCAAGGTTCTTGCCCACCCTGGCTGACACCTGAAAGCCCTTGTTCTGACAAACTCAATTATTTCAGTAGAAGCAACTGTTGGAGTGAGAATATTGCAACCCAGCCTCAGTCAAACATCTCTGATTTCTTCTCAACATACGAAATACCACATATTAGGTTAGGAAAAAGAGAGTCAAATCTATTGACACTGGAAGGCTCACATAACCAGGCTGTTCTGGGAAATAGGAGGGCTCTCTTCATCAGTTCCAGCTGTGTAAGAGAACTATAGGTCTTTCCCACACCCTCCCTCCTAACCCATACACAAAAACATATGATGGTTGGATCTGTGCCTGGCAGACTGGGAGGGAGGTTGCCACGCAGCGCTGCCGGAATAAGCTACTGCCACCTGTGGAAGTTTCACAGTAAGTGAGTTCTGAGAAGCCTATGTGATTAAAACACTCTCTTTGACAGGTATTTGAAAACTGCACCTGTGTTGCGGCCTCATGGTATTCATCTCAAAATGCCTCTGCAGTTCTGGGCCAGTGTGATGGAGAAGAAAACTGTGACAGGATGCTCCATTACTTTTTGACATTGTCGCTCATCTGCAGCTTCATTTTTAGCTTAGCAGCCATGCCTGGGTACATGGTCTTAATAAGGTACAGTAAAATGTCTTTATCTTAAGAGAGCTACTGAGCTTTTCATTCAGAGGCCAAACAACCCTAGAAAATAGCAAAGTGTTGGTGTACGGAGGAAGATCCTGTGTAATTTCTGTGCTAAGGTTTAGTATCTTGCCAGCTTTATAACATATTGTTGCTTGTAGCTATTAGCTGAATAAAAGCAGGAATTAAAGTAGGACTGCTGAGTCAGTGCACTGAGATATTGAGAGGTGTGTGATGGGTGTTTATTGATCACATCAACATTAAGGTGATTAAGGCGCAGCTACCTTTCACTTCGTGCTGATCTCGGTCCAAGCAGATGATAACAGGACAAGAGCTTTTCTTTTAGTGATTTGGCAGCCCTAGTTAAAGAATATCTGTAAGCACCAACGGATGAGAATGATGAAGTCTTTCAACCAATGCACTGTTTAGAATGTGATGAATATGCTGAAGAGTTTGATTTAAAAACCCACAGATTTAAACCTCTACTAATTGGTGTACAATTTAATTCTCATGCCACAGGTCGCTAAAGCCTGAAGAAAAGTCATTTGGAGTGGGAATCCATGGACTAGCTTCAAGAGTATTTGGTAAGAAAAGCTCTAACACATAAGGATCTTATCAGGGCTATAGGCATGATAGAACAGAATTGAACAAGACAGGTTGGAAGAGATCTCCAAGATCATCCAGTCCAACCTAGCACCCTGCCCTATCCAATGGCACTAAGTGCCCCATCCATGCTTGAATGCCTCCAGGGATGGGGACTCCACTACTTCCCTGGGCAGCCCATTCCAATGCCAATCACTCTCTCTGTGAAGAACTTCTTCCTAATATCCAGCCTATACCTCCCCCAGCACCACTTGAGACTGTGTCCCCTCATTCCATTGCTGGTTGCCTGGGAGAAGAGACCAACTCCCACATGGCTACAACCTCCCTTGAAGTAGTTGCAGACAGCAATGAGGTCACCCCTGAGCCTCCTCTTCTCCAGGCTAAACAACCCCAGCTCTCTCAGCCTCTCCTCATAGGTCTTGTGCTTCAGGCCCCTCACCAGCTTCATTGCCCTTCTCTGGACACATTCCAGTTCCTCAACATCTCTCTTGAATTGAGGGGACCAGAACTGGACACAGTAGTCAAGATGTGGCCTGTCCAGTGCCAAGTACAGAGGAAGGGTAACCGCCCTCCCAGGTCGTCCTGCTGGCCACACTATTCCTGATCCAGGCCAGGGTGCCATTGGCTCTCCAGGCCACCTGGGCACTCTGCTGGCTCATCTTCAGCTACTGTCTGCCAGCTCTCCCAGGTCCCTCTCTGCCTGGCTGCTCTCCAGCCACTCTGTCCCCAGCCTGTAGCACTACTTGGGGTTGCTGTGGCCAAGTTTTTCAAAGCACTACAACTAGGTGCTTGTTGGCACACAGTATGTGTATGTATGTATTCTGCCTCAGCTCTGTTGAGTTGTTTACTGGGCAAAATGGACAGGAAATTCTTCCAGCATAGGCCAGATAAAATATCACACAAGATAGGAAGCATTGTGTGAAGAACCCAAAGTGGACTGGTAAATTTGAGATGAAGAAAAAAAATTGATTTTTTAAAAAAAAGAATACTTGAGAGCTGGAGTTCTGTTTGAACTTTCAGGTGTAAAACATTACTGGTGGAAGATTGTAAAATGTTACTGGTGGAAAAAGTTATGAAGAAAGCTGCTCAGAGGGCTGGAGCAGCTCTGCTATGAGGACAGGCTTAGAGAATTGATGCTCTTCATCCTGGAGAAGAGAAGGCTTCCAGGGGACCTTGTAGTAGCCTTCCAGTATCTGAAAGGGACCCACAGGAAGGCTGGGGAGGGACTATTGACAAGGTCTTGTAATGACAGGACAAGGAATAATGGGTTTAAACTGAAGAGGGGAGATTTAAACTAGATGTAAGGAGGAAGTTCTTCACAGTGAGGGTGGTGAGACTGGCACAGGTTGCCCAGGGAGGTTGTGGCTGCTCCCTCCCTGGAGGNTTACTGCTTCCTCTTGGATTACAGGGGGACTATACTGGTCCCTGGCTCCATCTGCCAGTTTGGGAGGCCACTTGTCCTGAACACAACCTGTCCCACTATTGAAGACCAAGGCAAAGAAGGTGTTAAGTACCTCTGCCTTTTCCTCATCTTTTGTTACTATATTCCCATCTGCATCCAGTACAGAGTGGAAGTTGTCCTTGCTCCTTCTTTTGCCATTTATATGTTTTACAGAAATATTTTTTTATTCTCTTTTACAACAGTGGCCAGTCTAGAATCTAAGTGGGCTTTTGCATCTCTATTTTTTTTCCTACAAGACCTAGCAATGTCCTTAAACTCTTCCTGGGACACCTCCCCTTTTTTTCCAAAGGTGATATGCCCTCTTTTTTTCTCCCTAACTCCTTTAGAAGCTCCTTCCCCATCCAGTCCATTTGTCTCCCTCATCAGCTCACCTTCCAGCACATTGGCACAGCCCATTCCTGTGCCTTCAAGAGTTCTTTCTTGAAGTAGGTGCAGCCTTCCTGGACCCCTTTGTTTTTAAGGGCTGTTTCCCAAGGAACTTTCTGAGTTAGTTCCTTAAATGAACTGAAGTCTGCCCTTAGAGGTCCAGTGTGGAGGTTTTGTTGCTGCCCCTCCTGGTTTCACCATATATTGAAAACTCTATTGTTATTGCATGGTCACTGGACCCCAGGCAGCCTCTGACCCCCACATCTCCCACCAGCCCTTCTCTATCTGTCGAGCAGGGCTGCACCCCGGTAGGCTCACATAACAGCTGGGATAAGAAGCTGTCCTCTGTACACTCTAGGAACTTTCTAGACTGCTTCTTCTTTGCAGTGTTAAATTCCCAGCAGATATCTGGCAAGTTAAAGTGGCCTGCAAGAACAAGGGCAAGTGATCTTGAGGCAGCCCCCAGCTGCTTAAAGAATAATAAATCAACCTCTTCTTCCTGGTTGGGTGGTCTGTAACAGACTCCAACCAGGGTGTCAGCCTTGTTGGCCTTCCCCCTAATTCTTACCCACAGGGACTCAGCCTGATCATCCTTAATCATAGAATGGTTTAGGTTGGAAGAGACCTCAAATATCATCCAGTTCCACCCCCCCCCGCCACAGGCAGGGACACCTCCCACTTGATCAGGACACTCAAGACCTCATCGAGCCTGGCCTTGAACA
>VWZI01007822.1:722641-744066 GCA_013396835.1 Psilopogon haemacephalus
TGACTTCCCCAAATGTCTTTGCCCCCCAGAAGGAGCCATCCTCTAGATAACTACTGAACCTGCACGAGGAGTTACCAACTTCCCTTGGTGTCTGGAGCTACTGATGTTCCTGTCCCTTTTTACTCAGCTGGGAGGTAGAAAGTGGTTATGCCAGGAGCACGTGTTGCCCAAACAGACACTGCCTCTCCCTAATAATGGTCATGGTTTCTTGAGAACATTTTGCTTACTCTAGCAGCCTGCCACAATTGCCTACTATTTAAAATTAGCTCAGTTTAGTCCAACCAATTTCAAGGGATTTTAAAGGATTAAACTGAATCTAGCAGGGCTTGCTAGATTTTCAGTTCAGACAGAAACTCAGTGCTGTGTCTAATGAAACTGATTCTGTGTTCAGGGAAATATCTCCACTACCTTGACAAACCTGACACCAAATTCATCTTTGAGGTTAGTCAGATGTCAGTAGTGAGGGCAATCTAGTTGAGTGCAGTATCTGATGTGCTGGAGTGAATTGCAAGTAAGCAGAAATATCAATACAGCAAATATTGAGAGAGCAATTACAGTTTCTCCAGGAGAACTGAGACTGGATAATTTACCCTAGGCTGGGATTGCTACCTATGCAATGTTTTACTCTTTCAAAAATTCGTAGTTTGAAGATGAACAACAGCTTATCAAAGGATAAACCCCACAGTTATTTTTCCCTCTAAAAGACTTAGGAGAAATGTAGCCCCATTGAGATGTGTTTTGGATTGAGAGGCAAGGAGGAAGATAAGGCAAATCTTGAATACTCTTTTCTTTACATTGTGGATGACTTCAAAGTAGTAGTGATTGGTATATGGCAGATTCCTACCACTCTGTGGTGGCTTGGCAGTTCCCCTGCTCCACCCCACCCCACCCCCACACACACATTTTGAAATAGCCCAAGCTACAACTCAGTCGGTTGGAAGTTAGGGGAAATGAAGCTTTATATTGCAGCTCTGTACAATATACAAGCAGATATTTACAATATATAACAGATATTTACAGAGATATACAATAAAAAGGTTATACAGAAACACCACAGCCCTCCCAGAGATCAGGATCCTTAAGAGGGGTTTCCAACCACCCTACCACCTTCTCCCACTTCCCAATCTTATCCCACTACCTGTCTTATGTGCCAGATAAGTGAAGGTAGATCAGCCACAGGGTATTAGCAGTAGGAAAGTAGTTAGTGACTTTATACAGATCCAGCTAAGAAGGCAGGGAGAGAGAGACCTGCAACAGCGAGCGTAGCTCAGACAACTCTGTCTTATCTTTGTTTTGGTTCTAATTTTATACCATTTCAGTAAACAAATGAGTGAAGGAGACCCTGGAATGTTTTCCTTTCTCAGCCTGTAGTCTAATTTCTCATTCAAATCCTCCAATTAGTTCAAACCATCACACACTCTGGACCACTGTGCATCCTGCTACCATGCTCTCAGAGTCACTGGCTACTTTTTAAATTCTCAGTTCTAGTTGTCATCCACTTGGTTGGACAATTTGGGGTCTGATTTCTTACAAGATGGTTGATAAAAGTGAAAGCTATAAAAAAATCCATTATAATATATGACAAGAACTGAGATCTGTTAAGATCTGAAGCTGGGCTGCTGCTGCTGCTGCTGCTGCTGCTAAATATGGTCAGAGCAGAGCCAGAAGCAACAATTCTCAAGTCAGACTCGTGCAGCTTTCATTGCCACTATCCAGCTCTGATCTGAAGAAAGCAATCAAGCACATCATGCTAGTTTAGTTTCATGTGGTCTTATATCACCACTTCTACCATTCAGATACGGTATGGTATTTACTGCTCAGGAAATCATGGCCAACCTACAGGTGGTGTTTCTAGGTACCTATTTTCTTTTGACAGGGTTGAGCTTTCAAACGAAAAAGTGCTAACACATATTCCCTCCCAGCCAAGAACACCTAGTTTGTGAGTTCCATAAAAACTTAAAGGCTTGACGAAAAATCTCAGAGACATTTGGGTTAGCTGAAATTAGCTCAGACCACTGTATGGCACCAGTTACTGTTCATGTTGCTTGCTTTACTTTCTCCATGTTCATTCTGCCTGATGTTTTAACTATATAATGTGACTACATAATTGTTTTGTTATTTTTTCTTTTCCTCCAGGTTCGAGCATCATTCCTCCTCTAAACACAGTTTCCTGGCTAGTTGCAATGTGGACTGCAGCTGCAAAGTGGATCAATGGGACCCTGTCTGTGGGGATAATGGCATCACTTACATGACAGCCTGCTTTGCTGGATGTAAATCATCAGTCGGGATGGGAAAGAATATGGTAAGCATCTAGGTGGACAGGTGACTATTTAGTATGGCCCCTATTGTGACAGGACAATGGGAGATAGTTGTAAACTATAGGAGGGTAGATTTAGACTAGATGTAAGGAAGAAAATTTTCATATTGAGGGTGGCAAAACATGTTGATAAAAGAGGTGGTAGATGCCCCATCCCTGGAAATATTCCAGGTCAGGTTGGACAGGACTCTGAGTAACCTGATCTAGTTGAAGATGTCCCTGCTCATTGCAGTTGAGGATTGGACTTTATAACCTTTAAAGCCTTTTTATCCAAATTATTACATGATTATAGATAGAGCTAAATTTCTGCATCTCTTGGTTTTTGTATTTTTTTTTTTTTAAATTGGGCTTTAGAAGTGAAGCAGACGCAAATATCAGTTCCGTATGGCTTACACTTGCAGAAATTGAGTGACTGCAAGGCTGCAGGGAGCATTCTTAGAAGAGCTGAAAGTGAGTTGTTCAGGAAAGATACGGAAACCTCAGACTCTCGACTTACATTTCTTGATTTCTTTTTTTTTTTTTTTTTTTTAATAATTAATTTACTTCTCCCCAGGTCAATCATACATTTGACTTTAAGTTTCTCAGTAGATCTCTTACTGTGGGTGCAGAACATAGCTAAAAGAGGTTTGGTTTTAGAAGACCTATACTAGTCTGGTTTTCACACTAGCAAAATCCTGTGGTAGCAACTCATGTGCAGCAGACTTGTATTGCTGATTTCACAAACCAGATTATACTGGAACTTCCTGCTTTCCTGAGCTACCACAACTCAGGAAAGCAACTTGTAACACTCAATTGTCCAGCCAAGAAGTCCTGTAAATATGCATATGACTGTTTTGTTCAGTGTATCAGCAGTAAACCCATTTCCAGGTCTCCAAACAATCCTGTCTGGGCAAAATCCTTAAATCGGTGGATGTGCAGAACTGTGTGCAAGTGGTCATGTTTTCTGACAGAAGCAGGATTGTCTTTATGCAAAAATATAGACAAAGACAAGAAAGATTTTCAAGCTTTTCTCAAATACATCAATGTGATGTTTTCTTGCATCACTTTAGGCAAACTTTGAAGGTTATGAAGCAGCTCACTCTCAGTCCAGGGCCAAATCCATTATTGTTACTCATAGGATTCTTGAGTAGAGTGGCTGGTTAACATTTCATGTCTGAGTTGTATAGCTTTGACCCATTCTAGGCATACACAGAGGACCATCTGATCTAGCCATGGCATGGCAAAGTTGCTTTGTGTCTCTGAGGCAGCTCAGAGTGGCTAGAGCATACCAATGAACTTGGCCATCAGTCTGCACAGATGATTTTCAGCATAAACAAGAGCCTGCCTATTACAGGGAGTGAAAAATCCAGCTACTGAAATAGTGTTTTTGTGCCACAGAATTCTGA
Organism: Psilopogon haemacephalus; assembly: GCA_013396835.1. Lineage (NCBI taxonomy): Eukaryota > Metazoa > Chordata > Aves > Piciformes > Megalaimidae > Psilopogon > Psilopogon haemacephalus. The sequence continues at coordinate 726,344 of VWZI01007822.1, forward strand.
TTATGTTCTTCTCATCTTCTCCTTTCAGGTGTTTCACAATTGCAGCTGTGTGGAAGGACGAGGGCATGGGCTTGGCAATTCCTCTGCAGTTTTGGGACAATGCCAAAGAGAAAGCTGTGCCAAAGCATTTCCCTACTTTTTAGCGTTACAGACTGCATGTGCATTTCTCTTAGCCTTAGGAGGCACTCCTACGTACATGATTATGTTTAGGTAAAACACTTTACCTTACCTTGACCGTGAAGCTTGGGGAAAGAGAAACAGAATATGCTATCTACTATTTCATTCCTATTGTGAGGAATAGCATGCCATTGAAATTGGTTTCCCTCTGAAATACAACTCTGACTCTTTTCAGAGGCACAGCAAAATACCTTCCCACCAATTTGATTCCAATTTGAAGCTGGGCAGATACTTTGGTGATGAGATGGGTGGGCCTTATGCTGATCCTGAATGTTGCCTTTCAGTGCCGATGACAGAGATGTTTTTAACAGAGCAATGACCTTGAAATAAGATGAGGTGCTAAGCCATACCCAAAGTGACTACGCTGCTCACATTGCTCAGGAGGAAAACATTCACCTTCCTTAAGCCTTGTTGCCTCAGGAATGATTTCTGCATTGTGAGAAATCTGATGCTCCCTTTTAATTGTTCAGCCGGTAAAAACAGAACTGTGTTAGCAGTAATAATTTAAATTCTTTTTTCTTCCTTCAGCCACAGAGCAGCCTTGTATTTCACACCTGGAAGAAAAGACAATGTTCTGTGCTTCTTGCACTAAAGTTTCTCCGCTCTCGTGCTTGTGGGTGAATTGCAGTCTTCAGTAGTGGTGGGTTGGGAACTTGCCCCCACCCTCCCAATTAAAATTTACCAGAGCAGCCTAGAGATGGATTGGAAGGAAGATGAAGTTCCATTTACAGCAAAGCTAATTTTACAAGCACATGTACAGAATATATTTACATGTATTTACGATTATATGCAATTTAGAAATAATACAGCAATCCAATCTTTCCCCTGGGCAAAGAAAGCCAAGAAGGGGTCAATGCCGCCCTCTCTATCCCCAGATAGAAAACAACCAGCAAGGCTTACCTGTTAACTGGTTAGCCAAAGTTAGTGGAAGAGATCAGAGCGAGAAGCAGAGAGCCAGTGCCCAACTACCAAAAAGAAAGAACTGTTTATACTTTGGCTTTTTAGACGTCTTAGCAAACGAATGATACAGGTGTTGCCATTATTATTCTTTTACAACCAACGATCTGATTTCTCTTTTTAGAACGTTCCGATAAGCCTTGAACCATTGCATCAGTGCAAATGGCAAGCTAACTTTGTTGGCTGAGCTGACAATTCTTCTGCAATATTTCTAAGCGCAGCCATTCTCGTTGTGTGCTTGGATTATGGACAAGGCTGAGGCAGCTCTTTAGCCAGGAAGTGACCTCATTAAGGTTTATAAAGATGTGAATGATGAGTGTCAGGAAGATGGAGCCAGACTCTGCTCAGTGATGTCCAGTGATAGGACAAGAGGGCAATGGGTGCAAGCTGGAGCAGAGGAGGTTCTAAGGGAACATAAAGATGAATATTTACAGTGTGAGAGTGCCTGAGCCCTGGAATGGGCTGTCCAGAGAGGTTGTAGAGTCTCCTCTGGAGACACTCCGAACCTGCCTGTATGCATTCCTGTGTGACCTACTCTAGGTGATCTTGCTCTGGCAGGGGTGTTGGACTAGATGATCTTTTGAGGTCACTTTCAACCCCTGAAGTTCTGCAATTCTGTGATCTGATGGACACAGGCTCTTTTTCTACCAGTAGGAATGAGGTGCTTTTGTAGAGACGTAACTCACTTTCTCTGCTCTTCCAAAATGCTAAAGTACAGCAGTGCTGTACTTTGTGTGCACACAGGACCGCACACCCATGCTCCCTCCATTCACCACTGCACAATACAATTCCTTCTAATGCAAGGCTTGGAGCTTATGGGCATGAACTGCCTGCTTTTAGTTGGTTCCCCTGAATTTTCTCATGCATCCTCACTCTCAAAAGTGTTTACAATTTGTTTTCTGGGTTGAAGATCACTTTCCGTAGATTCTCCTATTTGTGTCAATGTGAGTTCACGCAATGAAGTCAGTGGAAGGAAGCTCTACATCTGAATTTGAACTCCAGTGCATATTTTAGTTTAGGGTTTGAGTGAGCTATGCCAGGTAAGCCATTAGTACTCCTGCAATGGGGCATGTGCGGATGGTTCACAGCATATCTATAGCTACGTTGTTCAATTGTTCCTCAAAATAATGCTCTATTTTTGTTTACGTTTTAGAACTGTTTCACCAGACCTGAAATCCTTTGCTGTTGGGATTGAGACGTTAGTGGGTAGAGTACTAGGTAAAACTTGATTTCTTTGTCCCATTCAAGTGACACTCTGTCACTCTGAGAGTGAGAGATGGACCAAAGCTAGCCAGTACAAAGCCCTTGCTTTGGATGAGAACGAAAGAAATTTTCCAAAATGTTTATTTGTAAGCAGACTTACACATTTCAGAATGTTTTGGAGGAGCTTGCTACATGTTTCCTGGTATGTAATAACATACTATGCTTTTTTCTTTAGATTTATTTATTTTTCTTTTCTATGCAGCAAAGGAATTGGGAAAAGGAAGGAAATTTCGTTGTATTTTTGAGGGTGGTTTTGATTTATGGACACAACTATCTGAGCTTGATCAGCCTGGATATACTTAGCACCTGTGCTCCCTTTTGCTGATTACTTTTGACTCAGAGCTACCATGTGCTCTGCCTACAATTTTCTTTCTTATCACCAATAAGTAACCATGCATGTGCTTGTACCCTTCCTCTAGCAAACCTTGCTTTATCTACATTCCTTTGCTGATTTTTTAACTCTTCTCCCCACACAGACAAGACCAAGCAATCATTTGTGTCTCTCTGCTAATCCCTGTATTTTAGCTGACTGCTGCAGTGAATCTGCTTTTATGAAATAACTTTATTCACAAAAGTGATTATTATCCCTGAAACAGCTTACTGATTATATTAAAGCATCATGACTGCACAAAAACCAATTATTTCAGTCCTACATAAATAATACATTTGCGTTGGAGCAAGTGCTTAATTTCAGCCTTTTGCACTCAGCTAACTTCTTTTAATGGCAAAATGCTGTATAGCATCTGAATAGACACATCAGTATATGTAAATATTCATGTCGTGGCACAAAATTCCACAGTGGGGACTGAAAAAGAACTGTTGGTTAGATCTCTTCTTTAAACAACAGAAGTTATAATTCTAATAGAAGTGCAATTAAAGCAGAATGACTAACATTTCCCTTGCTGAATGTAATAATGTTATAATCTTCCATTCTTGCAACTCCCTTTAGATACTTCCTTTAACATTTTCACAACTCTTGGAATCTCAAAGCTGGAGCTGAAGGTTTAGCCCAATTTTATATGGGCATAATTCAGAAATGAGATTAATATCTCATTTTGACATTGAATACTGGGATCTTTATGTCTAAGACCATGTAATAATTTCCTTTGTAGGAGGACTCCCAGCTCCTATTTATTTTGGTGCCTTGATAGATAAGACCTGCTTGAAATGGGGGACAAAAACCTGTGGGGGATCTGGATCCTGCCGGGTATACGACACAAAAGCATTCAGGTGAGCTGAAATCTTCAGTGAGACACTGGGAAATTTGGCTTCTGAGGTGGCTTTGGGCACTGAGCACAAAGATATGCTTTTTCCTGTATTAAATGATTATGGTACTAAAACTTCCAACCATCATTATTTTTTAGACTAGATTAACAGATCAAATAAGCCAAATAATTTTGATTCAGTCTGACATACGACATCACAGTGCACTGCCTTACGTCACCAGAATTTGTTCCTTTATTGAAACCTCAGTGCACCCTGTAACTATGATGTTCTGGTTTTGTGGGGAAACTGTCATGTCAGTGTAGCACTGAAGATGCTCTTCCTCATCCCTTTTTCTGTGCTTGCTAGTATAAGTCACAAAGCCCATTTGGAGAGGGCACCCAAATCTGCTTTGTGGAGAGCATCAAGAGCTAGTGAGGGGCTGGGGAAGATCTGGCTCAACAAGAAAAAGCCTCAGCTGGTGCAGCTTCTTCTCTTGCAGCCTGCAAATATCACTGAGTAACAGAATTATAGAATGTTAGAGGCTGGAAGGGACCTCAAAAGCTCACCCAGTCCAACCCCCCCACCCAGCCAGAGCAGGATCATCACAGGAACGTGTTCAGGCAGCTTTAAAATATCTCCAGAGAGGGAGACTTCACAATCTCCCTGGGCATCCTGTTCCAGTGTTCTGTCACTCTGAGAGTGAAAAAATTCCTTCTCATGTTCACATGAAACTTCCTATGCCTCAGCTTCCACCTATTTCCCCTTGTCCTGTCATTGGGCACCACCAAGAAGAGCCTGGCTCCACTCTCCTGGCACTCACCCTTTACATCTTCATAAACGTTAATTAGGTCGCCTCTCAGTCTCCTCTTCTCAAAGTTGCAGAGCCCCAACTCCCTCAGGCTCTCCTTGTAAGAGAGATGGACTCTCTCAAGCAGTTCCTTGAGGTCCTTCTTGAACTGAGGGGCTCAGAACTGAACACGGTATTCCGAATGTGGCCTCACCAGGGCAGAGTAGAGGTGGAGGTGAACCTATAGTCTGTTGAACTGAAGTACTCTTCGAATAGGAGATTTTTNTATTTCTCTAAAATGTAGAACAATATCCAGATGATACTGCCAAAGGAGGTGATGGTCATGCCAACGTGCATTTGATATCTTACTTGGTTCTACTCAGAACAAACAAGCATTATGGAATAACAATAGCTTTTCATGTTTGGTTTTGTTTTGTTGTTTGTTTTTTTTTCCTAGAAATGTTTATCTTGGCCTCATTGCAGGACTACGGGCAGGATGCTGTCTCTTATACATAGTGCTCTCTCTTCTAATAATGAGACACTTCAAACCAAATGGCAAAGAGATGACAGATATGAAAACTAAGCAGAGATCAACCAGCAAAGAACCACCTAGTGCCGACAAAAAAGAAGTTCTTCCTGGTTCAAGAACCTCAGTGGACAGTGAGGAAACTTTTATGTAAAGAGGAGACAAGGTCTTTTCAACTTTACCTAGGATTTTAACAGCTAATTTACATTTTGAGGGCTCAAAAAATAGTGTCTTTGAAGCATTGACTCTTAATTTGCTTTCCCTTGTCCTATTCCTCTCTGTATTTGAAACAATGCGGGGGAAAAGATTTTTAAAATGTTAGGGTCTCTCCCACCCTTTTATTCTCAGTCCCTTCCTAGAACAACAGTAGGTCTAGCCAAAATTTTCCAAGTGACATAAATTTGATTGTGATTCTAAAATGAAAAAGAAATCCACAACAAGTTTCTTTTCTATTTCCCACCAATTTCATTTCAAGTTTTCTTGCTCTGTATTTAGTCCTACAGATCTAAATGGCCCAGTTGATCTGATAGCCATTGAGCATGGTTCATGCCCAGAGCTCTGTATTTCAGATCAGGTGCCATGGGCCATGCTCAGGTGAGAACATCAGGGTCATAAGTGCTCTCTGAACAAGACCTGGGTAACAGGTCTGGGGTTTGGCTTGAGCACACTACACAATCCAAATGGAAGGTGAACAAAAGAAACAGATGTGTTAATTTTGCAGCACATTTCAGTGTTGGCTTTGAGTAAAACTACTCTGAACTGATGCAATAAAGTGATAGATTCCTTTGATTTTTGTGGTGTGTGTATGTGGCCATTTTTATTCTGATCTCTGTACATTGTTTTTTATGTTATGGGTTTTTCAAGGTGAGCATCCTGGGAGGTAATTGATAATTGATGGCAGGCTAAAAATGAGATTTTGATCAGATCTGCTGATTCACATCCAGGTGTTTATCCCAGATGCAAGTTGGTAAAGTGAGCTTTTTCAAACAAAAAAAAAAGACTTCACTTTCAAGTTTCACTTGAACTTCAGAAAGAGTTTTTTTTTTTATATTGAGTGTGATGGAAGATCTGAACAGGCTTCCCAGAGTGGTTGTGGAGTCTTCTTGTCTAGAAACTTCCTAAACCCTTGTGCACATGTTCCTGTGAAACCAAATCTAAGGTGTACCTGTGTTAGCATGGGGGGGTGGGGGTGGGGGGGGTGTTGGACTGAATGATCTCCAGAGCTTCCTTCCAACTCCTGCAATTCAGTGACTCTGTGATTCACATAATTCTTCATAATATAATAACATAAGCACTGCCACAGGTGCTGTTAATAGAGCCTCTGGTTTGGCACACTCCCAGCTCCAAGCCTATATTGCTTGCCTGTGTTTTCAACATGTCCTGTCAACAGCAGGTAGAAATTTCTTCAAGACAATAATTTGTTCTTCAGTGTGCAACTATTCCAGCATATACAAAAAACTAAATAGGTAGTCAACTGAGTGGCATTTTTCCAAAAGCTTTTTATTCCCTTGCCTCTCACGGTAGAGAATAAGTGAGGACATCCTCATCCTCCCTTTTTGTTCCTCCTGCTCTGAAGGCAATGTTTCATCAAACAGAGAGGCCCCTGGGACGCTGGCTTGATTGCAAAGCCACATTAATGATGCTAAGATCAAAACCAGGCTCTTTGTTGGTGGTGATAGCTGTGCCAACATGCTCAGAGCTAGGTCTGACATCCGTGAGTTTCATCATTGTGAAGATCCTGCAGGAAGGAAGAGAAACCTGTTGCATTTTAGGGTGGTAAGAGAAACTGTAAGACAAGAAAGCTATTTTGGAGACTAATTTGCAGCTACACCAAGTCAGGCATGCTTGCATAAAGATGACAAATGAGGTGGTTAAGGGATGATTACAGACACATTGCGGGGGCCATAAATCATGGCAGTTCTGCTGAAACCACTGAAGAAAGAGTGAAACAAGTGAATTTTTTTATCAGACTCTGGGAGATGTAAAGGCATGAGACTTATATTTACCCAACTCTTGTTTGAGGCTATGAAAGAGCCCTTTAATGACATTATCAAGCCCTTCTGTCAGAGCAGCTATGGAAGACAGCTTTATCCGTGCAGACAGTGAAGTTATTTGGTATTTCTTTACCTTTAGATACATAATCAAGCAGACATCATGACCTGATTTTATGATGTTTCCTAGCAGCCCTACACATTAGGATCATGGCCCCTACAAAGGTCAAATCCTCCTTTCAGATTTGTGTCCCCATTATTAACAAGTCCTGTCCATCCTGGCACAAAAATAGCTTATAGAGTGCTAAATAGACAGGAAAATACTTCAGACTGTCAAATTAAATTTAAAATTAAAGTATATGACATAGCAGAAAGCTAACAATAGTTTTAATTTGCCAGCTTTTCACTGTGGAACATTGTGTCATTTTGCCTACCTTTACTCTGGAATACAGTTAAAGTAATTTCTAGATGAAACTGCTGACATGGACTTGAATCGTGCTATTTTCTTCAGTGTTACTTATATATCTTGCTTTCTAATTATTTTATATATATTATTTTTTTTATGGTGAGCATTAACTTCCTCACAATTCAATGCAGCATGGGCAGACAGTCCTGAAGTCTTCCTGTTTATGCCCCAAGATGACAGACTTTGAGGCATTTAGATCTAGCACTGTACCTACTAACGTAGCCCATGCACCCTTCCTTGGAAGGTCTCCACCAGTCACCATTTCCAGCTTGAGTCTCCATCTTGCAAGGTCACAGTGAAGCTGGGATTCATTCATTCTGTAGGTTGATGCCCATTGTTTTCAGAAACATCTCTTAGACAACAAGGCTCCTAAGAAACCTCCAAATTTTCAGTGAATAACAGGTTTGTGTTTGGGAACTTTAACAGGTTTGATTGAAGAGGACAACCTAACCTTTACAAAAGGTTTTCCCTGCAAGTCATATTTACCATGACAAGCAAAACTGAAGCAAGCACCACAAGCACAGTGATCAATTACGGTAGTGAATATGAAATACAGGTGCCCTTTTCTAAATCCTGCAATAAACTTCTCTAAGGAGAAAAAAAAAAAAAAAATTCCAAACAAAGAACAAAAAAAAAAAAGGGATATGGACATGCTGGAGCATGTCCACAGAAGGGCCACAAGGATGCTCAGAGGGCTGCAGCACCTCTGCTATGAGGACAGACTGAAAGAGTTGGGGCTGTTCAGTTTGGAGAAGAGGAGGCTCCCAGGTGACCTTCCAGGATCTGAAGGATGCCTACAGAAAAGCTGGGGAGGTGCTGATCTGTAAATGGGTAGCCCAAATATGCTGATGATCTCCATTCCAGCACAGCACAAAAGTTTCGCCACCACAGCTGTGAGTCATGGCTTGAATGGGTTATATCTGCATGGGCTGTATCTGCATGGCCTTTTAGAGCATAACTTCAGAATGTTTGCCCCATCTCTGCTGGCATTTTCTTTTGCAGAGAGCCAGGCATCCTTGGTCTCTTCTTAGGCCAGAGCAAGGGCAAATATTTGTCAGCAATTTAAATAATCACAGAATTTGTGATCAAGTTCTGCCTTAACTTGGCAAGACCAAGGAAACCAGAAATGCTACTCCAGGAGTAGTAACACCTTGTAGTAATAATAGTGATGTGACCTGACATGAAATAGCTATGAGGTTGTTCCAGGCTTTATGTTTTGATTGACTCAAACTTTTTTTTTTTTCTTTCAAGATGCAGGTGCAGAGGTAAGAAAAGAATCTCCTGAACACAACAGATAGATTTCTAACTAGAATTTTATTCTTCATAGCCAGAGGAAGGTATGAGTCATACAAGATTATCAGGACCATTTATAGTATTATATCAGCTGGAGAATGGCTCATGGGGATGCTTGGGTTTGGAAAGAGGAGCACATCAGCACATTAATAAAATTATAAGTGAAAGGAGGAATTAATTTAAGATGCCTTTAGGGGACAGTGAAGAAGCTTCTGATTAATGCTTAAAAGTGTTGATCTGTGTATTCAAAAGATGATCATGAGTTTAGAGAGAGAGAGAGAGAGAGAGAGAGAGAGAGAGAGAGAGAGTGTTCCACTTTTGGGTGCCTTATTTCAGGTAATTTAGGTACCAGTTTGGAGTTTAAAATCATTGCTTTTAAGGAAAGCATTGCATTTAAACTCATTGCTTCCCAAAACAAAACAAAACAAAACAAAAAAAAATCAACCAAACTAAAGATAATCAGGACATCTCAAAAACCTTTGCAATCATTACTTTTAGGAAGTGTCCCTTCAGAGCCAGCACACAAAGAGATTGAACCCCTCTGAATATAAAGGATGTTTACCAATCCCTGGTTGGCTTTTGCCTGTAAATACATGATCTTATTTTGATCAGTAAAGTGGCTACGTTGTTGTGCTGGTTTGAACTAATTGGAGGATTTGAATGAGGAATTAGACTATAGGCTGAGAAAGGAAAAGACTGATGATGCTACTTCACTCATAGCATTGTTTTAAGAGTTGTAACCCAAATATAGGTAAGTCAGGCTGCTTCTGACCGCTTTGGGCTGTGGCTGCTTTTGCATGGCTCTTTCTCCCTGCCTCTCATAGCTGAATCTGAATAATTTCACTACCTTCTTTCCTGCTGCTAATCCCCCCTGGCTGATCTACCTTCGCCTATCTGCTGTGTAAGACAGGTGATGAGATAAGATTGGGGAATGGGGGAAGGTGGTAGGGGTGGTTGGTTACCCCTCTTAGGAATTTTTGATCTCTGGGAGGGGCTGTGGTGTTTCTGTATTACCTTTTCACGGCGTATATCTGTAAATATCTGTTATACATTGTAAATACCTGCTTGTATATTGTGCAAAGCTGTAAACATAAAGCTTCATTTATTAACTTCCAGCTGACTGAGTCCTAGCCTGGGTTATTTCAAAGTGTGGGAGGGGCAGATAACTGCTGAACCACCACAGTCGTAAAATATCAAACCAGTGATACATAAAAGAAGGAGGAGATTTATATTGCAGTCAAAGATATGATCACAGATGAATGAACTTAACCTCCTGAATCCAGCTGGCACTTGGCATGTAGTTTACAAACCCACTGTAGTGTCTGGTAAAGTGTTTGGGCTGAAAGCCAAAAGCCTGTGCCATAGTCTGGAAGGTAAAGATGTGTTCATGCCTACTGCCATTCAAAGCTAAACTAAGTCAATCCAAACTTTCAGTGGCAGAGCTGTTGGCTTCAAGCAAAAAACAAAACAAAAAAAACCCACACCAAAACAAACAAACAAACAAATAAACCCCACTACTCTTGGGTCAAGAAATGAAAGGGTGGGGATCACAGACAAAAATCATGTTTTCAAAATACTTAAAAGCTACAGTAACTTTCCCAGACATGGAAAGCTCAGCTAGAATCAAGGAACTACTCAGTAACTATTAATAAAGAACATCACAATCTGGAGGTGTTCAAGAAAAGGCTGGATGGAGCACTTATTGCCATTGGATAGGGCTGGGTGATAGGTTGGCCTGGATGATCTTGGAGGTCTCTTCCAACCTGGCTTAATCTGTTCTGTTCTGTTCTGTTCTGTTCTATTCTATTCTATTCTATTCTATTCTATTCTATTCTATTCTATTCTATTCTATTCTATTCTATCTCATTTTGGGGGATATATCTTTTCAGAACAGAAAATATCTCCTGAAGCACTTTCTCTTTTTATATGTTTACTGTGATCCAAGTCATTGAAATGGAAGTTTTCAAAGCCCTTAAATTTGTCCTGTTTCAGGTGAGTTAAGCTTTTGGGATGCAGTAATCTGAACAACAAAAATTTTGGCTTTGAGTTTATCTTACAAATTTGGGTATAAGTGCTTTGGAAAATGCTGTTTCATCTATGATTCCCAAGTTTGCAGTTCTTGATCAAAGAAATAAAGTTATTGGTCAAAGAAATAAAGTCCTTGGTCAGAGAAATAAAGTTCTTCATCAAAGAAATAAGAGTGAGGAAGTGAATGCAGACATCGCAGACACCAGGGTAGTCTGTTTGCCTTCATCATGTCAAAAAAATGGGTAGGTTGAGTTAATCTGTGAGAGTAACAAACCCACTAGCAAAGTTTTGGAAGATAAACAGCACTCCTCAGGTGAGACCATGCAAAATGCTTATGTGTTATAGGATACTTATTTCCAATTCAGTTTTTCCTCCATTCTTCTTTGACTACACAGCATTGACAGAAGCTCATCTAAGATCTGAAGATATTAATGGAAAACACTGTGGAAATGTAATTGTTTCCATTAGATCTCAGAAGATGTCATCTGAGGGGACAGTCTGAAGAGCTAGAAAGGAATGAAAATATCTGGTGCTAGTCACTGAGCTCTTACTGCAGAGGACAAGTTGCAGCAACTTGGAAAGCACTGACTGGAAGTTGAAGAGTAAGTCCTTAACAAGATTTTCTTCATTGTCTTGAAACTGCACAGTGTGAGGATCCAGTTCTGTGATAACACCAACAATCCCAGTCCTGCATGCTGGCCTTAAGCAGAGGTTGCCTTCTTGGGTAATCTGGGATGGATTATTTGTGCGTTTTCTGTGTTAATGCCAAATGTCAGACCAGATGATTTAGACTGGTTACTATAAATAATCCTTTCCCCTGTATTCCTAAGTTGGTTTTTTTTTTTCCCCCTTTTCCCTCTTAATTCAGCCTTAGAAGTAACACCTTAAAGCTGTTGTCTTGCCAAGACTCACATACGTACTCTCCATTGCATTATACTGACTGTTTTTACCAATTAATTTGGTTTAGGAGATAAACAATTTACGTAGTAGATTGACTTGGCACACTTATATTCTCATTTTGAATGTTTGCCTGCCAATCCATCCATCCATCTGTCCGTCTGTCCCTCCATTTTTCAGTATTGCTAAGGTAGTTTTGTTCTGCATTACTGTGTGCAGTTCTGGAGCCCCCAGCACAAGAAGGACATGGAACTGTTGGAGAGTGCCCAGAGGAGGGCCACAAGGATGATCAGAAGACTGCAGCACCTCTGCTATGAGGACAGGCTGAGAGAGTTGGGGCTTTTCAGCCTGGAGAAGAGAAGGCTTCCAGGAGACCTTAGAGTAACCTTCCAGTATCTGAAAGGGGCTACAGGAGGGCTGAGGAGGGATTGTTCACAATGTCTTGTCATGACAGGATGAAGGATAATGGGTTTAAACCGGCAGAGGGGAGATTTAAATGGGATGTTAGGAGGAAGTTGTTTCCAGTGAGGGTGGTGAGATGCTGGCAGCGGTTGCCCAGGGAGGTTGTGGCTGCTCCCTCCTTGGAGGTGTTCAAGGCCAGGCTGGATGAGGCCTTGAGCAACCTATTCAAATGGGAAGTGTACCTGCCAATGGCAAGGGGTTGGAACTGGATGATCTTTGAGGTCACTTCCAACCTAAACATTCTATGATTCGTTGAAACCTTCAGTCCTTGTGAAGCATTTTAGGAACAGGAGTCTACTTGTGCCTTCCCAATTAATGCTAGTTAAAATTGACTGCAAGCTGGAAAGTGTATCCCTTGTAGAACAGTGCCATCAATACAGAGGTAATGAAAACTCATCCAGTGGCAGGACTTCTAGACCTGCTGATGTTTGGATGACCTTAAGAATTAGCTGTTGAACTTCTTATAGCCCTGGAGGATTCATCAAACGGAGCTGGAATAAGGTCAGTTGTGAGACCTGGATGGCAAAAGAATTCCTTACCCTTCATAACTTCTTTTCAAGCAACTCAGTGCATTCCTTCAGCCAATGAAAAAAAAAAACAAACAGCTTTAATTCCCATATATTATAATGAGGATTAAAAAAAGACTAGTGGGCTGAAATGATTATTGATGATTCAGAAATCAGTCAGCTCTTCAACACTCCTTCAAAATCTGTTTTCAAGAAGGGGGTGGGGGGGAGGTGAAGGGAGAGGGGAAGAATAGTATGAATAACTGGACACCAAGGAGCTTTCACAAGCAAATGCTTGTAGGTGCTTAGTGTGTGTGTAACTGAAGCATTCCAGAAGGCATGCATAGGAGGTGCACTAAGAAAACTAAGTGGTACTGTTACCGACATCCTCCCCTCCTGCTTCCCCATATTGCTGCAACAGCTTCAAGTTTTGTGAGTTGTGAATTATGCCTTTTTGGTTTTAAAGACATTGCTCCTAATGTTAAAAAAAAAAATCAGTATATAAAGGGAGGCAGCTGAATAAAATCAGCTTGCATTTCCAAAGCTGGAGGTGGGGAGATTCAGATTGGATGTGAGGAGGAAGTTCTTCACCATGAGAGTGGTGAGGCCCTGGAACAGGTTGCCCAGGGGGGTGGTTGGGTCCACATTCCTGGAGATGTTCAGGGCAAGGCTGGAGGAGGCTCTGGGCAGACTAATCTAGGGTAGGGTGATCCTGCCCATGGCAGTGGGCTTGGAACTAGATGATCCTTGTGGTCCCTTCCAACACTGACTGATTCTATGATTCTGTAGTCAAAGGGAGCTATGAGTATATATTTACAGCAGTAGGTAAAATAACTGATGAAGGCATTTAATTTTTCTTAAATGTGTAACAGTTATGGCTGCAGCAAAGCACATTGACACGCACCTTCCCACCAAGTAATTGTTCTTCCCTCAAAAGCAAAAAAACAAAAAAACTAGACTTCCCTCACAGAATTTTAAAGATGCTCAGAATTATATAGTTTTATTCAAATCTCTCCTGAACATGCTTAGCAGCAGTCATCATTTCTTGCTGATTTCCTACTCAGCAATATCTCTCTTGCACTACCAACAAAGGCATGGATTTTTGCATCAGGGATTGCCATTCTGTGCATGTGTGCATGTGTGTGCACAGTGCTTTCTCTGCAGCTGGGACTCTTGGGACACAACAGCAGTACAAAAATCCAGTACAGACTTTTTCTGTGAGATAGAAAGTTTTGTCTTGTATGCACTGCTTCCATGATAGATCCATGACCTACAGTTGGAGGGAAGACCACATTTTTTCCAAGAAAGGCCACAGATCAAAGTATTTCTTGCTCTCTCTCTCTCTCTCTGTCTTTCCCTTTTGGGTGCTGAGATGCTCTGGCACAAAAAGGCAGCTGGACTTTGCACCCCGACTCTGGCTGGAAACATTGGTTTCACAAGAAAGGGACAAAATCCCTCAGTAAGCAGGTTGTGACCCTTTGGGGTGTCAGCCTTGCTATATCCAGAGGCCAGTGTATTGACATCCTTGACCTCATGAGCCTGAAGTAGTAGCTTAAACCTGCTGCAGGCTGTAACATGTTCCCTGGCATTGTTGGTTCCTTGCAATTCTCTTAATCTGTCACCTGGAATTAGCTCTTGGTTTCAGCTGAAACAGGTGCATTGTGTCACATTAAATATGTTTTCAAAGGTCACAGCTTTTGGATTACAAGTATCTCAGCCAAATCCCTTCAAAGTTTCCACAGAAACACCAAGAGGAGTTACTAAACTATCATCTGGACAAAAAAAAAAAAAGGCCAAAAGACAAGCAGAGCTGGACACTTGCAATTACTCTCCCTCCTGACTAGGGCCTAGAGAATAAATCTTATGTGGAGCAACCTAGAGAATAAATCTTATGTGGAGCAACTGAGGGGGCTGGGGCTGTTTAGTCTGAAAAAGAGGCGCCTGAGAGGAGATCTCATTGCTGTCTACAGCTGCTTGAAGTGACGTTGAGGAGAGGTCTCTCACAGGTAAGTGGAGACAGGAAAAGAGAGAATGGCCTCAAGCTGAAAGGGGGTAGGTTTAGATTAGATATTAGGAAAAAAGTTTTTCATGGAGAGAGCGCTCAGGCACTGGAATGAGCTGCCCAGGGAGGTGGTGGAATCACCAGACCTGGATGTGTTTAAGGGTCATTGGGATGTGGTGCTTAGGGATAGGGTTTAAGGTGAATCTTGAGAGTAGAGTTATAGGTTGTACTTGGTGATCCTGAGGCTTTTTTCCAACCTGAATGTTTCTGTGATTCTGTGATTTCAGTAGTTAGATAAGGTGAACTCCTTCAGGTCCCGCAGGGTATTTCCATGACTGTATGTGGATGTGTCAAAGCATTTGAAAATGCAGTTGTAAGACAAGACCAGGCAAACGGCCATAATCAGTTTTGCTAGATGGATAATCTCTGCCTTCAGTAAATATCACTTCATCTAGGAGGAAAAAAACAAAACCAAACAAGTCCTTTTCTTTTCCCTTCAGCTGCTGCAATCACTGCTGACTGTCATTACAGACAACACTTAATCAGTGTTTTGCTCTAACATGTCTATTAACCATATCCCGCTGAGTCTTGAGCATCAACTGGAGAATTCAATCACTGCGGTGCGGCAGTGTGCAGGTACACATCTTTTTATTTAAAGCGGTAACAGTTGTCAAGTTCCAAGTGATGTAAATGTGATGAATACAAACCAACAAACAAATATACACACAGGCAGCTTCGAATAGACGAGCTGAGAGCGTCTTAAGGTGCGTGCGAACAGAGATTAATGTTTTGCTTGTGCGATGGGCTTCTCGCAGAACAGCGAAGACCTGGAACACCACACGGACGAAGGAGTTGCTGTAGTCACAGCAGCAATGCTACTGTTTGGGTGCCATCTGCTGGACAGCATGTGGCATAGCAACAAAGATGTGAACCGAAGTTTAGTTCTCTTTTCTTAGTGACTTAACTGACAAAAACCCCCAAACCAAACCAAACCAAACCAAACCAAACCAAACCAAACCACATAAAACCTCATTTTACAATAAAATGCCGTGACGCCGAGATAAAAAACAGACAACAAAAACCCACAAAGCAAAACAAAACCCAACCAATTGTTTGCTTTATGGCAACGTATTTCTGGTTTTAAGTAGGGGGAAAGTTTTCAGCTGAGCTAAGAGAAAAATCTTCTTGGAAAAACGCTGCCGCTATCAGTCTTGTGATGGGGAATTGTTGCAGTGGTTCTTTTAGATAAGATAGGAAGGTTTTGCTTAAAGGCTTTGGTTTTGCTGTGAATTCGGACTGAATTTGGCTTAATCAGAAGGCTGCTGTTAGCCTTGAGTTTTCCATTCCCGTAGCAGTTTATGGGACAGTCTGTGTACAGGACAGCATCACATTTCGCAGGCCTTTGGCAAGTGGCTGTTCTGCCAGCAGTCATCTTTTGACCTCTTCAGAAATTGCAGACTGGATGTGTCAGAAAGGAAGCTTTTCCTTTGCCTACTAAGTATTTGGTTAATTTCTCCTGACTTGTTCTCTTTGCTGCTGGTAGCCAGGTACAGAGAAGGCACTTTCATACCTGCATGTTAGTTCTCTTCACTGTGGATCACAGGTTTGCTTTTGGTTTTAATTCTGAGCATTGTTATTATTTAGTTATTCAGAACACGGTGAGAGTTTTTTTTCTAAAAGACACATTTGTTTCCTGATTCATGTAGCACTGTTCTGAATGCCTTTCTAAATACTTGATTCGTTCTCTGCATCCGAAGAACCCGGCAAATGGTCTTTGACTTGGCAGTTATTGTCTTTATTCAGAGAAGCATCTTCTTTTCCTCCATTTTCCATAGGCCTGGAATTCTTGTTTTGATAGTTGTGCTTTACCATCATATAAAAAAATATTCCAATCAAGTAGGTAGGAGCTCTTAACAGCGCTGGCAAACCAAGGTAGACATACCTGTGTGATAGAGCATGGACATCAAAGTTTTCAAAGATACTGAAGAAAAACACCTTAATGGATTTTTTTAAGGATTCCACACATACAAAAATAAATCGTAAAGGAAAATATTAAGGCTTGTTGTTTATAAATGGTACCACGAACTTGACATTTTTTGCTTGTAAAATATATCTGTTCACGAATCAATAATATTTTGATAGTCAAAATAGTTGCAAAATGAAATTTCCATCCTCTTCCCTTTGTTTCTGAAGAGTTTTTGATCACTTCAAGACCAGGATCACCAGAGCATGTAAAAATAACAAACACGTCGGAAGCAGCCAAGGGTTGGGTTAAATAGAAAAATCTCTGGAATATTCTTCTTGGAGGCTGAGAGTGTTTGTGTTTAACCAATACCTTCAGCTGGCCAATAAGATTTTCTTTCCTTTATTTTTTTGACCTCAGACTTGACCAATGCATGATGTTAACATTCTTGCCAATATAAGCAAGCAATCTGTAAATAAGTAAATTTGGATAGTTTTCCTCTTCATGGTGAATCACACAACCCTAGGCCTTTTAAGTTACTCAAAGAGTATTAGAAATACATAATTCATCCCAGAAATATTTGCCATTGATATATATTTTTTTTATCTTTTTTTTTTTTTTTCATTCCATAAAATCTGACTTAAAGCCTAAGATTTTATCCTAAGATTTCTCAATTTCAGGAATTCTGGACCAGCCTAAGTCTGAGTCCAGAGTTAGTATACCACACCATAATTTTTTTGGTCAGTGGCCTCATGTACTACACTATAACAGAACAAAGTGTGTCTGTTGGCAGAGAGGCATGATGCTTTTTGCTCCCTAGTTCGCCTTACCTGAACGCATTGTTGTTGTACAGCCTGCAAGCCCCTTGCTTCCCACAGCTTGTACTTCCCCATTTCAAACATGTCATGTCTATCAGTGCACCAAAGTAAACTGGTGCTGGAATGCCAGCTGCAAAGAAACAAAGAAAAATGCCACGGGATATTGCGGGAAAATACATCCTTTTAGAAATCAGCTTTCTATTTTCTCAGTGCTGTGTTAGATGCTGCAGTAGCGGCAATATACAGATGGGACTGTGAAGGGTTTTTCCTCTATTGAGGTAATTGTAAGATGGAACACTCTCTCTGCACCATGGGGATCATCAGTTCCCAAGAAATCTGGTTGCATAGGTTTGAGCAGCTGTGCAATTTTTTTTTTTTTTT
>VWZI01007822.1:744091-774224 GCA_013396835.1 Psilopogon haemacephalus
TTTGCAATCATGAATATGCTACTGAAATAATACTGAAATCCTTAGTGTCGCTTGGCCAAGTCCAGCTTTGCTGAAGTTAAGGCAAGTATTAACGTCAGAGGAATACAGCTTTTAACATGTACAGGACCCACATTTCCCATTAGTCTTGTTCTGTGCAGGTTTGAACAAATTGGAGGATTTGAATGAGAAATTAGACTATAGGCTGAGAGAGGAAAGCACTGATGGTGCTACCTCACTCATAGCTTTATTGAGAAAGAAAAAAAAAAATTTAAAAGCTGTAACCCAGACATAGATAAGTCAGACAATCAGACCACTTTGGGCTGTGGTGGCTCTTGCATGGCTCTTTCTCCCTGCCTTTTGTAGCTGAATCTGAATAATTCCACTAACTTAGAATTCAGAATTCCACTAACTTTCCTACTGCTAATCCCCCTTGGCCGATCTACCTCCGCCTATCTGCTGCATGAAACGGATGGTGAGGTAAGATTGGGGAAAGGGGGAAGGTGGTAGGGGTGGTTAGAAAACCCCTCTTAGGGATTTTGATCTCTGGGAGGGCTGTGGTCTTTATGTATTAGCTTTTTACTGTATATATCTCTAAGTGTCTGTTATACATTGTAAATATCTGCTTGCATATTGTGCAAAGCTGTAAATATAAAGCTTCATTCCTTAACTTCCAACCTACTGAGTCCTAGCCTGGGTTGTTTCAAAGCGTGTGTGGGGCAACTAACTGCCAAACCACCACATGTTCCAACAGGAGCATCCTGCATTCTTATGTAGGGAATCAGTTTGTTACAATAGGTATTATGTCAGCCTGTTCTGCTCTAGGGCTCTTGTGAGAGTCCAGACTCAGCAATCTCTCTATAGAGGTCTGTATATTACAGTAATCAATGCTGCAGTCAGGGTGTGATGGGACAGTTTCTCATTTTGGAGGTTCCCTGAGGAGCTAAGGCAGGAGCACATTAGACTTGATCTCCAAGTCACCGTGGAAAAACATCAGCTTTCTTGAATCAGTGGCAGTGACTTCTTGGAACAGGAGGAGCATGTCAGCTCAATGTGCTGAAACGGAATCCTACAGAAAGTGGGGAGGCTCTTTTTTTTCACAACGCCTTTTTAAAATTCCCTGTGGCCAAAACTGCTCCAAGAGTCCCATTGGCACTGCTTGTCCTGAGAGCTGGGGAAGAAATTCTGCCCTTCCACCTTGTGATGAAAAAAGTAGAAGAGGACAAAGTTGACAGTGATGGAGAGACAGGATGCTACTTGATGCAAGTAAGGGGTCTGTTTATTGCACGCAAAGCACCAGCTTATATATTCTAAAAACCAAAACTTTTATATTGTGTCTAATAATAACTGGTTAGTACAACTGGATATGATGCTTGCGGGTATGGTTTAGGTTGAACCTTGTTGAGTAGGACTATTGGTTGGACTTGGTGATCCTGAGGGTCTTTTCCAAACAGAATATTTCTGTGATTCTGTGATTGCTAGAAACTTTTTGTTTTGTTTTGTTTTCTTTTACAGTCAGAACTTGATGATTAAAGCAATGCTTCTGTGAAATGGATTTTTATCTCATAGTGCTGCATTGCCTATATTGAAGCAAGGTCTCCTACCAGTAGAGTAGGAGACACAAACCCTCCACGTCAGCCAGGCTTCTCTTCCAGACTTGCCTATGAGGATTATTTAACTTTGTGCAAACCACATAGTCACTGGGCTAAAGAGAGACCAGCTCTGAAGCTATGTATATTAGTATCTTCTTCTAGACTGTGGACACTGATGTGTTAAATTGCTTGGTTATTTTGGGGTTGAACAATCCATTTTAGCTTTTAATGACATTATAACAAGTGGTCTGAATTTGGAGAATGCAGAATTCTCCTAATTCTACAAACATCCATCAGATGAGAGAAAATCTTCTCCATCGAATGCCTTAAACTCTTAGTGTAGCATTTTTGTTCATGCATCCTCCCTTGGTATTTACTCAGCAAGTCAGGTTAGTAACCTGTTATTGGGACACAACTCCTTATTCGGACAAAACTTACATTCTTTTTACTTGGCACTACTTAGCTCCCAGAGAGTAGCTATCTCTAATAAAAAACATCTGCCGAGGTTCTGCTCTTTACGTCTTTTCAGACCTTCACATTTGTATATCCACGCTCTACCAGTACTTTTCCACCAGCTCAGCTGCACCCTGTACTCATGGTTTTCAACCCACTAAACTCAAAACATCCTCGTGCATCAGTCTCTCAGTATTCTGATCAAAGTCTGACAAAGCGTTTCCTTCACAAATCTCAACATCTACAACACCTCAAAATGTTGTAGAGACTACAACACTAACCTAGCTTTGCTTGCAGTAATTTGTAAGCAAAAATGTTGATTTTTTTAATCTTCCTAGCAAGCCCATGTGTATGGTCTCTTCAGACACATTTATTTACATTTCTGAAATGCAGATATTCCTATTCCATAAGGAATAAAAGGAAACCCAGAGGTTTGGGTTTTTTTTAACCTGTTCAGTCATCTCATAAGCAACTCTCAAATATAAAAAAAAATAAAAAAAAAAAAAAAAAAAAAGAGAGAGAGAAAAAGGGGAAAAGGAAAAAGGAAAAAAGAAGAGCATTGCAGCGTGCTTGAAGGGAATTGAAATCTAAGCTGTTCTCTACCAGGAAAGTGAAGTTTCACTATGGAGAAAACACTCTACTGTGAACAGAGTTCTATTTGTGTTGAATAAAGTCCTACTGGAGCCTGTCTTTTGATCTTACTTGCAGCATTGTGTTTCAGTGACACATAGGTCACTGCTGAATCATAGGTTTGAAACCTTCCAGCTTTTAGAAATTCAAAAGAATACTTTCATTTTGCTTAGAAACTCCTCCCATTTTGGAACACCAGGCTCTCATACCGCAACAATTAGCAGGTCAAAGATTTTTCAGGATTGCCTTAGCTGCTTTCCTAATGCACTCTTGATTGAATACTGAATTTCCAGGAGAGAAAGAGTACACATCTGGTTTAGAAAAGGTGACTGCATTGGTGGTGTTCAAAGCCATATGAGCAAGCATCTCGATTAGAATTATTTCTCTTACCTAGCACTCTCATAATCAGTGTGTACAGACCAACTGCAAGAGATTTCAGCTCTGGTTGAACACATCTGAAAGAAAGAGGGATAAATATGAAATATTTTCCTATCTAGTGCTTAGACAGGTCTATTATTCTGCTGTAAATTACTCTGAATTTAACACTCTTACTGACAGAAAGACAAGCTTTGGAAGGAGAGTGCTTCTTACATATGTTCAATGGTATGAAAAAGGCAATTTAAGCTATTATTTTCCATCACATGGCTCCTGTGAAGTTCATTCACTAAGCAAATTTAAAGAAGTGAAATTCTAAAGTCATAATCACAGTTTATCCCAGTCTTAGTGAAATGGGATCTGCAGCTTCCTTAACTCCCTGTCACACGTTTTCCTTACTTGATGGAATATACCTTACTTACTTGGTGGGAAATATCATACTGCCATGAAACAGAAATGTTGCAAGTAGCTGCATTAATGTGGCATCTTTCTATTCTCGAATGACATTTCTCCATACAATGCCACATCTTGAACTGTATAAAGGAATCTGGCAATATGCCCATTTGCTCCATGGGGAAACACATCACAAGCATCAGAAAAGGGCTCTGGTCTTGAATCCATTATATATCCAGCCCCTGCCTTTTTGTTGTAGGTCTGAACCTGGCCAAGACTTTGGAAAACATCTCACAGAGAAGGGTGAGGAGGGGAGAGGACTTCAGATTCTGTTTTCTGTGCTCATTTAGGATGACCTAATGCCCCCAAACCATTAAAATTGCCACTAATGAGTATTTCTACTGAATGAGATTTCTCTCTTGGTTACTGAAAAGTATGTGCTGATTTGTATATAGGGTTACAAATCACATCCTGGTATGCCTGTGCCTGTGTATCTAGACAGATACCAGCACAGACAGAGCCCTCAGCTGTCCTGAATTTCCATGCATCTGGTAAGCACAGTCTGTTGGGCAAGCTCACATTCAGAAACCCTGACAAATGCATGGCATTTTCAAAAATCCATACAGCCACAATATCCACACAGACAAAAAAAAAAGAGGGTATGCAGTAGTTGGAAGACAACAAACTTGGTCCAATTTAAAGACAGCAGAAAAGTAAGGTTTGATGTCAACACCTACAAGCATATGAGAAGTGACAGAACTCATTAAAGAAAGATAGAATCTCTTGCAGCACAGCACATTTTCTTTTTATCTGTTCATTGTAAAGCCTCAGCTTTTGGGTTACAGTTAGTTTTACTCACCTAAACATAATCATGTATGATGGAGTGCCTCCCAATGCGTAAAAAAAGCCACTTATGACTTGTATGACTGTATAATAAATAAACTTCATTGAACAGTCCTCACTTTTTGGACACAGACCAAGTGTGGCAGAGTTATTTCCTATCCATGAACTGCTGGCTTCAAGACAGCTGCAGTTATGGAAGACCTGGAAGACACAAAGCAGATTGGTAGTACAGTGCTCATGCAGTGGGGAGTTTTGCCTTCAGACACAGGCAGAGCCTGAAGCTTTCCTTTCCTATCTTGTTTGCCTTTCTTGACAGCTTCTGTGCTGTCTTACAAACAGTGCTTAGAGCTGGAAGAGGTGTCCTGTACCTGCATGGTTTTGCCAGTAAGCACAGCAAAGCTTTTTGGAGCATGTGCAGGATCTGTGAGGCTGGCCTCAGCCATTGTGTGCCTGGAGGGCATTTGAAGTAGAAAAGCAAGGCTTAAGGATCTGTGCCTTTTGCTGGTAGGTGACACCATCTGTTAGCTGACTTGTTTCTGTGAAGAGCACCTAGATCCATCAGGGGTACCTCACAGCTGTAGGCAGCAGCTCCCTGTCCAAACATAGCTCATGCAAAGACCCAGGATCAGCAGTAGACATGTTGGTATCTTAGGAACAACAGCTTTTAACCAGAACTTCAGGAGCTTGAGGATGTGCTGAGATAAGGGAAACCTTAAGCTACAAACCTTAACCTCTACAGAGACAGACCTCTGTTGGAAACAGTAGTCACAGATTAACAGATTGAATGGGTTTAGAAGTGACCTTCAAAGACCATCTTGTCCAATCACCCTGCAGTGAGCAGGGACACCTCCAGCTAGATGAGGCTGCCCAGGGCCACATCAAGTCTGACTCTAAATGTCTCCAGGAACAGGGCCTCAACCACATTTGTTGCACTATTTTACCACTCATTCCTTACATCCAACCTAAATTTATCCTGCTCCTGTTTAAAACCATTGTCCCTTGTCCTATCACTCTGACCCCTTCCAAACAGTCATTCCCCAGCCTTCCCCTTCAGATGCTGAAATGCAGGTCTAAGATCTTTTCAGACCCTTTTCTTTTCCAGGCCAAACAGCCCTAATTCTTTCAGCTGGTCCTCAAAGGAGAGATGTTTCAGCCCTCTGATCATCTTGGTGGCCCTTTTCTGCACTCTCTCCAGCAGATCCATGTGTCCCTTGTGTAGGGGGCCCCAGAGCTGGACATAGTACTCCTGGTGAGGTCTCACCAGAGCAGAGCAGAGTGACAGAGTCACCTCTCTTGACCTGCTGGCCACGATTCTTTTCATATAGCCCAGGATGCCATTTGCCTTCTGGGCTGCAAGTGCACATTGCTCGCTCATGTCCAGCTTCTCACTGACCAGTAGTCCTATGTCCTTTTCTGCAGGGCTGCTCTCAATTTCATCATTCCCCAGCCAGTACTGATATCAAGGATTGCCCTGACCTAGCTGCAGGACTTTGCACGTTGCCTTAATGAACCTCATGAAACTGAACTCAGCACACCTCTCCAGCTTTTCCAGGTCCCACTGTCATTCAGTCTTATCAACTGAACCACTCACTTTGGCATCATCTACAAACTGCTGAGGGTGCCTCAATCTCACTGTTGATATCACTGATGAAGATACTGAACAGCACTGGTCCCAGTACAGACCCTTGAGGAACACCACTCATCACCTGTCTCCATCTGGACATCAAGCCATTTGCCACTACCTTTTGGATGCCATCATCAAACCAATTCCTTATCCACTGGGCAGTCCACCCATCAAATCCATATCTCTCCAACTTAGAGAGAAGGATATCTTGGGGAGTGTGTCAAAGGCTTTACAGAAGTCCAGAGAGAGGTCATCTTTTGTTCTTCCCTTATCCGCTGATACAGCTACACTGTCATAGTCCCACCAACGTGGATGTTGTTGAGCTCTTTTTTCCTGCCTCTCACCTTATTGATTTTAAGCAAATAATGTCTTTTGGAGAAGATGGTTATAGAAAGCAGAGAGAAACCAGACACAAAGAAAGAATTTTAGGGAGAAAACCGTTTGAATGCAAAGGCAGCTCCAAGCTGGAGTGATTATCTGACATGAGAAAATGGGGAAAAGACACAAAAGAGTAAAGGCTTATATATCTAGAAACTTTCTCTCCAGGAATTGGTGCATTATCCTTAGCACTGTGTATTGAGCAGAAATCAGTCAGACAGAAAAAACAAGCAGTGATCTACCATGCTAGTGTCTCACACTGGGGAAATAAGCTGCCTCCTCTCAAATAATTCTTTATGCTCACATATTAGGAATGATCAGTATGGCTGAATATGCTGCACTATCTTTGTATACTCCATCTGTTGGCTAAAAACTCAGGGGCAGCCAAAATGAGTTTCCTGAAAGGCCTACAGACAACCTTCAGGCACCATGCTTTTGATTTGTTCGTGTCCCTCTCTTCTGTCCAATCTACAAAAGATGAGCATTAATATCTACAACAAGGAGCTTGGGCTTTTGTGCTTAATGGGCAGTAAGTCAGAGAAATCTGTGTCTTTTGTGCTGCGTGCAGCTGGAAATCGTAAGTACTTTCCTGACTGCTCCTCAAGTAGGTTTAGTTTTCCTTAAATGTGCTGTACTACTAAATCCTGAATGCTAGCAGGCAATCCTCAAAATCTGAAGCAGGATCTTACTGTGTTCTTTCCTCGTCCCTCCGATGCCATGCATCCAGCTAGACAGGCCGAAACGTAGGTGACTCCATTGTCTCCACACACAGGATCCCACACATTAGGGGCACATTTGCAGTAAGAGTTGCACTCAGAAAATACGTTGCTCTCGTGGTATGGAATGGGTTTGCTTGGAAGGGAAGTTGAAAAAGGTGTAAGAAATTTTTTATTCAGTGTTGAGGTCAGTGTAGCTCCTTCTGTGTGACAGTGCTGGTGTCCTGAAACCCGCTTCGTATGCACAGGACATACAGTTTCATACATAGAATCGTGGAACAGACTGGGTTGGAAGGAACCGCCAAAGTTCATCTAGTCCAGTCACAGAATCTCAGGGGCTGGAAGGGACCTCAAAAGATCATCCAGTCCAACTCCCCTGCCAGAGCAGGATCACCTATAGCAGATTACACAGGGACGTGTCCAGGCAAGTTTTGAATACCTCCAGAGAGGGAGACTCCACAACTCCCCTGGGCAGCCTGTTCCAGTGTTCTGTCATGCTCACAGTGAAGAAATTCCTCCTCATGTTTAAATGAAACTTCCTATGCCTCAGCCTCCACCCATTGCCCCTTGTCCTGTCATCCAGAATCACTGAGCAGAGCCTGGCTCCATCCTCTAAGCACTCACTCTGCATACATTTATAAACATTGATGAGGTCTCATTCTCCTTTTCTCCAAGCCCCTGCTCCCTCAGTCTCACCTCATAATAGAGATGTTCCATTCCCTTCACCATCTTTGTGGCTCTGTGCTGGACACTCTCAAGCAGTTCTATGTCCTTCTTGAACTGGGGGCCCCAGAACTGGACACAGTATTCCAGAGGTGGCCTCACCAGGGCGGAGTAGAGGGGGCAGGAAAACTTCTCTTGACCTACTAACCACAGTCCTTCTAATACACCCCAGAATGGCATTGCCCTTCCTGACCACAAGAGCACATTTCTGGCTCATGGTCAACCTCCCATCAACTAGGACTACCAAATCCTTTTCCCCTTAGCCTCCTCAGACAGTCCCCAACCTATACTGATACCTGGGGTTGCTCTTTCCCAGGTGCAAGATGCTGCACTTGCCATTGTTGAGTTTCATTACATTTCTCCCTGCCCAACCCTCAGCCCATCCAAGTCTTGCTGAATGGCAGCACAACATCTGGTGTGGCAGGCACTCCACCCAGTTTGATGTCATCAGCACACTTGCTGACAGTGCACTCTGTGCCCTCATCCAGGTAATTGATAAATATGTTGAACAGAACTGGTCCCAGTACTGACCCCCGTGGGACTCCCGCTGCAGTAAGCAGATCAGTTTGTCCATGAGTCTCTCCAGCATTGATCTGTATTGATTTGTCTGTTGTGCATCCTACTCGCACTGATACTAAAGTGATCACTGTATTACAAATAAGTTTAAAACAAGTAAAAATGTTGCCACTGATTTTAGCTGGCAGGTTTCAGCAGAAAAGGAAAAGTTGAAAGGCTCTGGGAGGTGATCTAGACTGAACCCTAACTAGAACACACCAGAATGTAGAACTAGCAACAGCTGGCACAGTCTCGTCAAGTACATCTTCAGCTGTGTGATGAAAATGCACCAATTACATAAAATGCATTTGCTGGTGTCCCAAGTGGAAAATACACCTCTCTTGAAGCCTAGCCTAACTTCCTAGAGGATAGGATGTCTAGCCTGAAGTTCCTAGAGGACCCTTTTACAGGGTCACACTAGCTGTGGGGGGCTCTGAGCAGGCTGGACACGAGGGAGTGACAACGCAAATGCTGCTGTGTTTCTGATCCCCTTGGACAGCCAGATCCTAATACCCATTCCCTGTTGTGTTGGTATAGGGCTAATTGGAATATTTTAATGAGAGAGATTAGGTTATAGGCCGTGAAAAGAAAACAATGGTGATGTCTACTTCACTCATACGTTTGCTGAGATGTAAAAAAACCCAAGGAGACAAACATGGATAAGACAGTCTCTCTGTTGGTGTCTGTGTTTCTCCCTGGTTTCTGTCTAGATCTGTGTAACCCAACTAATCATTCTGCTTCTAACCTCCCTGGCCGATCCTTCCAACACTCCTTGCATGTAAGGCAGATTCTGAGATAAGAGAGGCGTGTGGAAAGAAGATGGAAAGGTGGCTGGGAGCCCCTCCTGGGCCCTGGGATTTCTGGGAGCGGTATTGTTGCTTTTAACTTGTATATTTCTATATATAGCTGTAAACATTTGTAATATATTGTAAATATCTGCTTGTAAATTCTGCTAAGCTGTGAATGTAAAGCTTCATTCCTTAACTTCCAGCCAACCGAGTCTAGTCTGGGTGAATTCATTGTGTCTGGGGGCAGGTAACTCGGAAACCATCACACCTGTATTGGTACTGTTGCTCACTCCAAGGAAAAAATACGAACCTGCAACTTTTAAGCCCTGGTTCTATCCTGAGAGGAGAGAGCACCTTCAGTAGGTGTAAAAACATCATTTTGGTTTACAGGAGGCAGGCTGAGAGTCTAGCATGTTGCAGCCTTTCCATCCCTGTGCAGGATACCTCCTGGTGTTTCACCTGTTTACTGAATACACTTTGCTAGAAATTTCCTTCTAGTGTAGTGCTGGCACTGTGGGAAACAGTAACATCACCCCCTCCTCCCCACCACNTTAAATTTTAAACAACGTTGTGTTGCGGCAGGCTCGCCGCTCTGCTGATCAACAAAAACGTGGCAGTGACACATGGTAGTGTTCACTTTCACTTAAGCACTGCAAAGCCATATTCCTCCTTTAGCCTTAACGTCATGGGACTTTTTTTTTTTTTAAACTATTCCTGCCATGGAGAAAAACTACTTCATTCTATACTCACCCTTCATAGGAGACTGTCATTCCTGCTACCACATGGTTCTCACAGCCAACAAAAAAGTGCAAGAGACTCATGGCATAGGCCACAAATGACATGGAAAAGGCAAACTTGGTTGCTGCAGGGATGCTCATTTTGTACTTTTTCATTATGAGCCCTCCTAGGAAAATTCCAATGCTTACAGGAGGTAAGGATGTCAGTGCTGAAACAAATTACAGAAGAGGAAGATTAAAATAAGGAAGTCACAATGGGTTTAAGAGCTAAAGTCTATCCTCAGGTTGATGCCTGTGGCTGCTTTATGATGTATTATGATGACCCCAAGTGGCTTTGTGCTCAGTCTAACCTCTGGACTGCATATGCTATTTTTGAGGTGTCAGAACCCACTCCCATTGCAAGGCACTAGTCAGATGTTGCAGCAATTGAATCTCCCACACCACATCCATTGCCTATTTGGAGTGCCATTGATAATACAATATAATTAGAATAAAACGCAATAGGCACTTGATCATATAATAACATACAACAATGTGTGATATAACAATATAATAACATAATAATATAACACAATATTATGATATAATACAACGATGTAACATAGCATTAGAATTTTTGTTCCCATAGGCACCAAAACTGTAGTTTTTGTGCTGCCTTTACATAATTTGACTTTAGGAGAGGCTACCATTTACATGAGCCTGTTCTGCCAGGGATTCAGATCCAGAAAAAAGCATCCCCACCCCCTGCTTATAGCATAAGCAGTTGTTGGACAGCATAACTCACCTATTAGAAAGTTAGATTTCGAAGCAGACTGGCCGTACTGCTGTTCCATGTACTTTGGTTTGTAAGTCAAGAAACCAATAAAGCTATTGAACTGTAACAGTGAGCAACACAAAAATGTAAAGTACATTCGATTACTCAATACTTTTTTCAGGGAGGTATAGAAATCTGAAAGAAAGGGACATAGGAGTTGGCTTTGAAAGATGCACGGCATAATTGCTGGTGAGTAGTCTACAAAACTTAGAGAAACTCCTTCTCTCAGCTGTTCAAAAGGCAAGTCATACTGATCTTCATTTGCACGTGAATATCCAAAAGCAAAATCAGATTTTTAAGAAACACCACAGACTGAAATATGGGGAAAAAAATTCTAAAACCAGACCGAAGTGCAGGTTAAGGCCTGGGTGCTGTAGTGAGATCTGCACATGAAGACTAAAGGGGATCCACACAGCAAAGACTTCTTTTAGCTTACATCAAATTGTCATAGATTCAAAGCTTAGTAAGACCTGCTTTCTGGAGATGTCCAGTGTCTTCCACTGGAGCCTAAACAAGCACAATAGAATCTGACTAATGATGTGAAGCCATCTCTTCCCACCATCTTTCCACCCTTTTCTTAGCCTAAGAACTGTACAAGCCAGAGATGGTATCCAAGCCTGCTGTATTTCCCTCAGGTACCAATACGCTTCAGATTCTTTGCGATCTGCATGATGATCAGATGAATAATTTGGCTTTCCATATTGCAAAATGAGCCTTCTGATAATTTCTTTAGTTCCTGACACAATTTTCCACTGTTCAAATTTCTCCAAGCCCGAAATTTTGGAAGTAGGAAATGATGCATTACAGGTGATGCCTGCAGAGCTTTGCAGTCTTGAACAAGCCTTTAAAAGACTTCTAATAATCCTTAGTGGCCCCCTCCTTTCCAGGGGATAGCTAACGGGTTTAGGCTGAAGTGCAGGGGAGGCAAAATTATTTTGCAGGAGGGTTACATTCCTAATGCATGTTGTGCCTGTGTCTTTCTGCATTTGTACAGTATGTGAAACACTTGCCTTTCAGCATTACTGACCACTTCCTTGACTTTTGTTTTGCAGGAGAAAGCGTCTTCCTTGTGCTGCCTGTGTTTTCCAAGAGGCCGTGCACGGTTTTGTCGTTGTTGACTTCCTCTGGCTTTTTCAGACTCTTTGGCAGGAAGCAAAATGGAAGAGCAGCTAGGAAACTGATTACTCCAGCTATTAAAAACCCAAGCCACCATGCGCCCACCCAGCGGGAATCCTGTGGGGTGATAGTGATGCTTCCTGCAACGGGGGGAAACAGATGCAAGTTACCTAAATGAAGAAGCCGAACATTCCCACCCTTTATATGCTGAGATTGATAAAATTCCCAATGCCTGACTTTCAGTTGTAACAGAATCAGAGTTGGAAGAGATCTTGAAGATCTGACCTGTTCTAGTGGGAGGTGTCTCTGCCTATGGTGGGGGGTTGGAACTGGATGAGCTTTGAGGTCTCTTGCAGCCTAAACCATCCTATGATTCTATAAGATTACCCAATCCAACCTTCAACCCGACAGTGAAGGCTTGACACTAAACCATATCCCTAAGCGCCAAGTATACAAGGTGCTTAAACACCTCCAGGGATGGCAACTTCACCACTGCCCTGGGCAGAACATTGCAATATTTGAGAACCCTTTCAGTGAGGAAGTATTTCCCAACATCCAGCCTAAACCTCTCCTGGTGCAGCTTGAAGTAATTTCCTCTAGACCTGTTGCTTGATACCAAAAAGAGTCTGCTCCCTTCTTGCTCCAACCTCCCTTCAGGTACTTGTAGAGAGTGATGAGGTCTCCCCTCAGCCTTCACCTGAACAACCCCAGCTCCCCGAGATGCTCCTCATAGGCCAGGCATTCCAGGCTCTCCACAAGCCTTGTTGCCCTTCTCTGAATACACTCCAGCACCTCAATGTCCTTCTTCAAGTGAGGATCTCAGAACTGAACACAATACTCGAGGTGTGGCCTCCCCAGTGCTGAACACAGGAGGAAGACCAGTCTAATCTTACTGATGAACAGTCTAAGGAGAAACTGTTCATGCAGTGAAATCCTGTCATATCCTGAATGGTGTTATGTTTCATCCACCTTTTCACATCTTATGCTGTCATTTTGTGGCATGCATGACAACAGAGAGGTTGTGATCCAGCACATAGGACACCAAAAAGTGTGGCAGACAGGTCTCAAGCACAGGATCCACTTAGAGTTGATAAATTTCTACTGAGACCATCTTCTGATAACCTGAATTGTGTTCCTACTATCGAACACACAGATGGTATTTTTTTTGTGTCATCTGCAAGATTAGCCATGGCTTTGAACTTTATGTTGCAGGGAAGGTCAGAGCAGGTGATTGTACTTTTATGATTGTTACTTGCTGTCAGGTTTGGTAGCAGACAAACACCGTAAGACTTTTCATTGCACGACCAGAACTGATTCACTGTCCTCATGCTTAAGTAAACTGAAGCATTGGGTTAAGGGGCAAAAACAAAACAGTTGTTTTATCCAGAACTGATTCACTGTCCTCGTGCTTAAGTAAACTGAAGGACTGGGTTAAGAAGAGGCAAAGACAAAAGAGTTCTTTTATCTAGTTACATGATCCTGAAGATCTGAAAACTTCTTGCTAATGAAACAGGATCATTCACTGCTGGACTTTTTCCCGGAGAATCCTTCACCTCTCTTTGCTACTTGACTCTCCACCAGACTGGTCTGGCAAATGGGAAGGTGGGCTGGACAAGAAACACCACATCAGAGATGACTCCTACATCTTCCAGTGAAAGACAATAGGTTGAAGTACCACAGCCAGCACTTAGGGGACTGCTCTGCCAGCTCTGGCATTTTGCAAATGTAAGCTAAGTGAGCAAAGTCTGGCAAGAAGTGTATGATGGACTGCAAACATGACCTGAACTGCAAATAATGTAAAATGCTCAGCTATAATCCACCAAAACTGCAGAACTGATACCTTAGCAGAATCACTAAGATCCCAGTTTAGCAAAATGTCTGGAGTGTGTGAGTGTTCTCGATACTAATTTTAAAGTTTAAACATATATTTTTAACCCTGTAATCCTAAAACACACAGCCCTAAATTACATTCCCAGTCTAATTTTCCTTTACCCAGAAAACTTCAAGTAATTTAACAAAATGGCAATAAAGCATATAATAAAGTTAATTAAATAAATGGTGTTAAGTGCATGAAACACGTGGAATGCGTTATGAACATATTACCTTATGTTCACTTCTCCCCTATTTTGCTTACCTAAATCCACAAATCCAATATCCACGTAGAGTCTCGCACATAAAGAACCCAACAGGAAACCAAACATTGGGCCCAGCATGGCTATGGTGTGCAAACACGCTGAAAATACAATGAAGCAGATGCTATCACATTTTAACCATGGACAGTTTTCTTCTGCAGGGAATGATCGACCTCTTATATGATGAATCTCTCAGTTAACTTCATGTTGAGCTTACCTACGTACACAGGCACATTCTCTTCTCTAGCAAAATCATCAAGGTAAGAGACGCCCAATGGTGTTATGGGTGTCTCACCAATTCCACGTAACATGTTTCCCAGCAAGATATATATCCACATATATGATGATGGTTCCTTCTCACAGCCTGCAGATGAGAGTTGACATCTTTGTGATGGAGTCGTTGAATGAGAAGGAGTGATAAACCACAGGCAATCCAGCAGGTGAGTTTAGTATAGTTTAGTATATAGGGCATTAAGTGCATTTTCCTTATGGGAGGTTAATAAAAGGCCATTAGCCTCATCATATCTTCTAATAATCTTTCAATAACACTTTCCTCCAGCTCCATCATATTTGGTTTATAAAAATGGATACAAGTATCACAGAATTAAGCAGGTTGGAAAAAACCTTTGAGATCATAGAGTCCAACCTATCACCAAACCCTTTCTTATTAACTAAACCATGGCACTAAGTGCTTCATCCAGTCTCCTCTTAAACATCTCCAGGGATGGGAACTCCACCACCCTCATGGGGAGCCCATTCCAATTCAATCACTCTTTCCGTGAGGAGCTTCTTCCTAACCTCCAGCCTAAACCTCCCCTGGTGCAGCTTGAGGCTGTGTCCTCTTGTTCTGTCACTGGTTGCCTGGGAGGAGAGACCAACCCCTGCCTGGCTACAACCTCCTCTCAGGTAGTTGTAGCCATAGGAGCAATAAGGTCTCCCCTGAGCCTCCTCTTCTCCAGGCTGAACAACCCTTGCTCCCTCCAGAAAAAAATGTCCATGTGAAAAATCTAGGCAGATTGACACTGTGATTAAAGTATTACCTGGCATATAAGACATAACTTTAAGATGAGAAATTTAGGAAGGTTTCTGGGACACAGTTTGGCTCTTCCTTCACATATGCCCCAAGCAAACAAAAATGTAAACCATACAGCAAGCAAAGCCACAGAATTTTCCGTTCTTTTCCAGTTAACTGTGCATTTTCATGCCCTGTCACGCAATCTCTTCCACCTCCCCAGCTCCAGGTCCTGGGTAACATAGTCTGAGCATCTCCTTCAGTGTGGGATCCTTATAATTTATGGTTGCTAGATGTTTCTTCTCCAAAATCAATGCATAAAGTGTATTTAAGTGTTGGTAAAATTTCCAGACAGACAGAGTCTGGAGTTAGAAATCTAACAGAGTATCTTGTGTCAGGCAGTGATTTACTCTGCTTGCAACCAAGAATGAGACTAGCCCTTGTATTTATACTTGTAGTTTCTTACCTGACT
The DNA here is from genome assembly GCA_013396835.1 of Psilopogon haemacephalus. NCBI lineage: Eukaryota > Metazoa > Chordata > Aves > Piciformes > Megalaimidae > Psilopogon > Psilopogon haemacephalus. Next base: position 759,442 of record VWZI01007822.1, read on the forward strand.
GGGGTGATTCCAACGAGGTTTCATTTGCATCTTGATGTAGGGAGCAGGGAATTGTGCTTGAAGTTAGGCTCGCTGAAAGACCTGGTTTTGATGTTGTCTCATAGTTATAACTGAAAACACACAACACTTGGTTTATAAGCAGTGTTCACTAGGGAAATACTAGTGAAGTAGCACAGGAACCACTTGATGGCTGTTTCCCTAAAGAGGAAGATATCTCACACAGTGATACTGAATAAGTGAAAAAAAAAAAAAAAACAACCAACCAAAAAACAAAGAAAGCTTATTCAAGAATATTTAGGAAAGCCCTAAAACAAAGGGAAAAAAAATTATCTGTCTAGAAGACAAAATATTTTAAGCACAAAAATCTGAAAGGGTTTTTGAAAGTAATTCACATAAAATTTTTCAGAGTTAAAACTTAGGGTCAGGTCAAAGTCATCTCAAGGAGAGGGAGAAGAATCCCTTGACTGTGAGTGTAACTCCCCTTTTTCCTCTTAAATGTGTATTTGGGGGTAATGGGAGAGGAGAGGAATGAGAAGTTGTCCTCAGGTGGTACCTGTTTGCTGATAATTGACACTGACTTTAGAAAGAGCTGTTGTATAGTACGGGTGGATAAAGTTAGTGGCTAAAGTACACTCTTTAGCTGTATTCATAGGGGGCAGAGCAAGGCTGCAGGGAGGCAGCTGAATAGCTCAGATGCTGGAAGCACTTTGGCTGCTTTAGCATGATCTTTTTCCCAGATATGAGCCCTGCTGAGGTGCAAAGTACAATTAGCTTAAGTGGAACAACATGGTAAAGCACACATTCTGTTTCTGGAAATGGGACTGGCTCTGTTAGACCACGCAGGCTTATTTTTTCAGGTTCAAAACAAATAGCATCCATCAGGAGAGAGTGTAGAGTAAGAATTCAGGCCCGGGTTCATGAAAAAGATGAACAAGATACATAGTTTGGCATAAGCAGTGGAAAACAGATCTGGAGATAGTACAAGACTCACTATCATGATAGAAAGCATTCCTTACTCGCTATCATGATAGAAAGCATTCCTTACTGGATGATCTTTGAGGTCCCTTCCAACCTAAACCATTCTATGATTCTATTATATATCTATATATATATATATATACTTTTATTTTTTAAAGAGTAGTATATCTAAAATTACTCTAATGCATTTAAAAGTCCAACAGAAAGATATCTTACTGTCTGTGCTATCATTATACCAAAGCTGTAGCTAGCGTCACTACAGAATATCAGCAACACGCAGTAACTCACTGAGCTTGGAGAAGATGAATAAAAAGTAACTTAATCAGCCAGAGCAAATCAGTTTAACAAGGCATTGCCTTTGTAACAGGAAAACATCTGGGACCAGCTCCACCAGCAGCAATCCATTTGAAGGCTTTGCATGAAGCTGAAGGACTGCTTTGTGTGAGGAGCAGCTGTTTGCCACAGGAGAGCAAAATGTGTAAATTTTACACAAGGCTCTGAGTTCCTATTTCAAGGAATCATAGAGTTATAGAGGAAGATTTCTTGTGATGAGCATCTGTGAGCTGGTTTCTTCACCAGACTCTGAATTTCATGCGAGAGTTACCTGCTGCTATAAATAAAGTCATATTTCAGGTAGAGATGTCACTCAATATGAAGTCACAGACCCTGTTTAAAACAGCACAATTATATTCTGGAAATTATGTAGGAGGATTCTATATTCCACATAACTTTACTGTGGTTCAAAGCAGTTTGACTTTCCTGCCTACATGATGCTGACATCTCTGCTATCACATTTTCAGCACACTGGTACTCCCAATAAAGTCTTACAGTTTGCCATTCAGGAAGACTACATAATTCATTAAAGCAACACCATCAGCATGGTAACATGGTTGAAGATTTTCAAAGAACAATACATATGGTTTGAAATTTTCATAAGGTTTTCATAGGTGTTTCTTCCTGGGAAAAAAAAAAAAAATTACTCTAATGATTTTGTAAAGTTATTTTCCTCCTTGGCTTTTTTTCTAACTGAGTCTGATTGAAAACTAAAGCACTGTGATTTCCCTATTGTTTTTTTTAGGAGTTGAGCTTTTACTTCACAGAAGCCGTATTTCCACAAACACGTATAATGAACAGTGATGTGCACATCGAGTGTGATATATTACGTATTGAGGTGAGGCTCTGCAGGCCTTTGGAAATCCAAGACTTAATCAAGCTGAAGTTTCACTTAAAAAAAAAAAAAAACAGAAACAGTATCTAATTCCAACGTTAGGTTACCCAAATTAATCTTAATTAGTACTTACTATCCCATGAAGAAATGAGGCATTGCTGTTAAAAAGCTTCCCAAAGCCATAGTAAAGCATCCAAGAGCTATTACTTTGGGTCTGTGAATCTGAGCTCCAAAGTAGCTTACCAAGGCAATCACCAGCAAGTTACCTGGAAGGTAATGAACCAAAAATTATTGCCAAGTGCTGTGCCTCAGATTTCTCTGAACAGTTTTCTGCACGTTACAGGATATGAATTACCCATCTCAAAGCTCCCATCGACGAAACCAACAGTAGAGGATGTCAGGTCAAACCTCCGCTCAATCTGAGTGATGGAGCTTTTCATAATTGTACCAGACAATGTTTTACTCAAGTAGCTGAATGACAAAGCAGCAAGAAATGCCTGAGGAAAGAGTAAGAGAGAAAATGGGAGGTAGAGGCAGGGAAACTGGTCAAAGAGGCATCAGGTGTGAAATAATAATCCTCATGGTACACATTTGTTATTCAAATCGCAGTAATACGGTGGGCATGAATTTTCATGTACCCTAATGCTGCAGAGCACCAGGGTGGGCTCAGTGTGTCTGCTCCTGCACTGATTTTCCCTTCTGGGGAGGACTGGTGCTTTGTGCTACACTGAGAGCTACTCCTTTAGGGTTCAGGTTTGCAACAGCCTGACTGGAAGGCCTGATCTTCCCTGCACTGCTGACCAGAGGTTTCCCAAAGTGGAAATCCTATCAACTGGAAACTTAAGTTTGGCGACCAACTTGCGCAGGGCTACTTACCATTCTGACATCCTGAAGTTATATTTATCAAAAGCTGAGACCTGGCTTTGGACAGCCGAAATGGTGGGATATCTAGGTGTGGCAGCAGTGCAAAATTTGACAGAGGTAACATACCTAATCAGGCATTCAATAGACCTAACTTACCTAATTTATCTATATTAGTACTGATTGATATACCAAGTACCTAATTCATTGATACTCATCAAATCTAAAATTAATCTTAGCCCAAATGATCTTCTGTTTGGGCTGTTTATCACTGACTTTAGGTTATTTCATGAGGAATACAATTAAATCAAACATAATTAAGCTATCGGGTAGTGACAGGACTAGGGGGAATGGAGCAAAGCTGGAGGTGGGGAGATTCAGATTGGATGTGAGGAGGAAGTTCTTCAGGATGAGAGTGGTGAGGTCCTGGAATGGGTTGCCCAGGGAGGTGGTTGGGGCCACGTCCCTGGAGGTGTTTGCAGCCAGGCTGGCAGAGGCTGTGGGCAGCCTGATCTAGGGTAGGGTGTCCCTGCCCATGGCAGGGGGGTTGGAAGTAGATGATCCTTGTGGTCCCTTCCAACCCTGACTGATTCTATGATTCTATACAGATATCCAGGGCATCAAAACAAAGGCTTTATGAAAGTTTTTCTGGTATCTCTGTATATGAAAGGTGATACAGACTGACCAAGTTTGTCTGTATCTCAGATAATTCATTTTGCAAGGCGTGCATCATGAGTATGCTGCCTATCTATAACATATCTCGTAACGGAAAGCTTAATATTCTTTGTAATTTTATAGTATTTTCCACCAACAAACAGTGGCTTTTGTAAATAAAGATGTATTTGATAAGAAGGTTAGACTAAGTTTGTTTAAATATTAGCCAACTATTTCAACACACTCTAAAAACCAAATAGATTATTGCTGACTGGATAAAGCAAAAGTAAATACAGATTTAGACTTTGCAATGCTACCTATTGTAAGGAATGAAGCCAATACTGAAAGTAAAATCTTGAAAGCAGCTGTATCTATTCTCTTTTTTGGTCTAAGAACAAAGAGAAGAATCTCACAAGGGTGAGCTTTGTCCTAATATATTTTACATTTCCTGTGCTTGGCTAGCAAAAAGCCTGCCAGAACCACTGCTCTTACCTTGTATCATCAGTGCTCTGAGGCTGAAATCACAAACTGCTGATAACCATGAAAACAAACAAGAATGACTCGTGTATTTTGGATTTGCAAATGCAATCACAAGGTAAACAACAAAACATTCAATAGGAAGGTAAAGGGCAACAACAGTTTGTCTTCATTATCTCCATATCGTGTCTATTAAACTCTGATTGCCATAAAGTTAAAGGCAAATCCCCAGTTTTGCAGCATTGCTTTCATTAATGATGGCAAAATTAGTCTTACGAGTCTCCCAGAAAGGTCAGATTCTATTTTAGCAGGTGTGTATGGGTAGCAAATGTGATTCTTCTAAAATAAAAAAATAATAATAAAAAAAACCAAAAACAAAACAAACAAAATCTGATACTAGAGCCACACTACTTGGGATGCTTGACGAGCTTGCAATTACCTGTTTTTCTCCCCATTAATCTTTCATTTTTCAGATGTTTTAAGAGACAGAAATAAGTCTTTGATTGCAACTCTACTGAGCCTATGGAATTTAACCTGGGATTAAGCTGGCTGAAGAAACAGCCAAAATATAAACCCAAACACGTCGCTGTTGAAAGAAATCTTGCCCTTACAGTGCCTGCATCACACCCAGAAGGAATAATCACTTTAACACAAAAGCAAAATATTTGTCAGTTTACTTGCTTTGTTTTGTCAGTTCTTGTATGCTCTTGAAAACTTGGATGCTTGTGAGGATCAGTAGCCTTAGATTAGATACAACTGCTGGAACACAATTTACTTCACCCTAACTGGCCCTATGACAGCAACATCACAACAACAGTAAATCATAGCCACCTATTTTAGAATGCTGCAACTGGAGGCTGCTACCTTTCTTCAATGACCAGAAGGGGGACCTACCTATAAGTAACTTGAAAGTAAGTATGTTACATTTTTATTTTCCTTAGGACAAAACCAAAATCCAACCCTTCCTCGTACCTCTAGTGTGTATTCAGTTAAAGGAAAAAAAAAAAAAATAGGGGGAACAGGATGGCAGTAGTCTGTCAACAGATTACTTTTTTTTTTTTAACGTATGGCAACAGTAATTTGTGGTGATACTGATAAAACACCAAACCTTCAAGCCAGTGCAACAGGAAGTCTTCTTTTTTTCTGGTAGATTTTTGTTTGCTTCATCATCCAAAAGCTGGTCAGGTTCTGTTTCTGAATTTGGGTCATGGACACTGCTGGATTCAGTTTCCGCTGTCATGACTGACCTCTTCACTGAGCGATCTGAACCCGAAAGAAAACAAGAGTAAACAGAAAAGCAAATATGCAAAATCAGAATTGCTTAAAGGCCTTTCTGGTGAAACAGCAGTTACAGGAAAATTCTGTGATGTTGGAACTGCATCTTTTTTGTTGGAAAGGACTTGGCTTGATGACTTGGGTGTTTCAAAGTGTTTATTTGTATAAAGTCTGAGGTACCTTGTTTTGACATCCTTGTTTTCCTGTAAAATGGTCTTCACTCTCCCCACTCCTCCTATTCCTTTTTTTTTTTTTTTTTTTTTTTTTCCCAATCTAGAATGACTTTTAATGCTAAAAGGGTTAATTTTCACAAAGGACCAAGAGACAAAATCTTTGTTCAGAAATAAACTGCAAGGGTCAACAAAGCATCATTGCTGAAGCACAAGGAGTCCTAGTGAAGCTCTGAATTTGCATATGCTTCACCATGTGGTTTAGGACCCAATCTTTGGTGAGATCTTTGTAGTGACACTGTGCCATCCAACTTAGCCCTTCACACTGGCTACTGGAAGCAGTTCTTGTGACTAATTTTGCCTACCTGGCCTCCGATAAGGAGATAATTTTTTTTTTTTTGTTCTTGCAATAATATTCAGGGTATCACTACACATCTTCTATTTGCTGTGTATAGCCCCTGGCACATGAAATAATCTGCAAACCAGCAGTTAGAATCATAGAGTCATAGAATCAGTCAGAGTTGGAAGGGACCACAAGGATCATCTAGTTCCAGCCTCCCTGTCATGGGCGGGGACACTCTACCCTAGATCAGGCTGGACAGAGCCTCATCCAGCCTTGCCAGTTCTTCAGATCTGCTCCAGTTGCCCTGGGAAGAGCAATCCCATAGACATAAAGAACAAATCTTTCCACTTATTCAATATATACCTTGTAATTGTTGAAAGCCTTGATTCATCATTAAGTTGCACTTGGTTTTATTGCAACGAATACTACAATACTTCTCAGTTACTAAAAACTGTTTCTGAGAGATAAATAAGAAATTAAAAGGAATGTAAAAGAAGACTATGTCTCTATCTGCAAAGTTCATTTAAAGAATGAAAACCAAACTCTCTTCAGATTTGAGGGTTGTGACATACAGGAAATGTAGAAATATTTAAGTCAATAGCCTCAAGTCAGAAGTCATAGCTCAGCAGAACTGATTTATTTCACCTTTCACTGTAGTCCTCTCATTTGAGAAAAGAGTGAAAAGACTCTCATACAAACAGAGAATCTCTGTGCTTGAGTGGAGCTGAAAATTTTTGGATTAACTTTTCCAGTGCTGGATAAAGTCCATCTGCAACTGCAAATTGCTCTGCTATAGTAATGCTTGTCAGAGCATTGAAAGGGTAGGCACTACTCTAACACGTGATAGTGAAGAACATTTCACTCAGATGTAAGAAGGTTAATACTTGACAACTTTCAAGACAGACATACAAAGAGAGATCTAAATGATGTAGGAGTTTGGTGGGTTTAATTTCATGACCATGTCCTTAGGTACCACTGTTGGCATGAACAGCTCCTTTGCCTTCCCGCTGCTCATACCTCACTCCTGCAAGTACCAGGCCCTCTGTGACTGTGCTCTAAGTTTGGGTCAGAACACACACATAGACAACAGAAAGCTTTTTCTTCCACTTGGCTCCTCAGACAGAAAGGAAGAAGAAGTAGAGGAAAGGCTTTCCTCAAGATTGCACAACTACTAACAGAAATGCTTACAAAATGACTATGTTACTAGTCAAGGTAGTACCCAAATAGTCAGAAGGATACTTCTGAGCATCTCACCTTCTGAAATTTGTCTGTCCCTGTGTAATCTCAAGATACTAGCTTCTCCCAATTATGATACATTAATGACTACAATACTTTGCTGGAGTAACATGGTATCGCAGTTCACAGGACTAAAGAAGTGTCTTTTCCCAGAAGGTACAACACAGCTTAGAATCTGAATTGTAAGGAAAGAATGAGTGAAGACAGAAGAACATGAAGACAAGAGTAAGATGAAAAGTTGAGAAAAGAAGAAGAGCAGTGAGGTATCCATACATGTAACTGAAGAAGTTTAGGTATTAGCAGGCTCTACCAGTAAATGTTTCAGAGAATGACTGTGAAGGCACAGAAAGGGAGGACAGTCAGTCTGAAAGTGTGAGCATCTTAAGCAGTTAGAGCTGAACAGTAAGAAGGGGATCCAGAAGAGGAGGTTAGGGTATCAGGTAAGACAGATGATTTTTAAAAAAGAGAAGATAAATAAAATAGAATTAATTTTCTGAGTGGCAAAAGCTGCTTGATGAATACAGATGGCGGTAGTGAGTTGGGTCAGCACAATCAGTACTGAGATCCTGTGATCCAGGGGAAGGACCTCTAGGCAAAACCAGGGCTGACCATCTTAGTGTGGAATGTCACATCTTACCATGGCTTTGCAAAGGTGCTACCTGCGCTTATAAATACCTAATGGGCAGGTGTCAAGAACATGGGGCCAGTGTCTTTTTGGTAGTCCTCCGTCATAGGGCAAGGGACAGTGAGAGCAAATTAGAACACAGCAATTTCCACCTAAATGTGTGGAAAAACTTCTTTACTTTGATCCTGACAGAATGCTGGAATAGACTATCCAGAGAGGTTGCAGAGTTTCAAAGCCTGTCTGGTTGCATTCCTGTGCAATCTGCTCCAGATGAAGCTGTTTTGCAGGGGAGTTGGACTAGATGATCCCTAGAGGTCTATTTCAATTCCTACCACTCTGAGACTTTATGACACTGATGATGGTGGCTCACTTGCTGCAAAAGACTGGAATAGGGGAAAGGGAGTGAAAAGCTGATGCAACGTGTGCTGCAGAAATGTTAGAGTAAGCTTTGTGCAAGAATCAACAGCTGCTGGAAGCATCTCATCTCATCTCATCTCATCTCATCTCATCTCATCTCATCTCATCTCATCTCATCTCATCTCATCTCATCTCATCTCATCTCATCTCATCTCATCCTCAGTTGCCTCTGACCTACGTGGAAATCTGCTGGAAAGAGAAGCGACCAGGCCTGGGAAAATGCCGTACACAAGAAGATGAGAAAAAAAGCTAAAAGATCAGTTCACAGCTGATGTTGACATACATTAGCTGCTGAGTTTCAAGTATCGAGGAAGTTGCAATTTTAGATTTATTTTGCTGTTTTGTTTTGTGTGTTTCCCCCCCGCCATGTTTAATAAACTAAGAGTCTAGATATATATAAAGGAAAAAATGAAGCCTTGTGCACCAAATGTGTTCATTCTGTTATGTGACTTCTCTAAAACCTGCACAAACCATTCTGCTCTAGTCATGTCCGGAGGTAGTTTCATTTACAGGAGGAGAAGGTCAGTCAATTAGTATATTGGTATTGCTTAGGTAGTTATGCAGCTTGAATAAAAATCACCCTCACTTGCTTCATGAAGGAAGAAAACAATCCTCTTCCCAAAAACAAATCTAAGGGGAAAAATAGCTCACCTTCCAAAACTCACTAAGCTGTACCATGGGAATGAAAGCAACATTCTTCCACTTCACTTTGGCATCATACCTTGGGAGCTTTCTTACAACTGTTTGGTCCTGAGCTCAGCACAGTCACTTCTGAGAAATGCTTTGGGTGGAAGAATATCACGGGTCCTGACTAATAATCAGTGTGTGTCATTCGTGTTCATGGGAGCTGATGGCTTTCACAGCATAGTGATAGATATTAGAATCATGGAATGCTTTAGGTTGGAAGAGACCTCAAAGATCATCCAGTTCCAACCCCCTGCCATAGGCAGGGACACCTCCCACTAGATCAGGTTGCTCAAGGCCTCATCCAACCTGGCCTCGAACACCTCCAGGGAGGGAGCAGCCACAACCTCCCTGGGCAACCTGTGCCAGTGTCTCACCACCCTCACTGGAAACAACTTCCTCCTAAAATCCCATTAAAATCTCCCCTCTGACAGTTTAAACCCATTCCCCCTCGTCCTGTCATTACAAGACCTTGTGAACAGTCCCTCCCCAGCCCTCCTGTAGGCTCCCCTCAGATACTGGTAGGCTGCTATAAGGTCTCCTGGAAGCCTTCTCTTCTCCAGGCTGAAAAGCCCCAAGTGTCTCAGCCTGTCCTCATAGCAGAGCTGCTGCAGCCCTCTGATCATCTTTGTGGCCTCCTCTGGACTCTCTCCAGCAGTTCCATGTCCTTCCTGTGCTGGGGGCTCCAGAACTGCACACAGTACTCCAGGTGGAGTCTGAGGAGAGCAGAGTAAAGGGGCAGAATCCCCTCCCTTGCCCTGCTGGCAATGCTGCTCTTGCTGCAGCCCAGCACACAGTTGCTGTCTGAGCTGTGTGTGCACACTGCAGGCTCATGTTGAGCTTCTCATCCACCCAGACCCCCAGGTCCTTTTCCTCAGGGCTGCTCTCCAGCCACTCACCATCCAGCCTGGAATTGTGCTTGGGTATTGGCATGAGTACAGCAGGTCACCTTGGAAAGGACAGCTGCAGGCTTGCTCAGAGCTTCAGGGTGTATGACCTTATGGGGGCCATGGCCTAGCTATTGCTGTGAGGTAGATCTATGAGGTAGATCTATTCCTCAATGAACATTAACAACAATTCCAGATTGGTTTTCCTGCCTTTTGCCTAATTATAGGCAAATTAAAATGAGTGAGCGCCAACTTCAATACCTTAGCACGCCTAACATGTGTTTAGTTCACAGAGGTCAAGACAATAATGGTCTGACACAGGTTTGGTAGATTCTTATGAAATAAACATGCAGTTAAGTCTAAGGAATTGTCAGAATCCAACACAGACAGTGTAAGTCCTTGGGCTGTATCTCACCACAGTTGTACCTGGCTGTATCACTGTCACATCACAAACCAAGAGCCAGATTTTTTTTACCCAGTAGTTTGTGGAACTGCATTGATTTACACTAATTGCAGTACTAATCAAGTTGTCTCACCAATTTTTTAAAATACATTAAGAAATCACAATAAGACCCTTTAGGCTAATATATATATTTATGTTTTTTTTAAATTAACATCAGAGTGTCATAGAGGTCTAGAAGCTGTTTTCACAGTGTCATAGGGGTCTAGAAGCTGTTTTCTCGTGGTGCTTATTGTCCATACAAATACATGATGCCACCATTAAAGCACTGAGATTTACAAGGAGAATGCTGCTGTGGTCACAGGAAATGCAACTGGTGTTAGGTAATGTTCATTAGCTGCAAACAAGAAATGGCATCATTGTAAGGTTAAGGAAAAAGAAAACAAACGTCTAAAGAAGTTCCTACCTAGCTTCCGTATCCACAAGAGCAGTTATCCTCAAAAGTCAGAGTATCTTCTCCTTAAGCAAGTCCTTGCGGGTACTTGGTGGAAGAATAATTAACTTCTAACACAAACTATGGTTTAGGCAGTCTTAATCTTGTCTCCTCCCAGTTCTGCCCTCTGTTAAAGGTCCTAAAATACATTTATCCACAGTGGTCAAAAATTAATTAAGCAGAAAATATGCAAGTGTATTTCTTCTGCACAGTCTTGTGAAACGCCCTTTTCCCCAAGCTTGGCAAGCTTACCACAGTCCCTGGTGTTTTAAAGTGGGGTGTCTCAATTTCCAAAGTGTTTCTAGAGAATTGATTGCTAAAATGCATTTTGATACGAAGCTTTATTCTCATATAGCTGAAGTCCATTCAGCCAAGGCCTGCTGGAGCTAGCCAAGGACTTGCACGAAGAGAAAATATACTTTATTAACAACCCAAATACCTTCTTAGCGTACTGTGTATTCAAGAAACATTTGCACTTCAAAGACTGTTCAGATTTACAGGTCAGTGCTATCAACAGCACAGGCAAACCCGGTGTGAATGTATGTTGGGGCTGTGTGTACTTTGGAGCAGCCCTTTGCCTCCTTACAGCTGTAGCTCAAGGAAACATGAACTGGTTTCCTGGGAAGTGTTTTATTTGATTGTGCTCTTAGCTGTGGCTTATGCCTGGTTCCCGAGAGTGACTGCAGTCACAAGAGAAGTAATTCTTAAAGCATGCGAGATTTGGCTCCCATTTGCCTGGATGTAACATCAAAATGTGCCCATTCCTTGCAGTGTGTGCACCACTCGCTGCCATGACCACCAGCACGCCCGTTCTTTTATTTGCTATGAACAGTTGCAGCAAACTTAACAACACTGACCTTTGGATAATCCTAATCAAATTTTACCTTCAACACTGTTATCGACCATATCTGCTGCTGCTCATGGATTTTCTGACCCTCAAACAAACAGTTCCCTTCAGCTCTCTAGAACTAGAGCTGTGTGCCAGCGCAATTCAACTGCAAGTATTGGTAAAAATATGAAGCAGGTTTTCAGGAGGAATCCAGATTACAAATGCAATCTGTGAACCCAAAAGTACCTTCTGCTAAAAGGCTAAGCCCTGCCTTTAAAATGGTAAGAATTCTCTTACCATTTTACCTGCATTCATAGAATCAGTCAGGGTTGGAAGTGACCACAGAGATCATCCAGTTCCAACCCCCCTGCCATGCCCAGGAATACCCTACCCTAGTTGAGGCAGAACAGAGCCTCATCTAGACTGCCCTTAAACACCTCCAGGGAAGTGGCACCAACCACCTCCCTCAGCAACCCATTCCAGGCTCTCACCACTCTCATGGTGAAGAACTTCCTCCTCACGTCCAGTCTGAATCTCCCCACCCATTTCACCTACTTCTATCTCTTTCCCACTCCACCTACTTCTAAGTCTGATGGCAAACATTAGCCATCTGATGCATATGTATCTTCTAATTTCCACTCATGGTCACATTATATTCTGGTTTAGAGCTGACAAAGTCCTTTAGCTGTAAAAGCTCCTCCTCTCAGTCTGATATGTGGGACTCAACCTTGATCATAAATGAAGAGAACAGAGGCTTTTCAACCTGTTTTACCAAGTAAATAAGCCAATCATGTTAAGTAATTTAACGAAAAAAACCCAGACTCTCTTGATTCTGCAATGCATCCTTGGAACGTTTCACCACAGTGCTTTCTCTCTGGATCTGTATTTCATCAATGCACATGATAAAAAATATGTACAATATTCCAGGTGTAATCTCACCAGTTGAAATGCTTACTATTCCTTATCTCTAGCCATGTTGATATCTTCCAAGATCACCTACAGCATTTCCAGAAAAGCATTTTTAAAAGGTGTTTCCAACTTCAATTGAGAGGTACACTCAGAGTCTTCTCAAAAATGTTCAGCTAAGGAGCTCATGCTCTGGAGCAGAAATGTTTGTTAATTGTCATCAGCTGTCTATTTAACAGTGTATCCCACTCTTATCTGGCCATTCTTCTTTTTATCTCTGTGGTATCCACCCTGTTCTGCTTAACCATTCCATCTGATTTTGTGCCTTTCCTGCTATTTCAAAATTTAAGCTGGAACGTCACACATAATACGCTTAGAAACCGAATAGCAGTAGTGAAACCTAAAAAGACAGACTGGTGTGTGGCTGAGAAACCTTAAATTGATGTTGGCCTCAGCTACATTTGTTGAAAGCAACCTTAGAGAAAAGCTTAGAAAAAAATCTTAGATCCATAGCACAGTTTAGACTGGAAGGAAACTCTGGAGCTCATCTGGGCTAAACCTCTGCACTAAAAGCAAAACTAACTTGAAAGTTTGTTAGTGTTGCTCAGGTCTTATTAAGGTGAGTTTTAGATGGACATTTCTAAGGAACAAGATTCTGCAGCCTCCCTTGGCACCTGGGCCAGTGTCTGACCACTCTCACTGTGAGTATAATTGGAATCTCCTTTGCTACAGCTTGTTTCTATTGCCTCTCATCTTTCTGCTGTGTATCACCCATGCACAGAGGACAGTCTGAGTGTTGTCTTCTGTATAAGAACCTATTAGATAGCTAAAGGAAGCAATAAGATCCACCATTTGTTCAGCTTGATTCAGATTATCAATGTCTGACTTGTTCTGGAGAGCCTCAAGTCAGACATTTTTAGAAGCAGTCTGACGAGGAGAGAGGGAAAGAAACACATTTTCAGATGTTTGGTTCTTTAATAACTGTAGCCTAACATGCAGTTAGCCTTGTAGGCTTGAAGCTGTACTACCACCTCAAGCTTAAGTCATCCACCAGCACCCAAATGTCCTTTTGTGCAAAGCTGTTATCTGTTTGTCTGCCTACCCTGATGTATACTGTGGATAAGTTGATTGTATTCCAGGTGCCTTGCTTTGCATTTTCCTTTGCTAAACTTCATGGAATCATAGAATCATGGTTTAGGTTGGAAGGGACCTCAAAGATCATCAAGTTCCAACCCCCTGCCACAGGCAGGGACACCTCCCACTAGAACAGGTCACTCAAGGCCTCATCCAGCCTGGCCTTGAACACCTTCAGGGAGGGAGCAGCCACAACCTCACTGGGCAACCTGTGCCAGAATCTCACCACCCTCATTGGAAACAACTTCCTCCTAACATCCCATTTAAATCTCCCATCTACCAGTTCAAACCTATTACTCCTCATCCTGTCATTGTGAATAGTCCCTTCCCAGCCCTCCTGTAGGCCCCCTTCAGATATTGGAAAGCTACTATAAGGTCTCCTGGAATCCTTCTCTTCTCCAGGCTGAAAAGCCCCAACTTTCTCAGCCTGTCCTCATATGTCAGCTCATTTCTTCATCCTCCTCAAACATCCCCTGCCATTCTGCCTCCAGAACATCAGCTGCCTCTTTTTGGTGTCATACATAGATTTACCGAGAGAACTTTGAGTCTTATTCACCAAATCCTTTATGAAGATGTTGAACATCATCCCTAATATTGACTGATGAGGAACATCACTACCAACCAGTCACCAACTGCTGGGCTTTGAACTACTGCTCACAATGTGGTAGTAATGGCATGAGGGGGCAGAGATAAGCTAGTAGATAAAGACTTATCTGAGCATAGCCAAGTCGATATACTGACTGAGGAAAAGCATCCTCAAAGAACAGAATGCATGCTCAAAGAACAGAATGCATGCTCAAAGAACAGGATAAAAGAAAATCAGTGAATAATAAGTCAGCACCAACAGAGGCACAACTGAAATGCCTCTAACACTAACGCAAGGAGCATGGGCAACAAACAGGAGGAATTAGAAATATTTGCAAGCCTTCAGGCTTATGATATCATTGGCATCACTGAGACATGGTGGGATGGTTCTCATGACTGGAGTGGAGGGATAGATGGGTACAGACTCTTCAGGAGGGACAGGCAGGGGAGAAGGGGAGGGGGTGTAGCCCTCTACATCAGTAATAAGCTGGAATCCATGGAGCTCAACCTAGAAATACCTAACACCAAAACAGAGAGCATATGGGTGAAGGTTAAAGGGAAGTCATGGGAAGGAGACATCACAGTAGGAGTCTGCTACAAACCTCCTGATCAGGAAGGTGAAGCAGATGAGGCCCTTTACAAACAAATAGGAGAAGCTTCA
>VWZI01007822.1:780606-792457 GCA_013396835.1 Psilopogon haemacephalus
GGGAAGGGAAGGGAAGGGAAGGGAAGGGAAGGGAAGGGAAGGGAAGGGAAAAGAAAGCCAGGTTGGAAGAGACCTCCACGATCATCCAGTCCAACCTATCACCCAGCCCTATCCAACGGCACCAAGTGCTCCATCCAGTCTTTTGCTGAACACCTCCAGGGATGGCATTCTAATGCATTTCCAAGCAGTGGCATTGTTTGCCTTTTTATAGGATGTTTATAGGATGTTGATGTCACACATTTGTTTGTTTCTTTTCTAACCAGTCCATATTCTCAGCATCTTCCTCTAGAAGTGCCAACATCACCAGATCAAAGAGAGGATTCTGGTTACCATCATGTGCAATAAACCTTCAAAATTATGTTGCTTAACACCATGAGAGAAAGTTTCCTGACCTGGTCACCATCAAGCTGTGAGAATGTGCTCTGCTCAACCTAGCCTAAATCCTTTCCCTATTTACTCTTAAATTGTATTAATCTGCAATGAGTTGTTGGTTAACCTACATTCCGATGATATTAACCACCTGTTGCTTAAGTAAGGTGGTTTTAATGAGCACTCAAAATCACTGCTAAAGAGCCCCACCTTTAAGTAGCTGTCATAATTTTTACAGCAACTATGGACTTTCTTCCAGAGATTGATTAGCACTAGATAAGAACTACCTCATGCAACACTCACTTAGCAGTACTCCAGGGTGCAAGAAGAGACATTCAGGCTGAGTAAGACCTATGATCTCTTGGAGCACATAGGCCCCTGCTGGTAGAGTCTGCTCTACAAGTTCACAGGATCACAGGATGTTAGGAGTTGGAAGGGACCTCCATAGATCATCAAGTCCAACCCTCCTGCCAGAGCAGGACCACAGAAACTAGTTTGGGTCACACAAGAACACATCCAGATGGGTCTCATAAGTCTCCAGAGAAGGTGACTTCATAGCCTCTCTGGGCAGCCTGTTCAGTGCTCTGTGACCCTTACAGTAAAGTTCTTCCTCACGTTGAGGTTGAGAACTGTACTGTAGTTTATACCAATTGCCCCTTGTGCTATCACAGGGCACATCTGTTGGCATATGTGGGCCAGTCTAGTGCAGATGCAACATCGAATGCTTGATCAGAATCAGCAAAGCTGAGGCAGAAGCAGCCAATGGTCTCAGCCTCAGGCCAATGAGCAGCCACCAAGGGCAAGTTAAGAAGCTACGTCCCAAGTCAATCCTGGAAATCCAGACAAAAATTCAGGAAGAGAGGGAGAGTGTTCAGCATATGTAAGCCTCCAAAGTGTCTGGGATCAGGACTACATGCACAGACTACAGCTGAAATTGGGCTCTGGGGCCCATAGGAAGATGCAGAGGTGAATCTCAGAAGTAGGACAGAGCCATCAGTGACCTTAAAGCCGTGACAGGTGGTAGCCAAGACAGGATGCTAAATTGCAGAATCACAGAATATCTGGGGCTGGAAAGGACCTCGAAAGATCATCCAGTCAACCCCCCCTGCCAGAGCAGCATTACACAGGATTACCAGATTACACAGGAATGTGTCCAGGTGGGTCTTGGGTACCTCCAGAGAGGGAGACTCCACAACCTCCCTGGGAAGCCTGTTCCAGCATTTTGTCACCCTCACAGTGAAAAAGCAATCCTCCTCATGTTTAGATGAAACTTCCTGTGCCTCAACTTCTGCCCATTGCCCCCTGTTCTGCCATTTGGCATCACTGAGGAGAGCCTGGCTCCATCCTCCTGGCACTCACCCTGAACATCTTTATAAACATTGATGAGGTCACCTCTTAGTCTCTTCTTCTAAAGAAGAAGCTGAAGAGCCCCAGCTCTCTCAGACTCTCCTCATAAGAGAGATGTGCCATTCCCTTAATCATCTTTGTGGCTCTGCCATGGAGCAGGTCACACATATACATATAGAATCAGTCAGGGTTGGAAGAGACCACAAGGATCATCTAGTTCCAACCCCCCTGCCATGCCCAGAGACACCCTACCCTAGATCAGGCTGCCCACAGCCTCTGCCAGCCTGGCTGCAAACACCTCCAGAGATGTGGCCCCAACCACCTGCCTGGAAAACCCATTCCAGGGCCTCACCACTCTCATCTAAGTGACTTTGGAATGTCTCCAGAGGAGAAGACTCCACAAGCTCTCTGGGCAGCCTGGTTCTGTCACCTTCAGAGTAAAAAAAGGTTTTGCTTACGTTTATGTATCAATAATGATTCTCTATTTACAAATATTTTTAAAATACCCTGTGACTAAGCTACTTCTGATTCTGTGCACTAAGCACTTGATGGCTTCTACAGAAGACTCTTTTTATATTTGATATTATTAAGTTGCATGTTTGAAACACTTCAACTGTGTCGTGTCATCCACAGCAAAATCAGCCAAGGTAATAATGTCAAAGTTTTCTCTCAGATGATAATAATCATGCTGTTATTTAAAAATATTCTAATAGTTGTTTCATACATCAACGATTTTGAGCACATGAAGGGCACAAACTATCATTCTTCAGCTTGTGTAGTCTTTTTAGTACATAGACCTCACCTGGAGTACTGTGTGCATTTTCATGTGGCATATACAGCCCATGGGTATTTCTTAACAAGCCTGCCAATTGTTGTCATGAATGGCTGGGAAATCCCAACCAATTATTTTTAATATCTCACTCTGAAAATGAAAGGCATTTTGTTCTTTGCAGTCTCTCAACCGTGGTTTATTATCTCTAATTCTAAAAAGAAAATAAAGCAATCCAAATTTGTTGACCTTTGTGAGATATTACCAGTAATAGATTTAGTTTTAAGACAAAGTATTTGGGTAGGAAGAACCTGACAGGCCAAATCCCTTAGTGCTGAGACAAGTTGTTCATCTATTATAACAAATCCAAAATATGCATCTCTAGCCAGACACTCATCCACACATTCACATTTCTTCATGGAATCACAGTATCATAGAACCTTAGAAGTTGGAAGGAACCTCCAGAAATCATCAAGTCCAACTCCCCTGCCAAGCAGGATCACCTAGGGTAGTTCACATAGAAATTAATCCAGGTGGGTTTTAGAAGTCTCCAGAGGAGAGTCCACAACTTCTCTGGGCAGCCTGCTCCAGTGCTCCCTCATCCTCACTTAATGAAGTACCAAAATCAAGTACTAGGTCCGAATATATTTCAGAGCAGGAATGGAGTGTATCTACTTAGTAACTGGCAGTATCATCATTGGTAAAGGCTGACAGGAAAACTATGCATAAAAACATAACAGAAGTGAGACCTACTAAATCAAATTATTATTTAGTATTCCTCTTCATTTAATGTGTTAGAAGAATAAGGTGTGGAATGAAAGACCATGCTTTCAAATAATTATTCACTAAGTACAGGCTTACATACATCAATTTATTTGATAGCTCAAGAAGTTGACTTTTTTCCTGTTTCTTTCTGAAGTAGTGTAGGGTATATTGATTTCTCTTATTTTCTCTCTTTGTCTCACAAGCCAGTGAATTTTGCTGGCAATTTTGCTGCCACGCACAACACCAAACACAGAGCGAAGCTCAGATATCTCTCCTTTATTCCATTGTGTACTGAAGTTTTTCCTTTCCTTGACTGGATCTGGCAGCTTACTGCTATGAAAAGTACCCTCCCTAGAAGGCTATGGAAGGTTCCGAGCATCTGGATAACTCTGAATGCTGGTGGATTCTGGCATTTACTTAGATGATGCAATATGACTGAGACCTGAGAGCAGAACACCAGTCTTTGTAGTTAGAAATATAGAATCATAGAATCAGTCAGAGTTAGAAGGGACCACAGGGATCATCTAGTTCCAACCCCCCCATGCCATGCCCAGGGACAGCCTACCCTACATCAGGCTGGACAGAGCCTCATCCAGCCTGGCCTTAAACACACCCAGGCATCTGGCCCCAACCACCTCCCTGGGCAACCCATTCCAGACTCTCCCCACTCTCATGGTGAAGAACTTCCTCCTCACATCCAATCTGAGACAGAAATCATGTTTCCCATATTCCAGGCCACTACCTAAACACTCACCAGTGTGGCAAATAGTGGGTGGCCTTAGTCCTTCCTCTGGCAAGTGCATTTTCTCAAGCAATAGACTTCAGTCCTTACCTTCTGCAGATACTTAAGCAATGTCCTTCTTGATATTCCTATTGAATGGATTAGGGAGGTCTCAACAGTACACTGAAAACATTTATCACTGTGTTGGTTTGAACTAATTGGAGGATTTGAATGAGAAAATGGGTTACGGGCTGAGAAAGGAAAACAAAGTTTGATTCTACTTCACTGGTAGGTTACTTTGTTTTCCTTTCTCAGCCCGTAACCTAATTTCTCATTCAAAGCCTCTAATTAGTTCAAACCAGCACAATCACTGATAAAACTCAATAAGTCTCATTCTTAGACATCTGCTCTTTCTCATGCATCCTGCAGGAGTGGCTCCACATCTGCCTCTAGACTTGTAAGCATGCAGCCACTAATGAAGTGCAAGTGATGTGATACGAGATTGTTTTGCCAACATTATGATGAAAAGTGAAGCCTGCCTTTAATCATGGCTCAAATATTCTTGTTGCTGTGAAAAGTACCATTCGCAGTGCTGCTGCCACTCTTTTTCAGTGAAAAGCATTCTTGAGATTGTGCTCCATGTTGAAGAGCTCTCCATAGAACTCCCCACCCCAAATTTATTTAATACTAACCAATTTTAAACTGCAGAATTTATATTTAAAGGGATATTATGATACGTGTCTTAGTTTTTGGTGAGCATTTATGACGAATTCAAAGGAGAAGCCCCAAATCACCTGGTCTTTGCATCGATTTTATTGTTCCCAAGCTTGCTTTTCAAAAATAAATCATATTTAACTTGTATAATGGTGTTAATACATTGCACAAAATGCGTGGAATTATTATAGTACACTGAGTAGTAGCAAGAAGCTGACGTAAAGAAGCTCTATTTTTATTCCATTTTCCTTTGGACGATACTTTTGTGGTCTCTTTAACTGCAATGATAACTTCTCTTGCTGTTACTGTTGTGCTATCATGGAGCTACTTGAAAAACAATCCCTAACCACATCATTTCACTTCCTAAGTGTTACGGGTTGAATTCAGGAGATGCTCTTTCAGCAAACCACCTTCCTCCTACCCTGTGCTGCGCTGTAGGGCGAGCTATGTGCAGAAGATCCCAGGAACTTTCAGATGGCCAAGTCAGGTTTTGTGCTACAGATTCTCTTGGTCCCCAGCATGGTGGACAGAGCTGCACAGCAGACTCCACACTACTTCTCACATACAGCAGGAAACTGCAGGGCTACAGTGCCAGCAGCTTGATGAGGAGGGATGGAACTGGGGGGGCAGGCATAAAACAGGCTTCTTTGTGTTGAAGTAAACTGCACCTCTCCAGCCATGACAACTCCTCTAACTTAAGTGGCACTGACTTGGTAGGACATATGGTGAGCAGTGTTTTCAGAGCTGTACATGTGATAAAATGATTGTCTCTGCTGTTTACAGTGAAAATTACATGAAGGTGGATGTTTCCAGGGTGGATACTAAAATGTCTCTTAACTGATGATAGATTTTTGCCTGGAGCACCACTCACTGGGTAAAGTCACGGTGAGATTTCGGTCTTCCTAAAGTCTAGTCTCCTTTTCTGGCCAGTAAGTTGTCTGAACTAAATGGTCACTATTGACAAAATTATCTTTCCTGCTCTTTGTCCCAGGGGTGCCTCTCTCCCCGTTGGTTGAGAGGGTCTCATCATGCGAGGACCTTTTCCGGAGAACCCAAAGGACAGCAACACTGAAGAAAATGGACACCGTGCCCAACATCAAAGTCAGCCCCAGATACACATACCTGAGAGAGAAATCACAGAATCACAGAATGTCAGGGGCTAGAAGGGACCTCAAGAGATCATCCAGTCCAGCCCCCAAGCCAGAACAGGATCACCTATACCACATCACACAGGAACATATCCAGGTGGGCCTTGAATATTTTCAGAGAGAGAGACTCCACGATTCCCCTGGGCAGCCTGTTCCAGTGTTCTGTCACCCTCACAGTGAATAAATTCTTCCTCATGTTTCCATGGAACTTCCTATGCCTCAACTTCCATCCATTGCCCCTTGTCCTGTCATTGGGCATCACTGAGAAGAGCCTGGCTCCATCCTCCTGGCACTCACCCTTTACATATTGATAAACATTAATGAGGTCACCTCTCAGCCTCCTCTTCTCCAAGCTAAAGTGCCCCTGCTCCCTCAGCCTCTCCTTGTAACACAGATGTTCCACTCCTTTAATCATTTTTGTGGCTCTGCCATGGACTCTTTCAAGCAGTTCCCTGTCCTTCTCTAAACGATTGACCAGAGCCCATTTCAAAGGCAACAAGGCATCAAGGACACATTCATATCTTCACGTGGTAAGGCTAAGTAAGGAAAGCTCTTCAAACAAGGTGATGTTACCAGAGATGAGGATTTCTAGCTCACCCAGGGCAGGTATTGTGTGCACTGTGGCAAGAAGTATCTCAGGCATTAACTGATCTTCTTCACCCTAATGTGCTTCAGTGAGAATGACACTAATATTTCTAGAGCAACTTATCTACTTTTCTGTTGAGTTATAAATAGTAGCACCGATACCAAGAACATTCAATGGTATTTTTGCATTACAGTCATCACGACAGTAGCAACAACAGCAACAATGGCATAACTATGCTTTATTTGTACTGAGTCCCAACTGAGCTTTTGTCCTTTGTTTCAAATTCTCCAAACAATATACACTTTCCCCTCATGTTTTTTCCTGCGGTGGGTGGAAGGGCAACTTGTTCTTTCATTTTCCTTTTACTATTGTTATTCCGTCCCCTGTTTCTGGTAAAGCCTTTAATGAATGCTGTTCGGAGAATTACTCTCCTCTAGCCACAAACTGATAAAGACAATGCTGTGCTTAAGCCTCTATGTAAGCCAAGTTTGCTTTGTGGCATTATTCTGTTGGTTCTGTAGTCCAGCTCCAGCGTGGAGCAATGAGGAAGTTTAACAGCCTATTTTGTTTCTTACTTAGTGATTTATACACACTCTTAGGGCAGAGTTGCTAAAATATTGGGGAAGATTTGGCATGAAATCAAGATTTTAACTAAAGATTTTTTTTTTTCCCCAGGTGAAAAACTAAATAAACATTTCTGGCTGGTATTGAAGATATCCATCCTCTCCCACCCTCAAAAAACCCAACCCAAACCAACCAACCGACCAAACAAAAAAAAAAACACAAGCAAGCAAGCAAGCAAGCAAACAAACCAACCAACATCAAAACCAAAACCGAAAAAGAGACTAAATGAAAAGAGGGAGCTCAACCCTGAGCATTATAGTTAGTATTGCCAGTCAGACACTTCCCATTGGCATCAAATCATTCACTCACATTTTCTGACAGAAATGCTTCTACCAGCACCAAGTGTAGGTTAGTGAGAGAATGCAAGTTAAAAGAATGAATGCCGAAGAGCTGTTACCTGAGTGCACTGGAGTCATACAGCCTGCATGCTCCTCTTCCCCCACATCTTTTGATTCCCCATTTCAGGCAGGTGGTATCTATGGCCACTCCAAAATACACTGGGGCTGGAATTCCCGCTGGGTGTATTTAACAAATAATTAGAGGCAAGAAGGTTATTTCCCAGGGTAATCAGTTCTGATCGAGAGACCTGGGCACGCAGAACATTAAATAACACATTTGAGCAGCAATGACACTTCCACGCTGTTTGCTGGTTTGAGAAGTTGTGCTTTGCCTTGCCCAAGCACAGACCACCCTTTCCTCCCTGTGGGAAATTGGGGTGGGGAGGAAATGCAGCTGAACATCAAAAAGCTCATGGAAGCCAGCAGGAGTGCTGGCCACGGCTTGTTTTTTCTCACCCTGCAGAACAGCTTTGGGGGGGAAAAAACAGGAAAAAGAGATACTTCTCCTTTCTTGAGAGTGACGCAGTCTGTCCAGCTTGTGGGTGGGGGGCATCCTGTGTGTGGGTTGAGGAAGGGCAGGCGAGAAGAGAGAGAGACAGCAGGGCTGGGAGCCTGCATGTAAAGGGTGGTCCGAACCTGACCCCAGGTGTAGTGGTTAGCCCACTCCCACTTCCTGTCTGGACCCCTATAAAAGCAGGGGAGGAACTTCATGTTTTCTCTCTCTCTGCCTTACTTTGCCTGACAGCAGCATCCAACTGCTCCTGCTTTGCCATGTGGCCAGCCAAACACGTGGTTGAACAAACACCTCCAGAATCTACCTCCATCCATTGCCATCAATCTGGTTTTGTATATATATTTTTTGCATCTTCTTTCCCTTCCCTATGCTTTTTTTGTAACTCCCCTTACCTTAAATACCTTTACTTAAATACCTTAATTTACTGGTAAATTTTCCTTTTAACTTCCAAATCAGAGCAAGACTATTCTTTGAGTGTTTTGCCCCTTTTTCACTCTCTATCCCTCATTCTTTCCAAAGTGCTATTTATGCTATTGTTCTTTTTTAGGCTTTGAGTCTCTGGGAAGCTTAAATCTGACCAATGCACTGCAGTAGGTCTGCAAGTGTCCTGCAGTATCCTGAGATCCTACTGTGGTAGGACACTGTTAATAAGGATGCTGTGCAACCTGAAAAGGTTGCTGGTGAGAAAATTAAGCCTGGAGGGAAATTCTGGCCTGAAAAGGTGTGAGAAAATGGCCAACATCCTGTTTTCATGTCATTTCATCCACCTCATACAGCTCATCCAAGTCTGCTATGTTTAAAGATGTGACTTTCTTTTTGCCATTTCTGCCATTTCTATAAAGAGCTAAAGGATTTTAGTTTCTGTGGCACCCCTGATTTTAGAGAAAACTCTTCAAAGACTGACACAAGGCTGCAGTGAACTCTGCACTCAGGCACACCTGTACTAAGATTGATTCTCCTAGAAACTAACAAAAACATGTGTGAAAACTGGTGGCAGATTTTGAGCCACAGCTATTCCACTACGGTTGTCATTGAGTAAGCAGAGACAAGAACTAATTTTGATGTTCAGCTTCATAATCTCTATGGATATTAGCTGTGCATATTAGCACTGTACCTGTGTTTATGAAACACAAACCTGCTTCCTTCTTCCAAGCTTTTCCCTAATTTTTTTTTGTTTTGTTCAATTTATTTTTATTTATTTATGCAATTGTTTATTTATTTAAAATAGTGCAATATTAACTTGTCGGTTAGATGTAGAATAAAACAGAATGGAATTGAATGGAACAGAATCAGCCAAGTTGGAAGAGACCTCCAAGATCATTCAGTTCAACCTATCACCAAGCCCTATCCAATCAACCAGACCATGGCACTAAGTGCTCCATCCAGTCCTTTCTTGAACACCTCCAGGGACAGTGACTCCAACACCTCCCTGGGAAGTGCAATGGCAAATAATTCCAAAGGCAAATAAATGCAATGTCATTCTTTCCAACAATCAAAGTTAAATTCTAGGATAAACAATTAGTAAGGAGTTTATTAAAACAGACCCAAGAGTGAAGCTGGACTTACCAAGTACTCTTATTGCCAGTGTATAGATACCAAGTGCAAATGATTTCAAGTGTGGTTTAATGCATCTAAAAAACAAATTTTAAAGTGATGTTTAAAAGAAATAAAGACTCGACTGTAGATAATTTGAGCAAAAATGGAATGGAAGAGGAACGAAAGAAGTGTGACTTTTTCTTTTTTTTACTGATGTTGGCTTTAACAGAATTACAGAAACGACTGAGTAATTTAATAAAATCAGAACAGCATCTAGGAATTCTGAGCACATTTTAAGAAGATGGTGCCTTTTCAGACAGTATGAGAAGTTAGGAGTTACTAATGCAGTACAAGAATATTGGTTGTGAAATCATACATCATCGGATAGCTTTATTCAGTTAAACACTCCCTAAAATTGTGGCTGATGACCCAGGCTAGTACAAGGTATTTAGGCAATTTCACTGCACTGTACCTAAGCTTAGGCTGACACCTTCTATAGAGGTAAATGCATTTGCTTCGGGACATTTCTGAGCTTTCGGCGGGGATCCAGACTGGTGCAGACTGATGTCTGCATCAGCACTTCTGGCTCCAAGTCAGCCTTAAATCATCACCCTGGCTCTTGTAGGATGGTGCAGATTGTGGGCAGAACACCTGCCTTTCACATCTGGGCTAGCAGCAGCATGTGTATGGAGCCACTCAAATTACTAGGAATCATCTGCTGCTAACTTCATCAGCTGCTCAAGAGCATTGCTTCAGCCACCATATGCCAGGCTGTCTATTACAATACTTGGGTCACCCAAGAACCTGAGTACAGGCTCTGCTTTTAGGATGTCACACGGTTAAACTGGGACACACTTGGTATGTGCACGTGTGAGTTACTATGGTAATCAATTCAACTCCCTCTTGACACAGTCATTTGATTCTATATGGAAAGAATAAAGAAGTGTGAAATCGAGTGACTAAACGTAAAACTTTGGAGGTACAGTCTATGTGCTCTGAGGTAGGATGGACTCAGCTTCTGCAGAAATTCATGTGATCAGGAATACCTTTTATAAAACAATGAAGCAACTATAAAACTCTCTCTTTTGCTCCCCACCAGTAATGTTGTATTATTTGCCAATGTATCTTCCAGAACAGTGGTAAGAATCTATACCGTGAAGGATATTGTGGCCATCTTCCCTTAATTTAGTGAGAATGGAAAAGCATGTGAAGGAGGTGTATGGTAAACTCCACCAAAGTACCATGGTCAGAAAACTATGATGTGCATCTCATTCTGTAATCTGAGTGTTTTATTCTCTAATGCATCATGGATTACTACCATACAGTCTGCTATATTGTGGGTAATACATCTAAGCAGGCATCAATGCAGTATAGAATCATAGAATCAGGCAGGGTTGGAAGGGACCACAAAGATCATCTAGTTCCAACCCCCCTGCCATGCCCAGGGACATCCTACCCTAGATCAGGCTGCCCAACAGCCTCATGCAACCTGGCCTTAAACACCTCCAGGGATGGGACCCCAACCACCTCCCTGGGCAACCCATTCCAGGGCCTCACCACTCTCGTGCTGAAGAACTTCCTCCTCACATCCAGTCTGAATCTCCTCACCTCCAGTTTTGCTCCATTCCCCCTAGTCCTGTCACTACCTGAGAGCCTGAAAAGTCCCTCCCCAGCTTTTTTTTTTAGGCCACTTCAGATCCTGGAAGGTCACAAGAAGGTTACCTGGGAACCTCCTCTTCTCCAAACTGAACAGCCCCAACTCTTTCAGTCTGTCCTCATAGCAGAGGTGCTGCAGCCCTCTGAGCATCCTCGTGGCCCTTCTCTGGACACGCTCCAGCATGTCCATGCCCCTCTTGTAACAGAGGCTCCAAAACTGGACACAGTACTCCAGGTGGGGTCTCAGCAGGGCAGAGTAGAGGGGGAGAATCACCTCCCTCAACCTGCTGGCCACACTTCTCCTTAGAATCCTTCAGTTAGTCTTCTATTTACATACCTTCTAATTATTTTAATTTGTTTAATTCAATAGCCAGCTGTACAGTGCACAGTCCCTCCCCAGCTTTTTTGTAGGCCCCCTTCAGATACTGGAAGGCTACAAGAAGGTCACCTTGGAGCCTCCTCTTCTCCAGACAGAACAGCCCCAACTCTTTTAGTGTCTCCTCATAGGAGAGGTGCTGCAGCCCTCTGAGCATCCTTGTGGTTCTTCTCTGGACACTCTGGAAGAAAGTTTTGGTTTTGTGTTTCTTTTTTTCCCCCTCCTACATACCGAAGAATACAGATCTATACTACCGAATCAGATAAATCAGATACACACTACAGAAGCAAGCCTTAGCCCAGAAATCCTTTTGAACCAATGAGAGGGCACAGAAAGCAAAAAGCAGAAAATTAAACCAACAACTGGATAGTTATAATGTGTTCCATAA
>VWZI01007822.1:792523-822626 GCA_013396835.1 Psilopogon haemacephalus
AAACCAAAACAAAAAGGTGCTTGAGCATTTGTATTGTCTTTGCACGGAAACATAAGTTCTTTGGGATCTTGAACGAGAGCCAGACTTCTCAGGGAGATCTGAGACTTCCTTAGCACTGCCTAATCACCTGCTATTTATAGCTTGTGCTTGAACAACATCTATCTGTATCGCAGGGTTTCTTCTCAAAAATCTTCCATGTTTTCTCAAACTCCCTGGCAATTGCAATTAGTCTAAAAAGACATTTCAGCAAATGGCTCGACCACTAGCTGTAAGGATACTTCTATGAGTTCAGGCAGGAAAACCCTGGAGGTAAATGTCACTAGATCTTGCAGGCTTCTAGAGTTTAGCTCTATGAGTGCTCCACGGCAGGTGTAATCATCTTATTTGTGCTGAAATCTTAACCAGGTCTGACTGAATACTGAATAATTTTAAAAACAGGTTAATTGGAAAAAAAAATACTTCAGGAAGTCTGCGAGTTGACCTTGGGACTCTGTTTTCAGAAAGTAGTTTTCTTTCTGGGAACAGAAGCACACCTTCAGTTCAGAGAGATTCTCAGGGAAAGTCAGTGAGTGATGGATTTCAGAAAAGCAAGTGAGACCTGGAATTGGAATGGGGCCCACAGGTCACTAGCAGGGATCAAAAAGCCCAAGGGCTGAGCTCACTGAAAAATGTTTCGGGCTGCCCAGGGGAGTGGTTGGGGCTGCATGCCTGGAGGTGTTTAAGGCCAGGCTGGATGAGCCTCTGGCCAGCCTCATCCAGTCTATGGTANCTTCAGTTAGTCTTCTATTTACATACCTTCTAATTATTTTAATTTGTTTAATTCAATAGCCAGCTGTACAGTGCACAGTCCCTCCCCAGCTTTTTTGTAGGCCCCCTTCAGATACTGGAAGGCTACAAGAAGGTCACCTTGGAGCCTCCTCTTCTCCAGACAGAACAGCCCCAACTCTTTTAGTGTCTCCTCATAGGAGAGGTGCTGCAGCCCTCTGAGCATCCTTGTGGTTCTTCTCTGGACACTCTGGAAGAAAGTTTTGGTTTTGTGTTTCTTTTTTTCCCCCTCCTACATACCGAAGAATACAGATCTATACTACCGAATCAGATAAATCAGATACACACTACAGAAGCAAGCCTTAGCCCAGAAATCCTTTTGAACCAATGAGAGGGCACAGAAAGCAAAAAGCAGAAAATTAAACCAACAACTGGATAGTTATAATGTGTTCCATAAGATTTATACTCCACAACCCCCCCNCAGAAGCACACCTTCAGTTCAGAGAGATTCTCAGGGAAAGTCAGTGAGTGATGGATTTCAGAAAAGCAAGTGAGACCTGGAATTGGAATGGGGCCCACAGGTCACTAGCAGGGATCAAAAAGCCCAAGGGCTGAGCTCACTGAAAAATGTTTCGGGCTGCCCAGGGGAGTGGTTGGGGCTGCATGCCTGGAGGTGTTTAAGGCCAGGCTGGATGAGCCTCTGGCCAGCCTCATCCAGTCTATGGTAGGGTGTCCCTGCCCATGGCAGGGGGGTTGGAACTTGATGATCCTTGTGGTCCCACCCAACCCTGACTGATTCTATGTTTTAGCTCAGATTCAGGTGCCCTCAATTCAGCAGGAGAACTACTCCTGGGTTTCCAATTTAGGGCTTCTTTGAGTAAAATGATTGTCAACGGAAATAAAAGCTGCAAAAGAGGTAAAAGCTGCAAAGCAGAACCGATAAAGCTGTTTTGCTAATTTCATATAACAAAACATTTCAGTGTTGTTATTGAAAAATCTCTCTAAGCTTTTCTAAATAAATCCATTAAGCATTAAGTCCCCTGAGAGCAAGTTGACAGAGTTAAGAAGTGCAGGCAACTGGGTGTGTGTGTGTGGGGGGTGTGTGTGTTAAGCTTCTAAGTGTTCAGCTTTGAATGCCTCCTTCTAGACACCTCTGCAATAGGGGCATGATGGAAAGCAAAAGCCTGAGCATGACAATGACGGTTTTGAAGCCCTGCTTGGTACCATATCCATATATTTTCTTCCATGTGTTTTACAGGTGGAAAAGAGACATCACGTGGAGGGAAAGAGGAAGTAAGCAGCATTCCTGTATGGTCATGTGTCCGTATTTATACAACAAAAAAATTCCCCTCCTGTCAGAAGCAACCACAGAAGAAAATCTGGAAGGAATCCTGAAGGTTTTGCTATAAGCTCTCAGCTTGTGAATCATTACTCTCTTGGTGCATGAACATCTTATTCTTCTCAGAGTAATTCCTTGGGGATGGAGAGGTGCTTTCTGTTTTCACTGTATTCACTAGAAACTCTGAATGAGGAGTGGGGAAAGCTATGTAGCTTGTATGGTTTAAGGCATATACCTCACTGGCAGTGTTTGTGGAGGGCAGTGGGGAAGGATTCTCACCTGAACCATTCCTGAAAATCTCTGTATGAATATTAGTTATAATTCAAGGACAATAATTCAACAGTGCTGGCTCACTGGGGAGGTCCCAGTTGACTGGAGGGTAGCTAATGTGACCCTCCAGCTACAGGGCTATCAGCCTGACCTTGCTGCCAGGGAGAGATTATGGAGTAGTGCATCCTGAGTGCCATCCCATGGCACTTAAAAGACAACCAGGTGGTCAGGCCCAGTCAGCTTGGGTTTATGAAAGGCAGGTCCTGCCTGACTGATCTGAACTGCTACAATAAGGTGACCTGACCAGTGGATGAAGGAAGTGACGCAGACATTGTCTACCTGGACCTCAGCAAAGCTTTTGACAGTGCCTCCCACAGCATTCTCCTTCAGAAACTCCTGGCACAATGCTTGGATAAGTGCATGCTCCAGTGGATAAAAAACTGCCTGGATGGCTGGGCCCAAAGAGTGGTGGAGAATGGAGTTAAGTCTGGCTGGTGCCCAGTTGCTAGTGGTGTCCCCCAGGGTTCGGTCCTGGAGCTTGTTCTCTTTACTATCTTTATTAATTACCTGGATGAGGGGATTAGGTACACTCTCAGTAAGTCTGCAGATGACACCAAGCTGGGTGGCTGTGTCAATCTACTAAGACTGTAGGGAAGCTTTGCAATGGCATCTGCACAGGTTAGGTCAATGAAGCAAGGCTAATTATATGAAGTTCATCAGGGCCAAATGCCAGTTCCTCCACCTGGGTCACAACAACCCCATGGTAAGCTACAGACTTGGGGATATGTGGTTGGGAAGCTGCAACTTGGAGAGCAACCTGGGACTATTGGTGGACAGTCAACTAAATATGAGTCAGCAGAGTGCTCAGGTGGCCAAGAAAGTCAATGGCATCCTGGCTTGTGTTAGAAACCCAGTAGAGACAGGGAGGTGATCATCACCCCATGCTCAGCACTGGTGAGGCCACATCTTGAGTTTTCTTATCAGTTCTGGGACCCTCACTACAAGAAGGACATTGAGGGACTGAAGCATGTCCAGAGAAACTCATGAAGGGCCTGGAGCATCTGTTCTATGAGGATCGCCTGAGTGAGCTGAGGTTGATCAGTCTGGAGAAGGCTGATGGGAGAAACCTCATCTCTCTTTATCTGAAGAGAAATTGGAGTGAGGTGGGGGCCAGCCCCTTCTTGGTTCAGTCGACAGGAGTAGAGGAAATTGTTACAGGCTGCACAAGGAGAGGTTCTGGCTGGATATTAGAACCCTTTCAGTGAAGAGATATTTCCTCAAGCATTGAAATGGAACTAGATGATCCTTGTGGTCCCTTCCAACCCTGACTGATTCCCCAGTGCTCACCATCCCACGTGGACCTGGCGCTTAGGGGCATGGTTTAGTGTCGTTCCCCCTCCTGCTACTGAACTTTACCAGACTAGTTCAGATGGCTTGGAAGTAAGATGAAGCTATATTTACAGCAAAGCCAAATTTACAAGCACATATACATAATATACTTATGAGCGTTTATTATTAGATATAATTAGAAATAATACAGAAATCCAAACCCTCACCCAGACAAAGAAGACTGCCCAGAAGGGGCTCAAGGCTACCCTCTCTTTCTCCCTCTACTTTCCTGGGCAGGTGGAGTGAAGAGTAAGTGAATAGGAGCAGCACCGCAGAACAGAGTGGGATAAATTGTAAATTTTGGCCTTTTATTCCTCTCAGCAAACCAATGAATGGTATAGACTTCAGCATTATTTTCTTTTCACAACCAATGATCTAATTTCTCTCGTTAAGATATTCCAATTACCCTCAAACCAGCATATGGTCCTTCAGTGTTGGGTTGAGGCTTGGACTAGATGATCTTTGAGGTCTCTCTCATGGAATCATAGAATCATAGAATGGTTTAGGTTGGAAGGGACCTCAAAGATCATCCAGTTCCAACCCCCCACCATAGGCAGGGACACCTCCCACTAGAACAGGTCACCCAAGGCCTCATCCAGCCTGGCCTTGAACACCTCCAGGGAGGGAGCAGCCACAACCTCCCTGGGCAACCTGTGCCCGTGCCTCACCACCCTCACTGGAAACAACTTCCTCCTAACATCCCATTTGAATCTCCCCTCTTCCAGTTTAAACCCATTCCCCATCGTCCTGTCATCACAAGACCTTGTGAACAGTCCCTCCCCAGCCCTCCTGTAGGCCCCCTTCAGATACTGGAAGGCTACTCTAAGGTCTCCTGGAAGCCTTCTCTTCTCCAGGCTGAAAAGCCCCAAGTGTCTCAGCCTGTCCTCATAGCAGAGGTGCTGCAGCCCTCTGATCATCTTCGTGACCTCCCTCTGCACTTGCTCCAACAGTTCAACCAAATATATTCTGTGTTTCTGTTATTCTGCTACTGTGCTGGAACCATAGCTGAAGTTACATCTCTTTATTTATATATTTTTTTCATATGGAATCACAGAATCATAGAACAGATTGGGTTGGAAGGGACCTCCAAAGGTCATGTATTCCAACCTCTCTGCACTGAGCAGGGACATCCCCAACTGTATCAGGTTGGCTTTTTGAAGCTGACCATGAACATCTCTAGGGATGGGGCCTCAGCTACTTCCCTGGGCAACCTGTTCCAGTGTTATACTACCCCCATGGTAAAAGATTTGCTCCTATACACAGCCATTGGCTTTTCCCATGTGATATAAAGATACTGACAGTGGTACAGAAAACAGTTTGTTCCAGAAAATTTCATTCAAAACCAAAGACAATTCAGGTTAAGAAATCACAACAGCAATAAAGGTTAGCTACACAGTATTTACTGTTGTTTTGTTTGAGAAATAGAATGTACCCATCTGGAAATCATTTGGAAAGAGGAACTGAGCAACTAAACCTTTCCAAGACAGAGCAGAGCAGCACCGCTTAGAGTCCAAAACTTGCAAGAAGTTGACAAAAATCCAGATTAATGACTAGAAGTATTATATCCCTCCCGCACTTTCCAAAATTAGCTTAAAAGCTTACACTCAGTGATGGACAAATAGTTCCAGCAGTTAAATATGTATTGAAGCAATCCTTTGGGACAAGCATTTAATAAATCTGTGTTTAGTACAACAGAAGAAAAAAAAAAAAATCTTATGCTAGATCTGTCTTTGCTTTGAAAAGAGAAACCTGGGACAGGACAAATATGTGGGATAATAAAATGGATAAATGGAGAAGAGTTGAGTGGTATAGAGGGTATGGGTTAGATCAGCTTTGTGCATTGGTATCCATAGCAAGGTAGGAAAACACAGAAGAAAACACATGCACATGTTGGCACACGTAGAGCTGCTTTTCATATGCATGGAGGATATTTAACACCATTCTTGCAATGTAAAAAGCATTAAAGGAAGGGGAATTTGCTATAAAAGATAACCAGACCTTCTAAATCACCTTTAAAAAGAGGAAGGTATTGCTGGTAGAGATAACCACAAACACACTGTTGCTTCAATGGCAGAAAACTCGTTGTCAAATTATAGCAATGCTTTTTAACAGTGGGGGGGGGGGGGGAAAAAGCATTTTAAAAGGCACCTTGCATAGCTGAAAACAGTTCACAGCGCTAGGGGCAAGGAAGACCCAATCACATGTGTCAAAACAGTCTCAAAACATTTGGCAATGCCAGCAGAAGTGATTGCTTACCTTAGAAGCAAAATGTATCCAGGTGTGCCACCTACTGACAGAGTGTATGAAGTGATAACTGATATTACTAGAAAATAGAGAAACATTTTGGGGCACTCATTTCCTTTTTGACATGGTCCCACCACAGCCGAGGAGCTTTGTGATGGAGATTCCAAGGTTCCCACACAGCTGCAGTTAAAATATACCTGGAAGACAGCAGGCAAAAGTACGTAACATCACCTAAAGAGAGGAATCATGGAATCAGTCAGGGTTGGAAGAGACCACAAGGATCATCTAGTTCCGAACTCCCTGCCATGCCCAGGGGACATCCTACCCTAGATCAGGCTGCCCAACAGCCTCATCCAACCTGGTCTTAAACACCTCCAGGGATGGGACCCCAACCACCTTCCTGGGCAATCCATTCCAGGCTCTCACCACTCTCGTGCTGAAGAACTTCTTCCTCACAGCCAGTCCGAATCTCCCCACCTCCAGCTTTGCTCCATTCCCCAAAGTCCTGTCACTACCTGAGAGCCTAAAAAGTCCCTCCCCAGCTTTTCTGTAGGCCCCCTGCAGATCCTGGAAGGCCACAAGAAGGTCACTTGAGAGCCTCCTCTTCTCCAGACTCAACAGGCCCAACTCTTTCAGTCTGTCCTCATAGCAGAGGTGCTGCAGCCCTCTGAGCATCCTCGTGGCCCTTCTCTGGACACACTCCAGCATGTCCACATCCCTCTCCGGAACTGGATGCAGTACACCAGGTAGGTCTCAGCAGGGCAGAGTAGAGAGGGAGAATCACCTCCCTCACCCTGCTGGCCACACTTCTCTTGATGCAGCCAAGGCTCTGCTTGGCTTTCTGGACTGCAAGTGCACACTGCTGGCTCATGTTGAGCTTCTCATCCACCAGCATCCCCAAGTTTCTCTCTGCAGGGTTGCTCTCCAGCCCAGTGGAGAAGTGGATGTTCAGGGTTTGCCCATCAGGTTGTTCTGGATAACAGGAGAGTTTGAATCCAAACTGGAAATTATTTTCATTTGTTTGCTTTTCACAAGGAAAAGTCCTGCTCGTTGAAGTAGGAATTTAGAAAGTAACTACTGTGTATTAATGCATTTAGTGTGTTGGGTTTTTTTTTAAAACAGTTTTGGTAGCCAATAGCTAAAAAACCCAAAACCCCTCTTAATGTACTCTGCTTGGGATTTCTCCTGGAAATAAATGGCAGTTGAGAAAGTTTTAAATATGGGTGGCAGATTGCTAAAAAAAAAAACCCATCTGATCAGCTTGGGGCTGGAGAGGACATGCCTTAAAGCACTTATTCTGCCCAAACTGGTTGCATTAGGAAAACTTCCACACCATGTATGGAGAAGAAAGATTGTCTTACTGTGTTTTTCCCACTGCCGTTGGATGCGTGACAGCCAGCAAGACAAGCAGAAACGTAGGTAACTCCATTTTCCCCACAGATAGGGTCCCAGTCGTTCTTGGAACATGCACAGCCTGAGTTGCACTCTGAAAACAGGGCTTGCTCGTAATCAGTCATCTGTTTAGTTCTGTGGGAGAAGAGAAAAAAAAAAAAAAAACCCCAAAAAAACCCATTTCAGTGATCTTTTATAGCAGACATGGAAGAAATCATTACCAAGCCATGGGTTACACTCTCTGCCAGGTGCACCTGGCCAGTCCTTCCATCTGGAGCCCATGAGGTGTTGTCTTCTCACATTTATGCAGCAGTGTAAATTCTTATTTCTCTGTTATCAAAAGATTTTCACGCTACCACACTACCTACTGGGACATAGTAACTGCTCTGTTCAGGGAGAGAGCTAATGATTTCTAACCATGCATTTTCTCTGATTTCTCTGAGGCTTGACACAGCTTTAGCAAAACTGGACAGAAAAAGTTGACTACTCCAGTGGCAAAGAGGGAAGTGAGTTACTAATGTGAAATGTCTGCTACAGAAGTTAGTGAGGAAATGCTCAGAAAGAGATTCATAGAAGCTGAGGGTCTGATACTTTGCCCAACAGCTGCTTGTTAGCTTCAGCAAGCTGCTTGCTGACACTGCCAGCTGCAGACGAATTCACCAGCAGAACAGCTCCTGAGGCTGCTGAGTAGTCAGTGCTAGAAACTATCTCCAGAGTAATAGCATGGGTGAGAAATGACCAAAAATTCCTAGCCTCAGGTGTATCTCATGGTTAACATTATGCCTAACTTGTGGTTAATTCATAAATCCTAAGGGCTGGGTTCAGAGGCTGTTAAATGCCATGGGGTTTTCAACAGCACGAGAGGCAAGAAGCAATTAATTGAATCTCACTTTCCTTACTTGCTCCAGAAATCTCTAGGCTCAAAGGATGAGTCCCATGGTAATAACAATTAAAAAGTAATCAGAAAAATAATCTGTGCTTGTGGCATAAGCTTCTCTGGGCCAAAGGCAACAATCAGGAAAGGATTCTATTGCAGTGCCCCCTGGAGCAAATGGAGTAGTTTCCAAGGCTTTGAAGCAAATTTCTGGGAAGTATATTTAGGTCAGTCATTTAGTTTTGAACAATATATACTTTGTGGGATTAAATAAGGAAGGAGTTCCCTTCACAACAGCACTTTATGCTGAAGTCTGCCCTTCCCAGCATACCCGTGGTATGAGACAGTCAGTCCAGCCACATCTGAATTCTCACAGCCCATTGCAAATAACGAGAGGAGCAAAAGGTAGCCAAAGAAAGATGATCCCAAGGAGAGTTTTGCAGCCCCTAAAACACCAATTCTACATTTTTTCATGATGAGTCCTCCAGAGAATATGCCAAAAGCCACAGCAGGAATGTTGATAAGACCTGAAATCAAAGAGAAAAACCTCTGTTAATGATAATCCCAACTCAATGGACTGTCCTTCTCAGCCACAAAAATGTCAGCAGCAATAAGGTGAAGGAAATAAAACGTAAAACGTCTTCACTTGGGGCATTTTGTTTGTTCAGACTTGGGTTGTTCTTATAAAGATGATGGGAAATGCTTTTAAAGGTTTGCTCTCTGAGAAATGTTTCCTTGCTACTTCTTTTACAAAGAAATTACATATAAAAGCCACAAAGATGATCAGAGGGCTGCAGCACCTCTGCTATGAGGACAGGCTGAGAGAGTTGGGACTTTTCAGCCTGGAGAAGAGAAGGCTTCGAGGAGACCTTAGAGTAGCCTACCAGTATCTGAAGGGGGCCTACAGGAGGGCTGGGGAGGGACTGTTCACAAGGTCTTGTGATGACTGGACGAGGGGGAATGGGTTTAAACTGGAAGAGGGGAGATTTAAATGGGATGTTAGGAGGAAGTTGTTTCCGGTGAGGGTGGTGAGACACTGGCACAGGTTGCCCAGGGAGGTTGTGGCTGCTCCCTCCCTGGAAGTGTTCAAGGCCAGGTTGGATGAGGCCTTGAGCAACCTGATCTAGTGGGAGGTGTCCCTCCCTATGGTGGGGGGTTGGAACTGGATGATCTTTAAGGTCTTTTCCAACCTAAACCATTCTATGATAAATAATAGATATTGGTCTTCCACTTTCTTGAGTTAAGTGGTGTTCTCCACTGTCAATACGTCCGCAGAAGGATGTGGTACACAGACTCATGATAAATGGAAACAGAATGTAGGAAAAACAGTGGGGGTCTTAAGGCATGACACCCAGGCTCTAAGTACAGGCTATGCAGGAATGTGTGGTGTCTGGTGGAGCCAAGAGCATGATGGCCCTTAGAGGTTGTAAAAACTCTGATAAGAAAGTAAAACAAAGAAACCCACAATTTCTTGGTGTTAAGCAGATGCATTTTTGTATGATTTTTTTTTGTGTGTGACTTTGTATTATTAGTTAAGGCATTCACTGTGTTAGCTTTAGCTCTTGGGAGGGGTAAGTAGCCAATAGAATAGTTGCACGCTGCCTTCTTTAGGATATCTAAGCATATATAAGATGAACAAATGCATGTAATAAATGGAATTAGTTTGTATCAAACTGTCTCCCTGCCTCCTCGTCATGGGGACAGAAGGATCACTGTGGTGCTAATTTAAACACTTTTTGGTGTTGTTTCTCACCAGCTGCTCTGGGCACAGAGAAGTTACCTGGGTATCATGCTGCTTACAGCAACCAACACAGCCACATTGCCACTGCAGTTTGGGGCTTTGGGACCTCCCTTTCCCTCCCGTGTAGAAACAGCAGAAGCAACAGGGCCCACTCCAGCTTTCCAAGGCAGCCCAAACTGCTCATTCCTGAAGGGCAAATTTGGTTTTGCTTACATGGTTTGATTCAGCTATGAAACTGATAATCCCCTAGAGAAGTCGCCAACAAGGAGAAAAAAACAGTGCCGTGTCCAGGAGAGTTAGGGAATTTCTCTTGTTTTGGTTGTTGAGCTCCATTAGGTAAATGTTGCAACAGCAGCAAGATAGGTATAACCCATGGGCTCTCTTCAGACAATCAGGTAGGAGAGCACTGAAGGAAACATGTGAAACTGGGTGGACATTAATCCTTACCTGGACAGAGCTGCTCAAAACAGTGTCTGTATTGATAGACATGGACAAGATGACACAACCCCCTCCCCCAACATGAGAAAAGTCAAGCAAGGTGCCCTTTTCTAGATTTCATTGATACTGAAAATTATTTTCTCAGCTCCTTCAGCCAGTTCCAGCACATTAAATTCTTGCCTTTCACAGGGCTATATATGGGTTTTGCAGCTTTTAATTCATGCTGGCGCCCAGTGACGCAGAGTTTAATGAGTGGAATATTGCATTCAGTTTTGGGCTCCCCAGTTCAGTGATCCACTTGAAAGAGGCCAAGGGAGGGCTACAAAGATGAATGAAGGGGCTGGAGCACTGCCCTATGAGGAGAGGCTGAGGGACCTGGGGCTTTTTAGTTTGGTGAAGAGAAGGCTTAGAGGGGATCTAATCAATCTTAATAAATACCTGAGGGCTGGGGGTTGAGAGGGAGAAGACAAATTCTTCTTCTCAGTTGTGCTCTGTGATAGGACAAGGGGTAATGGGTATAAAGTACAGCATGAGAAGTTCCACCTCAACATGTGGAAGATTTTCTTTACTGTGAGGGTCACAAAGCACTGGAACAGGCTGTCCAGAGAGGCTGTGGAGTCTCCTTCTCTGAAGACATTAAAGATCAGTCTGGATGCATTCCTGTGTGATCTGAACTAGATTCTATGATCCTTCTCTGGCAGAGGGTTTGGACTTGATGATCTAAGGAGGTCCCTTCCAACTCCTAACATCCTGTGATCCTGTGAGTGTACAAAACCCAAGCAAGCATCAGAGCATGCATGCCTTCATACAGCAGATGAATTTTCAGAAGTTTGTTTAGGAGGATGGAGATATTATAAGAGAATTTCACCTGGTTTAGTATAAAGCACTGCTTTATGACGTTAGAACCTGCCTACTAGGAAGTGCACTGGGACCCCTTAAATTTCTGGCTCAACTCGGGGTTTGATCTACCTGCACACATGGAAAAAAATGCCGGTGCTTAGAAGGGATGCTAATAGGTACATCTGGTATTACAGAAAGCCTTATTCTATCTAGCAAACCCAGGAGTCAATATCTTGGCTGAGCACATGAGCCCACTTCAGTCACTGATGAGGTTCAACATTTTTCACTCCATGTGTACATGAAAATTGTACTGCAGGGGATTTGGAAACAGCATATATAGAAGTAGTTGGGCATGTACATTGTCACTGTATACCTGGCTTTTCTGCTCCCTTTTTACTTGTGAGAAGAGACTGGGATTGGAACTGTGAGCTGTGTGATGCACCTGAGAGTACCCACACTGCCTGCTCATCTCTGTGCACCCTTTTGTGTTCACATCTTTGTCTCATAACCTTACAGATAAGTCCATTGCTTGACACTGACACCATGGATGGGGGTAGGGATCAAAATGTGTATATTTAAGGAAAGTCACAGTGGGAGCCATTTGACTTGCACATTCCTTGGGTTCTGACTACTAAAAATACCTCTTAGGATCTCCATCTAACCAACCTTCCTCCCTTCCTCCCCCCCCCTTTTTCTTTTAATAGTGTTTCAAAGTGCTCTGACAATTCTGATATCTACCAGAGAGATTGTGAAAGAAATTGTTTAAGAAGAAAAAAGAAGAAGCAGGAAAAGAGGTAGGGAAAAGCAAACCGATACTGGGTTCTGACTACTCAAAAATACCTCTTAGGATCTCCATCTAATATCTTTCTTTCTTTCCTTCCTTCTTTCTTTCCTTCCTTCTTCATTTCCTTCCTTCTTTCTTTCCTTCCTTCCTTTTTTCTTTTAACAGTGTTTCTAAGTGCTCTGACAATTCTGATATCTACCAGAGAGATTGTGAAGGAAATTGCTTAAGAAGGAAAAAGAAGAAGAAGGAAAAGAGGTAGGGAAAAGCAAACTGATACTGTTAGATCTCATCAGCCCTTAGTATTCACAGCAAGGTTGGGTTGGGAGAGAAATGGAGAAAGAAACCCCCCATCGTATTGCAGGGATGGTGACTCCTTCTCTAGCTAAGCTATCACACATTCTCTGCTGGATGTAGTCCCTATGCTTCATGAAATCAGATGGATCTTAATCCACACTGGGTTTGCACATACCTGAAAGCTTAGTTCCAGAAAAATCTTTAAACACAATGAGAAATACTGTACTGAATGTAGGGATTGTTTTCTGGACTTTCTGGCCTTTGACTGCTTGAAGATTTCTCCCTGCTTTCAGGAGTTCCATGCCAGCAAATTCCAGCTTCTGTCTTTAAGGAATTAACATAGCACAATGGATCAATACAGCTTTTCTGCATATAGTTGCTGTGTTCTGCATTAGTTGCTGTGCAACTAATTCTGCTGTGAAACAAGGCAGTTCCCCCTGTGTCCGATAGATGTAAACCTCTTTGCTGTGTAATGCTACTGAACTGAGGACCTCGGGAACTGAACCCAAGCCTGTATGCAGGCTTAGTGACTGGGCAGTGAAGTTCACCATCCTGAAGGAATTTCCAAAACTGCTCTCCTCGGTACCCAAAGGCAGAAGCAGTCTCTCTTTCTCACGCTGTGCAGGAGGGCTTTGGAGACTAACTGCACCATAGAGAAAGGCTCTTCGAGCAGAAATACCTTCCTTCTTTCTCTTTCCTTCTTTCTTTCTTTCCTTCTTTCTTTATTTCCTTCTTTCTTTATTTCCTTCCTTC
The DNA here is from genome assembly GCA_013396835.1 of Psilopogon haemacephalus. NCBI lineage: Eukaryota > Metazoa > Chordata > Aves > Piciformes > Megalaimidae > Psilopogon > Psilopogon haemacephalus. Next base: position 805,647 of record VWZI01007822.1, read on the forward strand.
TTTCTTTCTTTCTTTCCTTCTTTCTTTCTTTCTTTCTTTCCTTCCCTTATTCTTTCTTCCTTTCTTTCCTTCCTTTTTTCTTTCCCTCTTCCTCTCTTTCTCCTTTCCTTTCTTTCTTTCTCTCTCTCTTTCTTTCTTTCCTTCCTTCTCTCTCTCCTTTTCTTTCCTTCTTTCTCTCTCTTTCTTTATCTCTTTCTGTCTTTCTCTCTTTCCTTCTTTCTTTCTCTCTCTCTCTCCCTTTCTTTCCCTTTCTTCCCTCTCTTCACCACCATCACACTAAGATAACATTCAGATTTTTAAGACATGCATTGTGTGATCACTGATATATCTTTGGCTTCCTTTTATTTCACACCAGCCTCTTCAGATAGTAAGAAATCCCTGGCAATATCACAGCTACTTTACGGTCAGTCCTTTAGCACTTGTTGAGTTGAAATAAATGGGAAGCCAGCAAGACAATATATCTGTCTGATGACAAACTTATGTATTTAAAAATTAAGTCTCTTTTGGATTGTTCTCTTGTGTTGTACATACATTATTTTTTCAAAGTCCCCTTCAACTGGGAAATAATCTATCAAATCACGTAATCTTTTCCAGTGGCTCTTGCACAGACAAACTCAGAGCTGAAGCAGAAATGAAACAATTTACCTTCTGTAATCTACTAAAGACAGACTGAGTATAAGAAGAAATCAATATACCCTCCTCAGATTGGATGTGAGGAGGAAGTTCTTCACCATGAGAGTGGTGAGGCCCTGGAATGGGTTGCCCAGGGGGGTGGTTGGGGCCACTTCCCTGGAAGTGTTTAAGGCCAGGCTGGATGAGGCTCTGTCCAGCCCAAGCTAGGGTAGAGTGTCCGTAGGCATGGCAGGGGGGTTGGAACTAGATGATCCTTGTGGTCCCTTCCAACCCTGACTGATTCTATAATTCCACCCTCAAAAAAAATCCAGTTTTCTTCATATGTATGTATATGCCACATGTAAAATGTCTGTTTTTAAGATAGCAGAAGGAGATACAGCATTACCTATAACAAAATTAGTTTTGGAAGACGTTTGCCCATACTGTTGCTCAATATACTTTGGCTTATATGTCACCATGCCAATTAAAGAATTGAACTGTATGATACTTGCACACAAATACAGGATGTAAACTGGATTCCCAAAGAGGCTCTTCAGTGATGGCAAGAAGTCTGCAAGACAAAACAGCAGAAATGACAACCAGGCCAGAAAGCGAAGGAACTGCTGTGAGCAACACTTCACAACATGCTTGCACCCTGCAAAGAAGGGCTGCAGAATATTTCAGAAGGAATCAATGAAGCATCATGATGCTCCTGAGAGCTACCCTCTTTCTAGATAGGGAAACAGTGGAACAGGTTACTATGAATCCCTTTCCTAGAAGATATGTTTTATTTCAGTAACAAACCAGGACTGATTCATTTTCCGAGTGTCCTCGGCAGCATCTTTTTAACTTAACCTGGGGGCAGAGAGTGCTCAGCCCAGCTGGCAGTAAGCACAGACACAACGAGTTACAAATTCAAGTATCAAGGAAAAATTATCTTTTGGCAAAGCAGGCCAAGCAAATGCAACTGTGCAAGACAGCTTGTGCCTAAATCCTCCTAAAATATTGTATCTAGTCTGCACCCATCCTTATTCTCATCAGATATTGCATGTGGGGTTTTAACAACTGTAATTAAAGAAAAAGGGGTTTTAAAAGTTTGGGGGTTTTGTGTTTGTTATTTTTTTTGGGGGGGGGGGGGGGGTTTTTTTGGCAGGTTCTCCCTGGGGATGTTCAAGGCCAGGTTGGATGGGGCCTTGAGTAACCTGGTCTAGTTGAGAAATGACCCTGCCCATGGCAGAGAGACTGGATTAGATGATCTCTAAGGTCTCTTCCAGCCTAAGCCATTCTATGATTCTAGACCACCGGCAAAATTCTTATGAATCTCAGATAAAAAAGTAGATCCTTTTTGTGCATAGCAGTTAGTTGGGGAACAACACCTGAGTGAAAACAGTAATTCTGAGGTCATTAAAATACAGCCTTAGAAAGTATAAAGTTTTAGAATATAAAAGCTACTGAGAGGAAGACTCAATGGTCAGAAAGAAATTCCAGTGGCTTGCCTTTTGCCATCTCAGTGATCTTCACTTGCTGCTGATAAAATTTGTGTTGGTCTTTGCTATCCTCAGTGATGAACTTTGACTGCTCAGAAGAGGTATTGGAGTCCTTTCTTCTCTCTGGCTTTGGGAGGTGCTTTGGCAGGAACCAGAAGGGGATGCCAGCTAGAACACTAATGGCACCTGCTATTAAGTAACCCAGCCACCAGGCTCCCACCCACTGCACGTCCTTGTGAGTTATTGTTACATTGTCTGGAGAAAGAAAAAAAAAAAATCAATCAAATAAATTAAAAAAAACCACACAGCAAATAAAAGGATGAGGATGGTTGCTGATAACAAACAAATAAAAAAAAACCACAACAAAGAAATGGATGAGGATGGTTGCTGATAACAAACAAACAAACAAAAAAAAACACAACAAAGAAATGGATGAGGATGGTTACTGATAATAAACAAATAAACAAAAAACCCCACAACAAAGAAATGGATGAGGGTGGTTACTGACAGCAAACAAACAAACAAAAAACCCCACAGCAAATAAATGGATGAGGATGGTTACTGAGAGCAAACAAACAAAAAACCTCACAACAAAGAAATGGATGAAGATGGTTACTGATAACAAACAAATAAACAAAAAACCACACAGCAAAAAAATGGATGAAGATGGTTACTGATAGCAAACAAATAAACAAAAAACCACACAGCAAAGAAAAGGATGAGGATGGTTACTGATAGCAAAAAAACAAACAAAAAACCCCACAACAAATAAATGGATGAGGATGGTTGCTGATAGCAAACAAACAAAAAAACCACAAGAAATAAATGGATGAGGATGGTTGCTGATAACAAACAAATAAACAAAAAACCCCACAACAAAGAAATGGATGAGGGTGGTTACTGATAGCAAAGAAACAAACAAAAACCCTCACAACAAAGAAATGAATGAGGATGGTTACTGATAGCAAACAAACAAACAAAAAACCCTACAACAAATAAATGGATGAGGATGGTTGCTGATAACAAACAAATAAACAAAAAACCACACAGCAAAGAAAAGGATGAGGATGGTTACTGATAGCAAAGAAATAAACAAAAAAACACACAGCAAAGAAAAGGATGAGGATGCTTACTGATAGCAAACAAACAAAAAACCCCACAACAAATAAATGGATGAGGATGGTTGCTGATAACAAACAAAGGAATGAAAAACCCCACAACAAACAAAAGGATGAGGGCAGTTGCTGATAACAAACAAACAAACAAAAACCCCACAGCAAATATATGGATGAGGATGCTTGCTGATAACAAAGAAATTGGGTTTGCAGGAACTTTGGCCAAAGAAATCTACCCCACCACCTTTCCAGGTTTAGCTGTGCTGTGTGTCTACTGGTGATAAAATTGTGAGCAGGCGATAGGGACTTTGTGATCTTTGTGACACAGCAAACAGCCTTTCCCTGACGCCACAGGTTCCCCAACTGTGTCACTAGCCACAGAGAGGCTGTAAAGCCTAGGACATGGGGCAACCCAGGTGGTCATGCAATTGCTCTCAGTCAGGCTGTTTTGCACAAAAGTGGCAGGAAAAAATGGAGACGAAAAGCTCAACATGAGCTGACAGTGTGCGCATGCAGCCCAGACAGTAAACACGTCCTGGGCTGCATTAAAAGAAGTGTGGCCAGTAGGGCAAGAGAGGGCATTCTCCTCCTTTGCTCTCTTCAGACCTCACCTAGAGTACTGTGTGCAGTTCTGGAGCCCCCAACACAAGAAGGATGTGGAACTGTTGGTGAGAGTCCAGAGCAGTGCAACGAAGACACTCAGAGGGCTGCAGCAGCTCTGCTATGAGGACAGGCTGAGAGAGTTGGGACTTTTCAGCCTGGAGAAGAGAAGGCTTCCAGGAGACCTTAGAGTAGCCTTCCAGTATCTGAAGGGGGCCTACAGGAGGGCTGGGGAGGGACTGTTCACAAGGTCTTGTAATGACATGATGAGGGTTAATGGGTTTAAACTGGCAGAGGGGAGATTCAAATGGGATGTTAGGAAGAAGTTGTTTCCAGTGAGGGTGGTGAAACACTGGCACAGGTTGCCCAGGGAGGTTGTGGCTGCTCCCTCCCTGGAAGTGTTCAAGGCCAGGTTGGATGAGGCCTTGAGTGACCTGTTCTAGTGGGAGGTGTCCCTGCCTATGGCACAGGGGGTTGGAACTGGATGATCTTTGAGGTCCCTTCCAACCTAAACCATTCTATGATTCTATGATTCTCAGGAGGAAGGCAATCGGGAGCCCTGGCAGCCATTGCAAGATCACTTTTCTACCCAATGACAGCAAACTACAAAACGCATGCACACAGCTCTCGGCAGAATTCTGAACCTTGGTTCTGCTTCTGCCTCCTCCTGGTGCCTGCTCTCCACCAAGGGCCTCCTCATGAGGACATCTCCTGGGGGGGCACCAGCTGCACAATTCAGGGGCTGAGGAACAGTCACTCCTCCTACTTCCCCCATGCCCACCTTCTTAGTCTCTTCTGCAAATGCAGTGCTGTCACCCTTTTTATTTCATAGAGTGCTCACTCTACTTCTGCTAGCCCCTTATGCCTACACGAAAGCTAGATAGTTTGTGGCCTAAAATAGGCATTTTGGAGTGTGACTGAACCATAAAAAAAAACATGATTTGTTTTTTCTGACTTACCCAGATCTACAAAGCCAATGTCAACATAAAGTTTGGCACACAGGGATCCTAGAAGAAAGCCAAATATTGGTCCTATGATTGCAACTGTCTGTACACAGCCTGTAACAGAACACGGAGAAGTGTTAAGCCTCTGAGTTAAAAAGAGCAGTGGTTCTTGCTGCACCTAACAGCAAAGGATGACATGTGATGGCTAACAAGTGATGGAGTCTTAAAATACTGAGCCTTTGCCCCTTGGCACATTAGTTTGACAAGTTAAAACATTTTCAAGAAGAAAAAAGTCAACAACAAAGTTGCCTCCACTTCAGTGACATTTCAACATTTTTCATCATCATCCTGTTCAAGAATGAAACTCAGATCAAAGTGAAAAAACCCAAAAAATAAAATAAAAAAAATGAATGTAATGATTTAATGGCCTAAAAACTTTGTAGCAGTACCAATCTATGACTGCTAGCAACTCTTCAGTTGCCTAGAGTAAAGTAATTGGAAAGCAAACGTCAACTATTTAACTGATCACTTTAAGTGATGCTGGGCTCTTAACCAAGCTGAAGATCACTTTGCTTTTGTACTCAATAAGTTTGGTACTCAGTCATGTTTTGATACAACTATGCCCAAACTCTCAGGATACTTTGGATTTTTTAAGATTGATCTGTAAATCTGTGAAGACTGAGTCATGTACAGAAGGAAGCGGAGTTTTTGCATTTTGCCACAATTAAAACACGTCAAGTCAAGACACTGTTGAGGAAGGACTTTTTAGCAACACTTCAGGTGAATTTGCAGAGGTCTTCAGACAATGAATAAGTGGTTGAGGAGCCAACAATGGAAAGTACTATGCTGGACCTTATTATTACCAACAGAGAGGGGCTGGTGGACAACACGAAACTCAGTTCAGGATCTTCAGGGCAACAAGGAGAGTGTGCAGCAAGCTTTCTACTCTAAACTTGAAAAGAGCAGACTTTGGCCTCTTCAGACATCTGCTACTGGGAGTAACATGACCTAACCCCTGAAGGGGAAAGGAACCCAAGAAAGTTGGTTAACAATCAAGGATTACTTCCTCCAAGCAAAGAGTAAGTCAGGCAAAAGTTCCAGGTGGGTGAAAAAGGTGCTCCTGGGCACGCTTTGACAAAAGAAGGAAGGCTGCAGAGGGTGGAAGTAAGGACAGATGTGCTGGGAGAACTACAGAGAGGTTGTCCAAGTAGCCAGAGACCAGGTCAGGAAAGCAAAAGCCCATAAAAAATTAAATTTGGCCAGGGACATGAAAGGCAACAGGAAAGGCTTCTATGGGTATGTCAGTTGTGAAGAAAGACCAGGGACATGGTGGGTCCTCTCCAGAAGGAAATAAGGTACTGGTCACCCCAGATAAGGAGAATACTGAAGTATTCAACAACTTTTTTTTGCCTCAGTCTTCACTCATAAGTGCTCTAAGTACAAGGTAAAAGCAGGAACTGGGAAAACGAGAAGTCTTCTACTGTGAATGAAGATCAGGTTTGAGACTACCTGACAAGCCAGAGGAAAGGGATGCCATCCACTGAGGGACCTGAAGACATGGCCCAGGGCCAACCTCATGAAGGTCAACAAAGCCAATGCAAGGTCCTGCAAGGTCAGGGCACAAATACACAGTGGGTGGAGAATGGATAGAGAGCAATTCCGAGGAGAAGGATTTGATAGTGCTGGTTGATAAGAAGCTCAGTGGGAATTGGCAATGTGCACTTGCAGCCCAGAAAGCCAACCAAATCCTAGGCTGCACCAAAAGAATCACAGCCAGCAGGTTGAGGGAGGTGAGCCTCTCTTCTATTCTGCTTTTGTAATGCTCCACCTGGAGTATTCTCTCCATCTCTGCATCCCCCATCACAAGCATACATAAAACTGCTTGTATGGGTCCAGAGCAGGGCCATGAAGACAATCAGAGGGTTATAGCATGTTTCCTATAAAGACAGACTGAGAGAGTGGGGGTTTTTCAGCCTAGAGAAGAGGAATCACTGGGAAGCATTTATAGCAGCTTTCCAGTATTTGAAAGGTGCCTAAATTGATAACTGGAGGGGAACTTTGAGCAAAGGCATGTAGTGATGAGGGGCAATGGCTTCAAACTGGGAGAAGCTATATTTAAATTAAACATGAGGATGGTGAACCACTGCAAGAGGTTGCCCAGAGAAGCTGTGGAAGCTCCATCTCTGGAAGTGTTCAGGGCAAGTTGAACAGTGCCTTCAGCAACCTGGTCTAATAGGAGATGACCCTGCCAAAGGCCGGCATTTGGAACTAGATGATCTTTGCTGTTCCTTCCAGCCCTGTGCTGGTTTGAACTAATTGGAGGATTTGAATTAGAAATTAGACTATAGGCTGAGAAATGAAAACACATGACGTCACTTCACTCACAGCTTTGCTGAGAAAGGAATAAAAAATGTTTTAAGAGCTGAAACTCAAATACAGATAAGTCAGATGGTTTCAGACCTCTCTGGGCTGTGGCTGCTCCTTGCATGGCTCCTTTTCCCTGCCTTTTGTAGCTGATTCTCAATAATTCCACTAACTTCTTTCCTACTGCTAACCAGCCTGGCTGATCTACCTTCGCCTATCTGCTGCATCAACAGATGTGAGATAAAATTGGGGAAGGGGGGGAAAGGTGGTTGGGGTGGTTAGAAACCCCTCTTAGGGATTGTGATCTCTGGGAGGTGTTTCTGTATTACCTTTTCACTGTATATATATATCTGCAAATATCTGTTATACCTTGTAAATATTTGCTTGTATATTGAGCATTGCTGTAAATACAAAGCTTCATTTATCAACTTCCAGCCAACTGAGCCTTAGCCTGGGTTATATCAAAGGGGGCTGGGGGGGAGGGCAGGTAACTGCTAAACTACTACAAACCCAAACCATTCTATGACTCTATAAGAAAACCCCAGTGACACCAATTGATCCCAAGCTCCAGTACTATTGCTTCTAATTCCACCTGAACCTGGAGGGAATGTCTCTAGTTGCTGCCGAGATGGTATTTGCAGTACTTAAGGCAGTGCAGGTTTCCTATCACTTCCCAAAGAACTGAATGTGCACAGAGGCTCAGCGGTCTACATCCAGAAGAATTAGGAAGATTAGGGTAGCAGCAGGAACCTGAGGTCAAATTCTTTCCTCAAATTAAGATAATAGATCTGTACTGGTATAATTAGAGGGGAACTTGGTCCCTCGGGTGTACCTGACTTTCAAGCACACTTTAATATTTGAAATTATGCAAAGAAAACAATCAGGGCAAGTTAATTCGGCAACGCTCAACCCATTATTTAGAAGGGCTCAACATTCTTTGGACAGAGAGAGAGAGAGAAAAAATATATATATACATATATAACAATGATTTTTACCAATGTATAAGGCAGCATTTTCTTCAATGGCATAATCATCAATGTATGTAATTCCCAGAGGCTGGATAGGAGTTTCACCAATTCCACGCAAAAGATTTCCCAGCAAAACATAGATCCACATGGAAGAACCTGCTTCTTTTTCACATCCTAGGTACATAACAAGAGAGCAACAACCATGTGTTCTTCATAACATTTTTTTTTTTCTTTTACACTAAATGCACAGGACTTTTAAAAGCAGTCCTAATATGGGACAAACAGTATGGAAACTGCTTGGTTTGTCTTTTTTTTTTTTTTTCCTTCATGGACCTGGCAATTTTAATCCAATCAGCTGGAGGTGGACACATGTTTACAGCATCACAGAACTTTAGAAGTTGGAAGGGACCTCCAGAGATCATGAAGACCAACCTCCCTGCCAAGGCAGGATCCCCTAGGGTAGTTCACACAGGAATGAACCCAGGTGGGTTTGGAAAGCCTGCAGAGAAGGAGACTCCACAACCTCTCTGGGCAGCCTGTTCCAGTGCTCTGTCACCCTCACTGTAAAGAAGTTTCTCCTCATGTTGAGGTGAAACTTTCTACGTTCCAGTTTGCAGCCATTGCTCCTGGTCTTATTGCTGCTGAACACCAAAAAGAGACAATCACTCCTCAGATATTTGTATGCATTGATCTGATCTCCTCTCAGTCTTCTCTTCTCCAAAGCAATCAGCCCCAGGTTTCTCAGTCTCTCTCTCTAGAGGAGATGCTCAAGTCTCCCAGTTATCCTTGTGGCTCTCTGCTGGACTCTTTCCAGCAGGTCCCTGTCTCTCTTGAAGTGGGGAGCCCAAAACTGGACACAATATTGCAGGTTTGGTCTCGCCAGGACAGAGTAGAGGGGGAGAAGAACCTTCCTAGACCTTCTGAACTGATTGAGCCAAAGATACTAGAGGTTGGCCAATTTTATAATTTTGTCAACACTTTTTCAATTCCTTCTTAGCTAACCCAGGATCTCCTCCAGGAAACGTACAGGCGATGTTGATGCTGGTGAGCACTAACAGCCGTAACTGTTCCACAGGTAAGAGGATACACACATATATAGATTTTGTGACACAGAGAAGGCTTGATTTGCTCATCCATTTTTCATGCCTGGGCATTAGGGAGGAAGGTTTCTTGCCCACAAAGAGTTGAATGCAGAGAGGGCAGACAGCTTTGTGCTGTCTAAAATGGGTCCGGTGGGCAGGGAGAGAAATAAGAAGGGGGTCTGCAGGCAGGGAGACCCAGGTGGCTATAGCTGGTGGGCTGAGGCCTGATTCCCAGCATAGACACATATCCCAGCATAGGGAACACCATGACTTTCCAAGTTTCCCAAGGGAAAAGGCTGCAGAAAGTTACTGGAGAAGATAGAAAGGCTGGAGGAAGGGCTGCAGCCTGGAAAAATTCTCTTGGCATTGGGCAGTGCCAGTTATATATTTATTTCTTAATTGATTTTTGTGGTACAACAGACAAGCTGGAGGGCAGAGATGCTATCCAGAGGAACCTGGACAGGCTGGAGAGGTGGGCACAAGCCAACCTCATGAGGTTCAACAAGGCCAAGTGTAAGGTCCCGCATCTGGGTCAAGGCAATCCCAAGCACAATTCCAGGCTGGGCAGTGACTGGCTGGAGAGCAGCCCTGAGCAGAGGGACTTGGGGGTGCTGCTGGTGGATAAGAAGGTCAACATGAGCCAGCAGTGTGCACTTGCAGCCCAGAAAGCCAACCAGATCCTGGGCTGCATCAAGAGAAGTGTGGCCAGCAGGTTGAGGGAGGTGATTCTCCCCCTCTACTCTGCCCTGCTGAGACCCCACCTGGAGTACTGCACCCAGTTCTGCAGCCCCTATTATAAGAGGGCTGTGGACATGCTGGAGTGTGTCCAGAGAAGGGCCACGAGGATGCTCAGAGGGCTGCAGCACCTCTGCTATAAGGACAGACTGAAAGAGTTGGGGCTGTGCAGTTTGGAGAAGAGGAGGCTCCCAGGGGACCTTCTTGTGGCCTTCCAGGATCTGAAGGGGACCGACAGATACTGGGGAGGGACTTTTTAAGCTATCAGGTAGTGACAGGACTAGGGGGAGTGGAGCAAAGCTGGAGGTGAGGAGATTCAGATTGGATGTGAGGAGAAAGTTGTTCAGCATGAGAGTGGTGAGGCCCTGGAATGGGTTGCCCAGGGAGGTGTTTGGGGCCACATCCCTGGAGGTGTTTGCAGCCAGGCTGGCAGAGGCTGTGGGCAGCCTGATCTAGGGTAGGGTGTCTCTGCCCATGGCAGGGGGGTTGGAACTGGATGATCCTTGTGGTCCCTTCCAACTCTGACTGATTCTATGATTCACCTCAGCCAATAGATCTTTCTGTAGGAAAGATTCATCTCCTACCTTTTTTTTGTTTGTTTGGTTGGGTTTTTTTCAATTCCAATAAAGTATTTTGTGAGAGTTTGGGAGCCTTTTGATGTATTTCAGCATGCACATCACACTCTTTAGCAGAGATCATTCTCACCTGCATTCATTTTCACTTGAGACTTTTCCAGGGATGAGAGTGGAGTTTGACTTCTATCCTGCAGACATGGAGAGATACTCGCAGTGGAGTTGATGGTGGAAGTGAATCTCTCATACCGATACCTGGATATAAACCAAAGTTATTTTTTATTGTCCTGACTTATAGGAATAAAATGAGCAGATCTGGGCCCATAACACTGAAATGCAAATTTCACCTGCATCCAGTGTTGCCAATGATGCTTTATAGGGGGAAAAGAAACTCGGTTTACAGCGCAGTAGTACATGAAAAATGTACTCTCGGTTCTTTTTGTGTCACAGTGGTGCATTCCACTTAAGTAGGCACTTTGCTATGATGCATGAGTCTGTACCAAGAGATTGCCAGGCAGTGGCTTGTCTGATACTCAGATTGTCTCCCTGAGTTTACTGTTCACTTCATCTTTGAAGCTTCATCAGTTCTTCAACCATTTCAAGATGTGGCTGATCAAGATCACAGGCTAATAAAAGGATAGGTTAATTACAACCAAGAAGAGCTTCTATGTCAAATTATTGGTGATACAGCAATAAGTCTTTTCACACACACACAAAACATTGAATTGAGTGACCACATCCACAGATTCTTCTTTCTACAGGCATCTTCCCAGTCAACGCCTCAACATTTCAGTGAGCCAACATTCAGCATAGATAGGCCAGGTACAAAATGCTTTGCACTCACCGTCCCATGAAGAACTGGGGCATGGCAATTAGGAATGTTCCAGCTGACATAATTAAGCAGCCTGCTCCAATTATTCTTGGCCTGTGAAGCCTCGCTCCAAAGTAGCTTACAAGAATTATGATTAGGAGGTTCCCTTTGAGAATGCAAAAAGGAAAACTGAGTTTTTTTGGCTTGTTGATAAGCGATCCCTTTAAAAAATGATTTCTAGTGTGTGGTATGTTTTGAGGGGAAGAGGACTGATCATGGGGGGTTGGTGTTTTTCCCTCTTTCCAGGCTTCCTTATAGGACCCCAGTGTCTTGCATGATAAGAAAGCCACAAACTTTTGGATAAGAGGAGGTCTGTGACAGCTGAAGCTAACAAATAACCAGGAAAGCAGGGAAAGAGGGAATCAAATGGAGCTTTATGCACTGAGACTAAGATTTTGTTCCCATGAATTCCACGGTCCACTGAACACCCGTAAGATAAATTTGGTAATCTGAAGTCGTAAGAGACAATGTCCCACTGGAAACCTTAGTGCAAGAAGGGAAAGGGTGGACTGGACCATGAATGTAGAATGCAATTAGAGGTTTGTACTCCTGTGATTTATTAATCACTTGTGGGCAGGTGGGTTGCTGGCTAAAGGGGAAAGCAGAAACAGGTGCAGTTGGAATCACAAAATACTTAGGACTGTGGTGAACTGCTTGGATTATCAACCCCATCTTTTGCAATGCAATCGTACTGACAGTCATGAGGAGTTTTAGAAGGTGAATCTTGCTCCATGTTAATGGTTCAAGGAGCTTCATGCAATCATTTCTCACAACAAATTGCATCACTGTAGTTATTCATTAATTTTTTTTTTTCTGAAAACAAAAAATGGGTTGCTATGGCACATACCAATTTCAAAACTGCCATCAATAACGCCAACCAAAGAGGAAGGGATATCAAATCTTCTTTCTATTTGTGTGATAGTACTTTTTAGATAACTTCCTGACAGTGCTTTAGCAAAATAAACAAAAGACAATGCACCAAGAAATATCTGTGAAAGAAATTGACAGTGATTAAAATCAGGCAGTACAGAAGGCTCTGCTTCATTAATTATTTCAAGACACTTTTTTTTATATTTCCACCTCTTCATTTCCCAAATAACCCTCTCAATACTCTTCCTACATTTTATACATTGCTGGATTATTAGGGTTTGTCCTTTTCTTATGAGCCATAATGATATCAACCAAACTTGTCACTTGAAACCTCTGATTTCAGGTAGATGCCCAAGCTACTGATGCTTTGAAAGATATGGAGACACATATTACCTTCCTGACCTCTCACAGGAGAGGGTTTCTTATACAAGGTTCAACAAGGCCAAGTGCAAGGTCCTGCATCTGACTTGAGGCAATCCCAAATACAAATCCAGGCTGGACAGTGACTGGCTGGAGAGTAGCTCTGCAGAGAGAGACTTGGGGGTGCTGGTGGATAAGAAGGTCAACATGAGCCAGCAGTGTGCACTTGCAGCCCAGAAAGCCAACCAGATCCTGGGCTGCATAAGTGTGGCCAGCAGGTCGAGGGAGATGATTCTCCCCCTCTACTCTGCCCTGCTGAGACCCCACCTGGAGTACTGCACCCAGTTCTGCAGCCCCTATTATAAGAGGGCTGTGGACATGCTGGAGTGTGTCCAGAGAAGGGCCACGAGGATGCTCAGAGGGCTGCAGCACCTCTGCTATGAGGAGAGACTGAAAGAGTTGGGGCTGTTGAGCCTGGAGAAGAGAAGGCTCCCAGGTGACCTATTGTGGCCTTCCAGGATCTGAAGGGGGCTACAGAAAAGCTGGGGAGGGACTTTTGAGGCTCTCAGGTAGTGACAGGACTGGGGGGAATGGAGCAAAACTGGAGGTGAGGAGATTCAGATTGGCTGTGAGGAGGAAGTTCTTCAGCATGAGAGTGGTGAGGCCTTGGAATGGCTTACCCAGGGGGGTGTTTGGGGCCACTTCCCTGGAGATGTTTAAGGCCAGGCTGGATGAGGCTCTGGCCAGTCTAGTCTAGAGTAGGGTGTCCCTGGGCATTGCAGGTGAGTTGGAACTAGATGATCCTTGTGGTCCCTTCCAACCCTGATTGATTCTATGACAAGAACAATAAAGGGAAATGGTAAGTATGGGGAAGTGAGTTATTTGGACTTGTTTCAACATTGGGTTTCCAATTAAAGAATCAGAGAATGACAGGGTTTGGAAGGGGCCACTGGAGATCATCTAGTTCCAATCCTCCTGCCAGAGCATGTTTGCCTAGAGCATGTTGCACAGGACAGCATCCAGTTAGGTTTTTAATAACTTCAAAGTAGGAGATTCCATCACCTCTCTGGGCAGCCTGTTCCAGTACTTGACCATCCTCAAAGTAAAGAATTTCCTCCTCATGTTTAGATGAAATTCCTATGTCCAAGTTTGTGCCTGTTACCTCTTGTCCTGTCACTGAGCACCACCAAAAAGAAAAGAAAGATTGGTACCACCCTCCTGACACCCAGCCTTGAAGTATTTATACACATTGATAGTATTCCCCTGCAGACTTCTCTTCCCTAGGCTAAAAAGTCCCAAGCCCCTCAGCCTTTCTTCATAAGAGAGATGTTCTGGCCCCTTTTCATCTTCACAAATCTTTGCTGTATCCTCTCATGCAGTTCCCTGTCCTTCTTGAACTGGCCTCAGCAGAGCAAAGTAGAGGGGAAGGAAAACCTCCCTCAACCTGCTGGGCACTGTTCTTGATGCTCTCTGGGATGCATCAACGATTGGCTTTTTTGCCCATGAGGGCACATTGCTGGCCCCTGGTCATCCTGTTGTCCACCAGGACTCCCAGGTCTTTTTCCATTGAGCTGCTTTCCAGCAGCTCAGCCCCTAACCTGAACTGATACATGGGGTTATTTCTCCCTTAGTTGCCCTACTTGGCCTTGTTGAACTTCATAATGCTACTCTCTGCCCAGCTTTTCCAGCGTGTCCAGGTCGCACTGGATGGCAGCACATCCTCCTGGCATGTCGGCCACCCCTCCCACTTTTGTGGTATCAGCAGACTTGCTGAAGGTGCTTTTTATCTCTTCATCCAGATTGCTGATTAATATGGCTGAGTTTCAGAGTCCTGTTCCCACTGAAAACCAGGGTGGTCTGAAGGAAGAAATCCCTTCCTCCTGTTACATGGCTCCATCAGTCAAACAGTGACCTGCCAGGCAGTTCTCTTCTAGGCTTGTCCTTTCACCACCAAATCTCTTGCAACCTCTGACATGCACTGCATTTTTCTGGGGAAAAAAAAAAAATCTCCCATTCTTTCATTTTGCAAAGGCAGTTATCTTCTCTTAGTTTTATCACTTTTATGTGCTTGAGTGTGTTTAAATCAGGAAGGGACCTTGGAAACTAAACTTTTGCTCCCTTCACTGCATGTCGGTGCTGCAAATGTGTGGACAGAATCTCTTTTAAACAAAATTAAAGTGGAAGATGTGCTCCAGAAGGGTGTTATATTCACTACACCAGCCAGTGGTTCCTCAGTCTCTGGACAAGACTAGAGCTGGTCTGAAGGAACTCCCCACCCTGAAATGCTTACAGTGGAAGTGCAGGGTCCTTAGCACCAACTGTTTCACTCCTACTGTTTGCCTTCATTGATTGTAGCCTTACAGAGCTTAAGAGCTCCAGGGATACTCACACACTGTGCAACTGGCCATGGAAACCACAGTATTGCTTTCTCCCCTCAGATAAAAGTTGTGCTGACTGAATGTAGAGGGATGCTCTTTGGAAAAGGTGGAGAAAAAAAACCCACCAAACCCTAAAAACAAACAAAAACTTGCAGTAATCTTCTGTGTAAAAAAAAACAAAAAAGAGGTCTAGCACCTTGCCCTAATCCTTAGGCCTGGTCCCAGAGGAATCATTCTTCCAGTAAGCAGGTGCTCTGAAGTGAAGTGCTCACCTCCAGTAAAATAGTCCTTACAGCATCTCCTGTGACAAGGCAGCTTGGCAGTAACACTGGCATCACTACCGAACTCATGCTGACATTCAAATATATCCCTGTGTCACATTCCACACACTTCACCCAGTGCTCCTTCAGAAACACTTGTGGGGAAATAAACAGGATCTGGTTCTCATTTCCTGCAGTGAGGGCTCTCAAAGAGCTCTATAGTAAAAATACTGCCATAATGTTTTACATTTGAACGGGTGGTTATGTCCTCAGATTCTAAACAGCATTAGGAATGTCAAATATGGTTTTGCACTGAAAAGTTAATAGGTCATGCTAAGACTTCAGACGACTTTGGCACACAATTTTTCTACTGGGTTTCCAGCTGTCCCAGGAAGAAGATGAGGACCATGTGCAACAGTGGGAAAAGCACCCCAAATTTAGAGCTGAGGCAGAAAGGCACACCTGATTTCAGATTCTTCTCTAGTTTGTTAATGACAGCAAGTAAATCCACCACTACCTCTTTTTCTTCAATAAAGGCAATTTCAGCACACAAGAAAGCTGATGACTGGTTAAAAACTACCTGTTGGACCTGCTGGTTGTTTTGGTAATATGTTGCACAAATACAGATCTGAAGCAGGTACTTTTTATTTTGTGACTTATAAATATCTTTAATAATTTCATACTGACTCATCAAGCCATAACCAGAAATGAAAAACAAACCAAAAAAAAATCATTTTAGAGGAAAAAAAAAAAAAAGAGAAATGAAGAGATTTTATAAGTCTGTACCAGAATAGGTCAATCATATTGCTTTGGGTTTCCAGAAGGCACCGATTTATTTATTTTTTTTTAACAGAAAGTGAGAGGAGACATTTTTGGGTTTCTGTTTTGGAACTAATAAGCTGATTTCTGACTGGCTAATCTGTGACTGAAAGTACAATTCAATGAGAGGATCAAATGGAGGAACAATGGTAGAATTACTATTACGCTCCAAGTTGAATTACTACAGATCATCTCCTGTTTGAAAAAACAACTCAATTTCTGGGTGTTTTAGAGATCAGCCAAAGTGAAGGGGAATATTCAGAGATCTAAATATTTTTTAAAGAAGTCAACAGACTCAATTTCCCAATCTCTTAACTGCATTTTATAGTTCATAGGCTTCAGATCAACTCCTGCTAAAGTCATTGGCTGTATCGGGAGCTGGGTTAGTATCTGAAAGTAGATAGGTGTGTGGGTGAATAAAGATAAATAGACTGTTCAACAAAAAAGAACCAGGCAAGGCCAAAGGCTCCTTTTCTGTGTGACTCAGTTCACCTCATCTCACTGTTGTATAGTGAGATCTCACCTGAGAGAGAGAGTCAACATTTCACAGCCTGGCTTTGGACAGCAGGTAGAGACATTAGTCAAAGCATCATGCTGCCTCTTGTACCTACCAGTGTCCTACCAAGCGAGGAGTGCTTCACCAAGGTGCAGTAGTCCTACCATCAAATAGCTACATTACAAGGTTTAATGCAGGGAGGTTCCCTTGCCTTGAGGAAGTACTTCTTATGGGTGAGACAAATACAGGTACAGCAGTGATACTTCTGCATTCTCATTCCAGAGTCACCTTACGCAGAGTTCTCTCAAATCAAGAACATCACAACACTACTTTAATAATAAAGGACTTAAAACGTGGGGATCTTAGTGAATATATATATATATATTTTTTTTTTTTTTTTTTCCCGAGCCCAGAAAACTACCATGGTTACAATTTTTAAAAAAGCAG
>VWZI01007822.1:830691-888259 GCA_013396835.1 Psilopogon haemacephalus
AAAAAAATATATATATATATATGCTATGCAGTTTAAGATGAAGCAATGCTTTGAAAAATGAAGCTCACAGGCCATAGTTCAATCTCAGCTTGCCTGCATTTTTGGTGCATTGTAAAACCTCAGCATCAGCTTTCTGTCTCAGTTGGACTTTCACTGGAATTTCTTTATAGAACTTTTGCTGACTTCTTTCTAAGTGCAGATAATATCTTAACAGGATCTTTATGAGAACCACCCTGGGAAGAGGCATTTTTCACCATGGAAAGTTTTCTTACACCTTCCAGAAAAGCATTACCACTGCTTTATTAGCTAGTTACAGTGGTTCCACGGAAACAATCTTATCTATGTCCTGCTTTACAATAGTTTTCCAGATGCTCAAAGTAAAAGGGTGCAAGATCCTCACTAAAACTCAGTGAGTTCATCTGGCAGAGAAGGAAGTTTCATTCAGGCAGGAATATATTAGCCTCCCAGGCCTCCAGGCCATGGGAGTCAGATGGAAAGATGATACAGTACATCACTTACTAGAATTTACTAACAAGAACTGAGACAGGGGAAACAAATCACCACCAGTTCCAACACAGGATGTTGCCTCTTGTGTGTCACTTTTCAGGGGCTCCCACAGGCATGTCCCGAGCACAGGGACACAGAAGTCACTGGAAGCTTGATAGACGATCAATCAGACAACAAAGGTTTTGCTTTCCTATAATCCTAGGAGAAATTGCTTACTGATACATACTTATTCTATAATTGAAACCAAGCCTTTAAAGTAGCTACAGGACAAAGAACCAGACTAAAGCCTGCTCCTTGATGCCTGTTCCTATTTTCTTTGCATTCCTACTTTGTATTAGTTACAGGAAATTAGAAGCCAGACCACCTTCATTTCTAAAGCACAGGGTTAAATTAATTACGTTTACAAAGCCTTGTCTAGCCATGGTGAATAGCTGTGACAAGAGCAATCTTGATTTGTAGATATGTCAACACACTAAAAAGGCAGCTGCTTTGTGGGACAATCTTTATAAACCATCCAACAATGACACATCTCTGAGGTGCAGCTCTAGGGAGCCGCCTGTTTTTTTTTCTTCTGTGAACAAATATTAACCTTGTAAGGTCTCAAAAACCTGCACCCAGTGTTCAGCAGCATGAAACATTTTTTCCCTCATAAAAGACTTCACCACTTCACCCATGTTCTAAGAGACATATTTAAGTCATAAATGTAAGGGCAACCAGCAACAGAATGAGGGGACACAGTCTCAAGTTGTGGTGGGGGAGGTATAGGCTGGATATTAGGAAGAAGTTCTTCACAGAGAGAGTGATTGGCATTGGAATGGGCTGCCCAGGGAGGTAGTGGTGTTGCCATCCCTGGAGGTGTTCAAGAAAGGACTGGATGGAGCACTTAGTGCCATGATTTAGTTGATTGGATAGGGCTGGAGGATAGGTTGGGCTGGATGATCTTTGAGATCTCTCCCAACCTGGCTGATTCTGTTCTATTCACAGAATTTCCACTGAGACCAGAATACACAGTTAACAGCTGCAAAGAGACATTTATCTGATAGAGGGAAAAAAGTGAGTTTTTAAAGGGAAAATAATAAAAAATGTGTAAATGGGATTTTGGTAGACCACATCTCCTTAAAATCTGAACTGACACTATCTCTATGGTCCAACGGAAAACACATTCCCAAGCCTTAATACTGTGTTGTAAAGCAGAGCTATGCAGAACCTCTTCGTCTGAGTTCTCAGCTACTCGGACTGATGCTTGGCCAAGGCTCCTTTATTATTTATGCTATCATGTAAAAATTTTCATCCTGAGCTGCTCTGCTCAGGAGAACACACAGAGAAGGAGAGGCAGTCATGGAAGCCACTGCATGTAGCCCAGATTTTTCCTGCTGCAATTATCTCCTAAATCCCTGGAGAGCTCAGCACAGAAGCTAAGATGTGGTAGACAAGACCAAGAGAGTTTGCTGCGTGGTAATATGTTTAAAGGAGAAGAATTGAACCATTCACGTTGAAGGTCATGCAGGAAGGTTGTGCAGAGCTCAGGAAGAATTCAGAGATGCCCAGGGCATCCCAGCACTCTTGGGTCTGGAAAGGCAGCTGACAGAATAAAGCATGGCATCTTACAAGCAGCTGTTTCTTTCAAAGAAACATCTCAGAGCACTATCAGTTTTGTGCAGCTAAACTCTTATCATTTATTAAAACAAAAACAACCAACCAACCAAAAATACACAGCAAACTCCTCCTAGCTTCAATTCTTTGTTTTAATGTGTAATGTAGAGTCGATGACAAGCAGGTGCAGTGAAGATATTTACAGTCAATTAAGAAAGCTCTTCTGTTTCACTTTCTAGTCTACTCCCATGGATTCCTTAGTTCTTGACATCATTCTTCCTCTCCTTTTTGTGGCCAATCCTAAGAATACACTGTGTACAAACATAAGTTCTGCCCTGGTGAGGCCACATCAGGAAGACAGTGTCTAGTTCGGGGCCCATCGATTCAAGAAGAACCTCAAGCAACTGTTTTTAAAAAGTCCAGCACGGAGCTACAAAGATGCTGAAGGGAGGGGAACACCTCCCTGCTGAGGAAAGGCTGAGGGAGCTGGGGCTCTTCAGCTTGCAGCAGAGGAGCCTGAGGGGTGAGCTCAGTCATGCTCATAAAGATATGAAGGGCACTGTTGGGAGGACAGAGCAAGGCTCCGTTCAGTGATGTCCAATGATAGAACAAGGGGTACTGAGTGCAAGCTGGACCCATATGAACATAAAGAAAAAAACTTTTCACTGTGAGGGTGACAGAGCCTTGGAACAGGCTGCTCAGAGATGTTGTGGAGTCTCCCTCTCTGGAAACATTCCAAATCTGCCTGGACATGTCCCTGTGTGACTTACAGTAGGTGATCCTGCTCTGGCAGGGAGGTTGGACTGGATGATCTTTTGAAGTCCCTTCCAACTCCTAACATTCTGTGATTCTGTGAAATTAGTAGGATGCCTACTGTCAGAACAAACCTTAAAAACTCATTTGCCCCCATCAGGGGCAAATAATATTTTGGCTGTTAGAAGCTCTCATTGACTGCCATGAAAATATCAGACCTGAGGACAGAACTTGTTGAACCAACAACTTCCAGATCTAGGATCAAGGAACAGTTTTCTTAACAAAGAATGGCAACAGCAGTAGAAAACTAAATTTTTTTTTTAATTTTTTTTTTTTTACTGGACTAACTTGTTATTAGAATACCCATCCAAGAAGTCTTATCACCCTGAGATACTCACCAAGTTATTCCTGACATTCTGATTGTAAACCTCTTCCATAAACCAGGAAAAACATTTTTTTTAAAAGAGCAGTTGACTTACATTTACTGCACCCTGACTGTGTAACAATAGGACCTTTTCTATGCATGCTGGATGCTCGAGGTAACTCACAGGACCATGCTCAATGACCTTGATAGCACTTGCAGAAGGTAACCTGGCAGGTGAAAGAGCCAGGAGAGTTTTGCTTCCTGAATGATTAGTTAAAAAACCTCCAAGTTATAGATAGATAGATTTGGACTAGAGTTTTCAAGAGAACATGACCTATTCTAAGTAAAGATGTCCCTGCTTATTATAGGTGGGTTGGACTAGGCAACCCTTAAAGGGCTTTGCCAACCCAACCCATTCTATGATTGCATGAATCTATTCTATACTTACACAGCAGAGTGTGAAAGATCCCAGTGACTCCTGTGAAACCCAGCACTGAGGGGTTATAGTGAGAAGGATGAATGAGCAGTCCAGTGGCACATCTCTATGGGGCATTTGTACCCACCAGAGCTTCGGGGAGAATTTTAATTTAGAAGAACGTAATAAGAGAAGCTGGAATTTGTCCAGCCACTAGGGGTTAATCTTAAGCATTAATCTTAATAAAACCCCATAGCGCTTTCTGTAATGCAGATAAGTTCTTTGAAGTAGGTTTAAATGCAAAGATTTTGGCTAGAAATGTGGAAAAATAAGGTGCAAAGAATTTAACAGACGAGTTGATTACACAGAGGGTGTTGAATTTGTAGACTACGATGCCTTTGGCAAGCACAGCAATAAACAAAGCAATTGTGAAGCAATTTACAAGCAACAGCAAAAGTCACTGCAAATGAAGCCATCGTGCAGATCAAACAGCAGATTTCTACTTCGTATTTCCTGCTTGCAGATGTTGCAGCAGCCTTTTACCTGCATCAGACTTCCAAATCATTACAACTGTGACTATCCCAGGTTACTTCGTGATTGTAACTAAGCGTCAAAACCTCAGGTAAGACTTTAAACTTGAGGTTTTTTTTGCCCTGTGGCTCATGAACGAATGCAATGTTACTACCAGCCCTTGGCCTTGAAGCCATTCCACAAAGTAGCTGGCTTTGACAGTTCCCTTTTCAGCATGCCAGGTTCTTGGGATCTCAGCGCAGAGAGTGGCTAAAAATCTCCCTTGTACTGTGGCTACCCCATACCTACGGCCCCCATCAGACAGGCTAGCACCTGGAAGCCAAGCATCTGCCAAAGTCCTTTGTTATCCTACACGAATCACTGATAACATCCAAGGAGTCGGTGGTGGCATGAGGGGTAAGGTTGATCTCCACAGGATATTGGTGAGATAACACTGGTGAGAGTCTCCTTCTCTGGAAACTTTCAAGACACGTCTGGATGTGTTCCTGTGTGACCTGAGCTAGATGCTATGGTCCTGCTCTGGCAGGGGAGGTTGGACTCAGTGATCTATGGAGGTCCATTCCAACCTCCAACATCCTGTGATCCTGTGAATTGATGAAACAGTAAAGAAGGTATTGTAAAGCAGAGCACCAAGAATTCTCTTGTGATACCTATTTTTTTAGTGAAGCAAATGTAAGTAGTTTTAGGCAAGTGGCTTTGCCAGGGCAATTCAGAGTAATCTGAACACCTGGAAAATGCAACATTTAATTGAGTTGCTACTGATTGTGCATCACAGCCTCCTTTATGTTCGACCAGAACCCCAGCAGAGGCATGATTATGTGTGGTCTCATTAGCTGATTGACTGCCTCTGCTCTGTGTTTCATCGCTCATCTCTTCCCATGGGAACCTCTTGCTGTTTGAAGGGCTCTAGAGAGAGTTTGGTGTTTTACAAAGACAAATACATTCTTAACCTTGGTAGTCTCTACACTTTGTGAAAGGGAGAACTGAAGGAAAAGCTTTTTAATTCACTGCTCCGGTTGTTTGCTTCTCTGTGGGCAGCTGTGAATGTCTGGATCAAATAATTCCATGCTGTGGAGTTATTATGAGCTTCAGCCAGACCAGCTGCAGGTTTATAAGAAGTTCCCTCAGAGTAAGAATAACCACATTTTATTTTTGTACTAATATCTTTCTAATCACTGCCTGGTGCAAATTTCCTTACATTTTTACCACTCAGGGCTCAAGCCAAACAAACTTGTGGGGCAGATAAACTGGTGTGACTTGAAAATCAACAGCCAGATATGCAGCTGATGTTTTCCCAAATTTTGAAATTAAGGAATTTTAAAATTATAGGTAAAGACACTTACAATACTCAGTTGATGGAGATAATTACAGGCACCAGTACAGGTTGGGAGCTGCCCTGCTGGAAAGCAGTTCCATGGGGAAAGACCTTGGAGTCCTGGTGGACAGCAAGTTCTGCATGGGCTAGCAATGTGCCCTTGTGCCAAGAGAGCCAATGGCATCCTGGGGTGCATCAGGAAAAGTGTTGCCTGCAGGTCTAGGGAGGTTCTTCACCCTCTCTCCTCTGTCCTGGTGAGACCACACCTGGAATACTGTGTCCAGTTTTGGCCTCCCCGCTTCAAGAGAGACAGGGACCTGCTGGAAGGAGTCCAGAAGAGAGCCACAAAGATAACTGGGGAACTTGAGCATCTCCCCTATAAAGAGGGGGCTGGATAGTCTGGAGAAGAGAAGACTGAGAGGAGATTGGATCAATGTATACAAATATCTGAAGAGTGGGTGTCAAGAGGCTGGGGCCAATCTCTTTTTGGTGTTCAGCAGCAATAAGAACAAGAGCAATGTCTACAAATTGGAACATAGAAGGTTTCACCTCAACATGAGAAGAAACGAAGGTGACAGAGCACTGGAACTGGCTGCCCACAGAGGTTGTGGAGTCTCCTTTTCTGCATATTTTCCAAACCCACCTGGCTGCATTCCTTTGTGAACTACCCTAGGGGATCCTGCCTTGGCAGGGAGGTTGGATTTGATGATCTCTGAAGGTCCCTTCCAACCTCTAAAGTTCTGTGATTCTGTAATTTGTATGCAGCCATTTCAAATGAGGTGGTTGATGAGCTCTCGAGGTTTTTGATGAAAGTAGGCAATAAAACCTTAAAAATGGGGGAAATTTTGGACAGTCTAAGATATATATATATAAACACTGCTAAAAAAAACCCAAACCAAAACAGATGTCAATCCTGGCCCACATATTAGACTAGGAAAATCTTTCATTAAGAATGACAGCATACTTACCAAAATAATTGCCACAAAATGGCTTTTGCTCACAGATGGGGAAAAAACAAGCAAGAAAACAAACAAAAAACCCCCAAACAACAGGTAAAATATAGAATCACAGAATCATTCAACTTGGAAAGTACCTCTGATGCCCCACTTGAACAGATCATATCTGTGATTAACGAGGTTAAGGTAACACAACATAAGGCAACAAGGTTAAGGGAAGCATTAGCCACCCTGCATTACTACGGCTGAACAGTGTCATGTAGAATCATAAAATGGTCTAGGTTGGAAGAGACCTCAAAGATCATCCAGTTCCAACCCCCTGACACAGGCAGGGACACCTCCCACTAGATCAGGTCGCTCAAGACCTCATCCAGCCTGGCTTTGAACACATCCAGGGAGGGATTAGACACAACCTCCCTGGGCAACCTGTTCCAGTGCCTCACCACCCTCACTGTGAAGAATTTCTTCCTAACATCCCGTTTAAATCTCCCCTCCGCCAATTTGAACCCATTCCCCCTCGTCCTGTCATTACAAGACCTTGTGAACAGTCCCTCCCCAGCCCTCCTGTAGGCCCCCCTCAGATACTGGTAGGCTGCTATAAGGCAACCAATCAGTATGGTCTGTATTAACTGAACTGAAAAGTACACAGCTGATGGACATTGAAATATCTGTCATCATTTAGGAAGGGTGTTTATAAAGAGGCCATTCACAGATTGGTTCAGTCACACAGAACTTAACATGGGATTTATTAGTGACCTGAAAGAGACCAGCAGAATCCTGCACTGTAAGCAGCAGGTAATGGGATACCAATAAAGGTGAGTGTGGGTCACAAACAAGTACTAAGCAGGGCTGACAGGTGAAATGGTAATTGAATACATACCAGCTTCACTAGATTCCAATCAGAGCCTAAAGAGGCTGCAGGTCATTTGCAGTCTGGTGCTTAAACTGAAAACTGGATACTGAAAGCAAATTTGTTCCATAAAGGAAAAAGAAACACAGTAAGCAGGATACCACAGAATTCTATTTATGTTGTACATTTGTCTTCACATTGCAACATCCACATTGTTCATTTTGTGACAGGTATTTCTAATAATTCTGAATACATATTTACTGTATAATACATTTTAACAAGAGGCACTTCCAGTAATTCTGGCAAAAAAGGAGCTTCATTATAGTGTCTAACTTACAAAACAGTAAAAATAAATAATGTTTATCTAAAAGATTTTTTTTTTTCCTGTACAGAATCTATTTTGTACAAAACATTTATCAACCATTAACTAAATCACTTAACAAATACTTGTGAAGAGAATATATTAAGTATTGCTACATGTATCGGAGTGCAAGATACTAGTGAAAGGAAAAGAATTATTCTCTGTATGAAAATCACCTAAAAATACAAGGCCTTGTTCCTGAAGTGTTTAGAAAGGAGAAGCTTGGTTACAACAATACCAATAATATATAAATATAAATTAATGTATGTAGTACTTAGTGAAAAGAACACTGTGTTAAAAACTGGCGTGTACAAACCCTAACCAAGATGGCACTTTCCTGCGTTGCCACTTTGGCTGGCAGTTACTTCTTAAAATATTGCTTTGAAAGAATTATAAAGGTACTCAAAACCCTTTTCAAACAGAGCCAATATAAAATTACATTTCTCCACTCCCCCCCCTCCCCCTCCCCCCTTTTCTCTCACCTTTTGAAGTGAAAAAAGTTAAGGAGGGTTTAATTTTGAAGTACACGGCTGACTTGCTGCTAGGGCTGAGTCTGAAGGACCATCATAAAATCATTCCATTCGAGGCTCAGGACCTTGAGGTCACAGACCAAAAGGCAAACCTCATAGAACAGGATGTAAGGTGACCAAATTTTGCCCAAATTCTTCAGTGTTTTCAATCAACACTTCAAGGGGCGGAATGTAAGGTGGCCAAATTTTGCCCGAATTCTTCAGTGCTTTCAATCAACACTTCAAGGGGCAGGATGCAAGGTGATCAAATTCAATCAAATTCCTTGATACTTTTAGTCAAACCTCACAGGACAGGATGCAAGGTGACCAAATTCAATCAAATTCCTTGATGCTTTTAGTCAAACCTCACAGGACAGGATGCAAGGTGACCAAATTCAACCAAATTCCTTGATGCTTTTAGTTAAACATCATGGGACAGGATGCAAGGTGACCAAATTCTATCAAATTTCTCAGCACTTTCAGTCAAACCTCACAGAACAGGTTGCAAGGTGGCCAAATTCAACCAAATTCCTTGATGCTTTTAGTCAAACCTCAAGGAACAGGATGCAAGGTGACCAAATTCAATCAAATTCCTTGATGCTTTTAGTCAAACCTCACAGGACAGGTTGCAAGGTGACCAAATTCAATCAAATTTTTCAGCACTTTCAGTCAAACCTCACAGAACAGGTTGCAAGGTGACCAAATTCAACCAAATTCCTTGATGCTTTTAGTCAAACCTCAAGGGACAGGATGCAAGGTGATCAAATTCAATCAAATTCCTTGATGCTTTTAGTCAAACCTTAGACGACAGGTTGCAAGGTGACCAAATTGAACCAAATTTCTTGATGCTTTTAGTCAAACCTCAAGAGACAGGATGGAAGGTGACCAAATTGAACCAAATTCCTTGATGCTTTTAGTCAAACCTCAAGGGACAGGACGCAAGGTGACCAAATTCAATCAAATTTCTCAGCACTTTCAGTCAGACCTCACAGAACAGGTTGCAAGGTGGCCAAATTCAACCAAATTCCTTAGCATTTTCTGAGGTGTAAAAGCCCCTTTAGTTGGCCTTTTGTGAATTTCAAAATACAAAATATGTATTTTTTGAGCCCCAAATCTGGTAGCAGGAGGTGGGGTCCAGCGTTTCAGCTATATCAATAGTCCAAAGATCGTAATTTGGGGAGGGTTTTGACCTTGCTGGATTAATTTCTCAATTACTTTCACCAAAAATGAAATTATCATTTTTTTAAGTCACGTATTTGCACAATTGTTACCCAGGTGGCTAAACTCCAGTGGAAACTATTCTTGGACGTTTCTACTTCCACAAGGGGCAAAAGCTACAAAATGTTCCTCCAAAAACGCTAAAGAGAAAAAAACCCAAAACCAACAAATCTGCCACCCATCAGCAAAAATGTTAACCTGTTAACCAAACACAACCTACAGCAAGCAAGAATCACAGCTTTTTTAAAAAGTGAACTTAAATTACTTTCCATCATGCAAACACCTTCTATGGATTACTCCAGAGGGGAAAAAAAAAAACCAAACCAAACCCAAAGACCAAAAATGACAGCTTTAAGAAAGTAATGGACCCAACCTATGCCAGCATGGGAGAAACATTAAAAATACCACCAACATCACACAGCAGCTATTAACTCTGTCTTTGATCTCTTAGGCTACCAGCTGCAGTAAGTGTGTTAAGGTTTATAAACACCTAAAAATCGAAAGTTTTCATTCAAATAACAGATTTTCATCGTGTGAGGAATTCTTTTGAAAATAACTTTCACAGGCAAGAGGCTTTCTACCTGAAGTGTTATGCATGCACACAGCAAACCCCTAACTCTTTTCTCTCTGAGCAGATTACGAATCTCCTTGTTTGGATGAAAGCGTGGGGGCAAAGCGTCTAGGAGATGAAAAATGACTAGAGGAGAAAAGGAAAACCCCCATGAAACTCCCCAAATTAATTCTTCTCTAAATAAATATTTGGAAGAAAAGAACAATTGCTAACTCACATTAATCGTTGGTCAAGTGTTCTCTGCGGTAAAGGAAGACAGCATTGGGAAGCAGAACACCTAAGCCCACTGCCTGAGGGTTGTTGCTGTGATGGAAACCATGGCAGGGTAGGTGTGGAGTGGGATGACATGACTCCATCCTATTTCTCCAGCTACTTTGACAACAGCCCTCGGAAATTTGGTGTTTGTTCTTTACCTCTCACTGGTTCCTCCTTGTGTGCCATGATGCCCAGGATGCCATGCTGTATGTAGGCCAGCAGGGCAGGCACAATTACCTCTGCAAGCCAGAGCAAAACCAAGCTAGCATATATCTTCCTCACTGGGGCCACAACATGTGCTGTGTTTTGCTTATTTCATCCGATTTTGCCAGGTTTTGAATAGAGATGAGAGAATTTAGTCATAAAAGCACACATGGTCTGCAGCTGTGGAACAGTCCTTTACACTTGCTCTTGTGCTTCCCCACAGACAGGGAACAGAAATATTTGGATTTGCCCATCTAATTCACTGCTGGGGACACACCACCTTCCTCAGCTGCAGACCTCAGTGGTGCTCCTTGGTGCAAACAGACCCCATATCCTCCACAGCAAAATAAGTCTCATACAGTGCCCCAT
The DNA here is from genome assembly GCA_013396835.1 of Psilopogon haemacephalus. Lineage (NCBI taxonomy): Eukaryota > Metazoa > Chordata > Aves > Piciformes > Megalaimidae > Psilopogon > Psilopogon haemacephalus. The sequence continues at coordinate 841,463 of VWZI01007822.1, forward strand.
TTCCACACCTTGGACATATTGCAAGCATGGTTTTGGAAGTAAAAAAACAACAGGAATGACCCAGCCACATAAAAGCCTGACTAAAACCAAGGTTATTTTTTTCCCCCTCCTCTAGCACCAAGCAAAGTTTTCTTTAATGAGGGAGAATTAAGCTACTTTAGTAAAACTTTATTTGTTTACTATATCCTTCAGCTGAGCAGACCATGATCAAGGCCAGTTGGTTTTCTGTGAACTCACTGCTCTCCAGAAGGAAGTTTTGTACGTGCAAGCACTTGGGCTAATTTTTGCATAGACCTCAAGTGATGCTGGCAAGATCTCAGACTGCAAAATGCTTAGTGTTGTTTGAATTTTATCAAAGATGTATTGTTAACTAGCTTGAGCTTTTGCCCCCCTTTTGCCATTGTGAACGTGGCCTGTGCAGAAACATTATTCTGACCACAGGCTTCTGAGGAGCTTGCATTGTCTTAAGAATTCAGGCAGATTCTCACGTAGGCAATGTCTACATCCTACTGGAGGGGGATGATGTATTTTTCAGCAAGAGAACACCTGCCTGCCTTGAAAAATCTCACTAATGGCCTCTGAATAAATCATAATTAGGATGTAAATGGAGGATAACTTGTGCTCTGCTCCCTCCAACACAGGGATTCAATAACTACCACAGCAGGGGCTATAATCCTGCTTTGATTTACCTCCAGAGGAATGTTGTTTTGCTAAATGGAATTGATGAAATCCACAGAAAGATTTATTGATGAAGTTCAAGGAAAGATTTATCATACTAAGTTGCTCTGAGAAATAGTGTTATTATCTCACTCTAATTCCAAGTTTGCCTCTGATAATCAGGTTTTTTTTTTGGCTAGCTCTTCCAATGACTGCTTAAGACAGCTGTCATCTAATTCCAATTATTCCCCCATCTGTTCCAAAACACTGAGCATGCCTTTTCTTCAGGAGTTTTGGCCATCGTTACTGGTTGATTCACAGAAAAAATATGGAAAAAATCCCCAATCCCCAAAACAAACAAAACCCTAAACAAACAAACAAACAAAAACAAATGACCAACCAACCAAGCAAACAAAAACCACCAAAAAACCCCACCAAAATCCCACACCCCAAAAAAAAACCCCCAAAACACAAACCCAAAAAAACAAACCAAAATAAAAAGATTCCATTAGCCTAGATAATGGGAACTATCATCCTATCATCTCTTGGATGCTGTCACCATTTTGACTGATGCTGCAACATCAATTTGTAATTTACACTCCAGAAACTCCAGTTACTTCACTGAAGTGTGACTACATTTGATTTTGAAAGAAAACTAAATGTGCTTCATAAATTCTGTTTTGCATTGGAATCCAATTTCTTTTCCTATGAATTGCCCAGTTTGGCTTTCTCCTTGCATGTCTACAACCCCATCAACTCAATAACTAATTAATGTCAGTGGTGTGCTTACAGCTGAGGGCTCTCAGGCCAATGTCCAGGCCTAGGACTTGGAAAAGCAAGTAACCCTCTATGGCTGCTTCTGAGCTGTGATGCTTTCAGCAGACCTGGAAGATAGATGTTCTCCTCTCTGGGCATGTGCCTTGATCTAGTCTTCCACAGCTCAAGAAACGTTCATACTCATCTTTAAATTGAAACTTTTCTTGCTTAAATACATAATGCTGGAACAGCTCAAACACAACAGTACTTGCAGCAGTAGTAGCAGTTACTCCACTTTCTTAAAGAATTACAAGTTTTCCAAGTCTAATGCCTCTTCTTTCCAAGAAAGAAAAACCAGAGTCTTGCTGCTGCCCTCTGAACCTACCGAACAGTCTGTCTATCAAACGCCTCAGCTCTAGAATGAACCACAGCAATTCTGTGCTCACTCTCACACACTTGTATCAGCTGGCACATCTCTCTGGGTTTATTTGCTGGTCAAGTGTCTTGTGCCTTCTCTGCATCCCAGCTTTAGGCACTGCTAGTCTGCTCAGGCTGACACCGACTGCCACATCAGACTGTGCCTATGGCAAGTCAGTGAGAGGGTGGACACAAACTTAAGAGTCATCTTCATCAATATCAAAGCCCTCACTGTCATCAGCACAGGAATGCACCACAGACCAAGCAGGATGTGCCAAATACTTAAGGAGAATTTGCACAAGTGCTTCCTTAACACCCGGGACCAACCACAAAGCTGCATTATACTCTCAGAAATGTCCAAGGCTCATTTTGAAAACAAAAAAAAAAGTTCTCTAAAATTCCAAGTCCCACTAAAATCTGGTAGGGGTCAGGTTGCTGAGTACCGAAACTGACAGCTACTCCTCACCTATTCAGGTCACAGCTCAGCAGCATGGGGATAGCTCTGGGTGCACACATATGCAGTCTGGGCCACAGGTTTCCTTAGCTGTGCCACTGACTAATGCTCAGTTTGGCAAGATCCTTACTTCTTCATGCTGCATTCTACTTTCTGGGGCATTCCTTAAGGAAGGAAGAAAGAAGGGACTAAAATTTCAGGGAAAAAAAAATATCTAAAAAGCAGATAGAAATGTAGGATAACTTTCTAAAGGAAAAATAACAACAGAAAAGGAACTTAATTTCCAATATAGAAAGCCAAAAAACAGAGTTGGGTGCAGAATAGTTTAAATTCTTTTAGAAGGATCTATCTGGATCTTTACAGAGTTAAATTCCTTCCAAAGTTTTACCATCAAGCTCTTAATAATTTTTAACAGTGGTATACTAAGGGTAAAAGTCTCAAATGCAGTCACTCAAAAGTTCTATCTGATCACAATCCTGGATTTTAACTTGATGAAGGTGATGCAGACAGATGTTCACACCCCTGCTTCATTATCTACTAATAAAAACCCCAAAGTGAAAAAGTAGTATTCACATTTGGTACAAAATCTCTCAGGTATTTTGTGCTACATTCAAGCCAACCTGGGCAATTTCCACACTGTTGCCTGCCTACAAAGACTGAAACTCAGGGTTGTAAGGAGTGGACCTATGCAGATGTTGGATTCTACCAGTAAGTATTTGGAGTGTTAAAAAAAAAAAAGGTCACCTCTTACCACTCCCATCTACCTTAGCTTCTTCATTGGTATTCCTTCCACTTTGGATAAAACCAATGATCATTGTGATTTTAAACCTGCCAGCAACTCCTTGACTGTAAAAGACCTGAGCTAGTCAAACTGTACTCACAAACAGCCTTGTGTAGCAGTGTAATAACGATTTGTGACAGCTGCATTGGCAATGTGGCACGAAATCTTATCAGATTAGAAGCTGACTCTTGATTTTACCTAATGGTAACCAAAAATCATATCTAGGAAAAATATTATTCAATTTCAGCACATTCTTATGATAATTTTTCTTAGTTCAACCCTGTGTATGCCTGATTAGAAAGGTTTGTGGAACTCCACTTGCGGGACTTTGAGTATCTCTTTGTAATTTTATGAGCTGGGCACCCACTAACACTTTCTGCACTAACATTGTGGTTTTTTCCTACTAGCAAAAGCAATATAAAAAACAGTTAAAAAAAAAAAATTCAGTGCTAGTGATCACGCACTGAAAATGGAGAAGAAAGTGCTTGCAGATTTGACATTATAAAGCATCCCTGTAAGTTTAATTTTTAGAAGACAAAATGAGGCATATTAAATTCTTCTGATACTATAAGGTATGCATATCACTTGTACAAGAAAACCCCAAATGAAATGACTAACCAAAGTGACTGAAGAGATGCAAAAACAGTGCAAGCTGGTCTCAGAGGGGACTTGATGAGATCCTGGGGATATCCTTTTTTTCTTTTGAGTGAATTTTGCTGTTCCCTTTCCCTTTAAAAATATAGTGCTGTTTGGATCTTTGCTTTGCAAAACACTAACTGTTTCTGTTGAGAACAGCATTCAGAGCCACTCTCTAGAGTAACTCTGTTGAAAGGCAAACACATCTTCTCTGATGTTAACAGTGGGATGGGATGACGTCAGGCAGAGGCAACTTGTAAAACCAAAATCCTGTTTTCCAGCAAAAACTCCCTCTAAAGGAAATGCAAAGCAAAAAGAAACTGAAGTGATAAAGACAGCTCCCACACATGCTGATTTGCTTTGATAGAGAATGTTTTCCAATATTTTTGGGGAGGTATCAATAGGATCATGAAATATGGCAGGGGGTTGGAACTGGATGATCTTCGAGGTCTCTTCCAACCTAAACCATTCTATGATTTTACGAGAGTGTAACAATAGCAACAGGTGATGGATGCAATGCCAGACATTTAATACAGAGAGGACTTCTACAAACTCTTCCTTTCACAAACATTCTTACTCGCACAAGCAATCCTCTCCCTGGTGAGAGGCTGCAGGATCAAGATATAAAAAGCATGCATAGTGAAATGATTTTTCAGAGATACTGAAATTTATATGTAGATATAATTCTTTTTGTGGGAATAAAACTTTCGGTTGTGTGGTACTAGTTGGTGCCGCCACTCCTAAAGAGTATTTCTAATTCAAAGCCCGGATCCTGTAAACCACTGACTTCCCAGAAAGGTCTATACAAATTACTCCAGACTGTATTTGTTGGGTGTGGAAATTGCTACTCTGTATAAAAATGATCTTCTATTTATTTTTTTAACAAAAATTTAACTTTACAAAAAAACTTTCCCTTCCCCCTCCCCCCCCTTTTTTTTTTCCTTTTNCCAAAAAACCCAAAAAACAAAAACAAAAAGCTGCTCTTACAGGCCTGATCTTTTCCTTTCTCTTAAAAAAAAAAAAATATATATATATATAGGTGGGAACAAACATGCTGCTTCTAAGCAGAATGCTAGCAACAAACTGCTCCCATTCAGCATCTCACACCGAAACCCAAGTTCTCTGAAGCTCATGTGAGTGGTTGCTGAGATGTACAAGTATCCAAGCCAATGCATCGCCGGCACCTGCTCCCCCATGCTGCTTCTAGTGCATCATTTACCTTTTACACTGAAGAAAGGCATGGCCCCCACACTCCCTTTCTTTTGATCTCAAGAGATGTAGTCTGGCTTCATTCTTAAATGATCTAATTGGCCACTGATGCACGGAGGCATAAGGTTAGCGTAAGAAGATGGCAGCCTGCCTCTGGTTTCCACATACATACACACGTTTGCTTTCTGCTCTCTCCTGCCCAAATGCACACACTGCCCCACACAACCATTCATGCGCTCAGAAGTACACGGAGGGACAGGTCCTCTCCACAGGGACAGACCAGCATGCCACACAGTCCCTTTGGGAAATAAATTTCTGGGCACATCAGTTTGCCAGCAGTCTGGGAATTGCAGAGAAGAAGAAAGAGGAGAAGGCAGAAGGCCCTGCACAGCCAGATGGGGTCAAGCCAGCAGCCCATGCCACCATGGCAACTGCTGAAAAACTACTGCACGCAGCTAGTGCCACCTGTGACCTGGAGGGCTATGGGGAATGCAAAGCTCCTTAAAATGGTCTCTGGCCTTCTCTTTGTTGTTGTGTATTGGGATGTGCTACAGCTAGCGTAATAAGAACTCCAACTCTGCTATATTACATCACATCCACTCACGCTCGCACGCACCCCCGCACATGCACGTACGCTGGCAGGATGTATCAGCATTCATACAAAGGTTTGCAACTTTTATTCCTCAGCAGTAAGAGAAAAACCTGCCTGACTGGTACCTTACCGTTAATTGCAAATGCGCTCTAGAAACAGCATTTCCTTAGATAACTTTCACCTGTAAATATCACAGTGACCATAATATATCATTAAATGTATTTTGCTGAAGTGCATAGCCAATAACCCTGGCTACATACATACAAATATATATATATATATACATATATATATATATATTTATATAATTCCACCCACCCCAAATCTCTGTAAGGAAAGTCTGTAAATAGCAGGTGTTGCAGTGTGAAAGCTTCCTTGAGCACTGGAGTTTAAACAATTGTACCTCACCATAAAAAGGAAAGAGAAACAAATTAAAACAGCTGTAGGCGCAGTATCCCATACTTCTACAGTGTTGTGTCTAAATGCTGTGCTGGCTTGAGAAAGAGTTTGTGCACGAGTCAGTCTGTCTTACAATACTGCTGTAAAGATTGTCATTGGTTTGCTTCCACAGTTGCGTTCTCCTCTTTATCCCTCTTGGGCTTCCCTTTCTCCTCCTCCTCTTCCCTGATGGCCTGGATTTGTTCTGAAGATTGGTACAATGTGGATTGGTCTGCGCCTTGCTTCTCTGTCCCAGCTAACCTCTCCTCATCTTCAATTACTTTCTTCCACATTTTATGGTTCTGAAGCAAGTGCTGAGTGATCTGACAGTAGATTTTTCTCCTCTTGAACTTCTTCTTTTCTGTAAAATACCACGTGACATTAATGCACTATTTTACATAACGGGAAATGAACTAAAAGTATAGGAAGCAGTCAGGTTGTATAAGACATACAGGAACCGAAGCAACAGATTTTTAAATCCCACAAACCTTAAACAGGCTTCAAACTTAGCAAGTTTTGCCTCTCCACATCTCCAGGAAAGCAAACTGTGCTCCTTCATATTTCCTATCATAGACTTCAGGTTGTCCCTGACTCCGCAGCTCACAGAGACATCTAGCGCTTGAATAATTATGTATAAAACATGTTGATGAGCTGTTTCTGCTAATTCCTTTTTTAATGAAGTACTTGCAGACTATGATTGACTTATTCCATCATATATAGATTAAATTCTGTGCCCCCTTCTCACCCACAATGAATCCCTGATGATTGCCTTGTAAAAAAAAACCCAAACAATCCTGATGTTGTTTTATCCACATTAATTTCTAGTCTGAGCTGTGAAAATATAATGAATAAGCAAGCATCAGTAATCAAGAGGAGACAATCCATCCCTAATTTTTCTATTCACATTCAGAGATTACCACTCCAGTATCACAGTGCAGATCACCTTAAAGCCTTTGCACAAAATCTCTATGGCAGTGGAATCTGAGCACTGATGTGGTTGTCACATAGCAAAATGTTATCGAAGAGCTTGCTTGTCTTTGGTTTTGAAGCAGCAGTTCCCTGCTGTTATCCTATAAAATGTTTTTCCCGCTGGTAGTTCTCATGGCTCCTGACACAGTTGCACTACAAGTGTTTTGCTGTTTGAAGCACGGGTTTTTCCTGTGCCAGCATGGTCTGTTCAGCACAGGCTGTTAACTCCTTAACAGTACAAAGCTTGACAATTTCTCCCGGTCATTAACAGTGGCAGTGGTAGTCACGGAACTGAAATAATAACTCCTTCAAAGACAACTGCTGGTGTTTGGGGTTTTTTTTTTCTTTTTTTTTTTCTTTTGGAGAAGGTGACGTAGAGGAATGTTTTGTACAAAATGAATTTGCGTGGATTAGTATTTGCAGGTTGCCTAAAGTATGCCTGTGTCAGGATCCAAAACGTTTAGCCCTTGAAGCTTTTGAATTGGAAACAAAGAGCTTTTCACTGAGCAACAGACAAAATCCAACTCAATCCTTCATTAGAAAGCCCTTGGTTCCCTGCAGGAAACCTTCAGGTTTAGCACTAATAAGAAGCCTCTACCCTGCCAATGCCACAGCAGGACATTTTCTCCTGGGTTTCCCAGGTGACCCCCACATCTTGCTGTGTTCTGCAGACCCCAGTGAGCACTTGCAGCAGTGTTGAAGTTGGTCTGAATCACTAAAGACTGAGCAGGGGTAATTCTTATACATGTGTCAGAATGCTGGGAGAATTACATGATCCTGTATAATAATAAAAACAATTTCAAACCTTTAATGTTTTATAACTCTTAAATTTACCTCTACTGCTTTAGTGAATTATCAGGACCTAGGTGTTTTCTGCCACTACTACATTTCCACCTGCCTAAAAGGCATTTCTATAAAGAAGATGATCTTCACCACTTTTTGCACAACTCTTAGTATCTATGCATCTCAGGTCTCAACCTTTTGTTTCGTTGCATTGAGAAAGTTTAGAACATCCATGATTTTGTTGATCATAGGTATACATTTCTGATGACCTATATGACCTCTGTATCACCACAAAAAGATGCCCTAGATTCCTGATTCAGGAATTTAAACCATGGCCAATGCAACCAGCTATCTGCTAGCTTCACTAAAGACAGCACTGAATCACTGTAGCTCTGGAGAAGCCCATGATGAACCTGCTTTGCTCACAGTCTTTTATAATACAGCTGCTTAATTTTGGTCTGTGCTGGTTTGAACTAATTGGAGGATTTGAATGAGAAATTAGACTATAGACTGAGAAAGGAAAATACTGATGATGCTACTTTACTCATAGCTTTACTGAGAAAGAAAAAAAATGTTTAAGAGTTGTAACCCAAACAGAGATTAGACAGAGCTGCCTGAGCTACTCTGTCTGCCGTGTGTCTCTCCCTACCTTCCTAGCTGGATCTGAATAATTCCTGCTGCTAATCCCCCTGGCCGATCTACCTTCACTTACCTGGTGCATAACACAGATGGTGAGATGAGATTGGAAAGGGAGGAAGGTGGTAGGGTGGTTAGAAACCCCTCTTAGGGATTCTGATCTCTGGGAGGTGTGGTGTTTCTGTATTACCTTTTTACTGTATACATCTGTAAGTATCTGTTATATATTGTAAATATCTGCTTGTATATAGTGCAAAGCTGTAAATATAAAGCTTGATTTATTAACTTCCAGCCCTCTGAGGCTAGCCTGGGCTATTTCAAAGTGTGGTGGAGTGCGGAACTGCAGAATCACCACATAATCACAATGTGGAACTTGTTTAGTTGAAAATTATGTGTGAACAACTTACTCAATTCAGCATTCTCACAAGTTTCCATTTCTGCTGCTTCTTCCTCTTCATGTTCATCAGTGTCTCCTGACTCATCACTATCTTCTATCCATTTCCCTGGCATCAGCCCAGCTGAGTCATAGGAGTTACATAGTGGTCCCACAATGTGAGTGATAAAAGATTCCTGGAGGTGAGCCAGCTGAGGAGCAGAGCGATCCATGAAAGGACTGATTGGCAAGCCCAGGCTAGCCTCTTCATCACCCTGGACATGAAAAATAGCAGTAATTTCTCTGAAGTAAATGAAACAAAATCATGTCAGAAAAAGGAGTAGCGCATATCAAACCAATTAAAAATGATGAAAGAAAAATAACTCAAACGCCTCCTCCACAGTATGTCAGTTGTGATATTGCTACAGTGCCATCATGGCAAATAGTTAATCAAAGCTACATTAGTGCAAAGTGATGTCCACTCTCCTTGTCTTCTACTTCACACCACAAGTGCCAACATCTGAGAATTATTCCTTTCCTTTCCCCCTTCTCTCCCCTCCCTTCCCTTTCACATTATTTACAAAAATTCCTTCTGTTAGCTCAAAATCTTGCAGTCAGGCACCTGTTTGCAGGAAACAAGACTACAGGCAAGGCTTATCTCATTGAACTAGTTTTGTTCTCACTGTACATAATATAGAGAGGTCTTACTAGCTTTGGCTTGCAAGTATTTGTTTCCTAGGACTGCAGGAATGATCCCTATGAAATCAGGGGTTACTCAGAAGCAGCAAATCTTACCCATAAAAGTCTTTGGTAGCTTTCTGTGGGGAAAGAAGTTAAGAGTGGAGGTATAGGAAGACTTTCTGGAGAGGAGAAAACCAAGAGGGGGTCTAATAAATGTTTATAAACATCTGACAGATGGGTGTCAGGAGTAAGGGTACAGGCTCTGCTCACTTGCTCCATGTGACAGGACAAGGGGCAATGGGTGTAAGCTGCAGCACAGCAGGTTCCAGTTCAACACAAGGGGGAACTTCTTTACAGTAAGGGTCACAGAGCACTGGAACAGGCTCCCCAGAGAGATTGTGGAGTCTCCTTCTCTGGAGTCTTTCAAGGCCCGTCCGGATGTGTTCCTCTGTGACCTGAGCTAGATTTTATGGTCCTGCTCTGGCAGGGTGGTTGGACTTGATGATCTCTTTGGGTCCTTTCCAACCCATGACATCCTGTGAACACCTGTGAACTTTTTTCTCCCTCCTCTCATGATATAAAAGAAGGTAATATTTTCTTGCAGAACAAAGTCCAATATACTCACTTATTCTATCCACAGCAAAGATTCAGGTGGTATTAATGAGCTTTCAGTTGATATGTACAGACTGGATGGTAATCCCCCTAACAAAGCCTGATATGCAAATTAATACTTTAATATAATAGAGAGATCTGTATTTCAGAATAAAGATTAGAATTTGGACAGATATTCCATCATGTTAAAGAGTGCACAAATTTACATGGGAGTGGACTATCTCCTTTCTGCATAAAGATGAGGGATCTGGCTCTCTGTAGCTTGGAGAATAGGAGCCTGAGAGGTGACCTCTGTCATGTTTATGAAGATGTGAAGGGCAACTGTCAGGAGGACAGAGCCAGGCTCTGCTCAGCAATATCAAATGACAGGACAAAGGGCAATGGGTGCAAGCTGGAGCAAAGGAGGTTCCACATGAACAGAAGCAAAAACTGTGAGGGTGACAGAGCCCCGGAGCAGGCTGCCCAGAGATGTTGTGGAGTCTCTTTCTCTGAAGGCATTCTAAATCTGCATGGATGCATTCTTGCGCGACCTACTCTAGGTGATGCTGCTCTGGCAGGGGTCTTGGACTATCTTCTGAGGTCCCTTCCAACCCCTAACATTATGTGATCTCCTTGTAATCTATATTTTCGCAAAAAATCATGGACTGTATGTGGTCAACATCCAGTTGATTTGAGGGAAGAACCAAGACTGAACTTGAATGTGCTACAAATGCTGATTTTCTTTTTGCTTCGTTTTGTTACTTTTAGTTATAACTCACCTGGAAATGTTATATCCACATACAACGTTAATGTTAACAAAAGACACTGCAATAACAAGGAAGTTAGCAAGAGCTTGCTAATGTTAACAAAAGACACTGCAATAACAAGGAAGTTAGCAAGAGCTTGCTAATGTTAACAAAAGACACTGCAATAACAAGGAAGTTAGCAAGAGCTTGCTAATGTTAACAAAAGACACTGCAATAACAAGGAAGTTAGCAAGAGCTTGCTAATGTTAACAAAAGACACTGCAATAACAAGGAAGTTAGCAAGAGCTTGCTCTTCACAGCAATCCATCTGAGACTGCCTGGTTGTAAGCTGTCAGTAGTAGGAACAAAGCTGACTGCTGAAATGTTTACAAGTTCTTGTTCCACTACAACATGATCTATCGCGTGAAACACTTTGCAGCGTGTTTCTTAAATCTTTTTAATATGTCTTCCAATAAATATGCTGAGTATCTGGAGGGAAGGAAAAAAAAAAAGCCTACTGCAACAATATGGCACAGGATTTTCAACGTGCCTGTGCAATGAGGTTTTAATAAGGGTTTTTTAAAAAAACTGTATTTATAAAGGAGTTCAATTCACAGAATCATAGAACGGTTTAGGTTAGAAGTGACCTCAAAGATCATCCAGTTCCAAGCCCCTGCCATAGGCAGGGACACCTCCTACTAGAGCAGGTCGCTCAAGGCCTCATCCAACCTGGCCTTGAACACCTTCAGGGAGGGAGCAGCCACAACCTCCCTGGGCAACCTGTGCCAATGCCTGAGCACCCTCAGTGTGAAGAGCTTCCTCCGGGCATCCAGGTTAAATTTCCGGTCTGCCAGTTTAAAGGCGTTCCCCCTCATCCTGTCATTACAAGACCTTGTGAATAGTCCCTCCCCTGCCTTCCTTTAATCCCCCTTCAGATACAGAAAGGCTACTACAAGGTCTCCTGGAAGCCTTCTCTTCTCCAGGCTAAGAGCTCCAAGTCATGTAGCCTGTCCTCATATGAGAGGTCTCCAGCCAAAGGAATTGGAGTTTATTGAGGGAAATTCAAGAAAGATATTTAATTATTTTCAAAGGTTGAAATATGTATGCCTTTTCATAATAATTCTAAGGAAAATCAAGCTTCTCATAGCATTTGCCCTTTTAGAAATGAGAAAATGAAGACTTTTTTCCCTTCTCAGAAAAAAAGAAAAAAATGGTTTGATAGACCTCTCTGAGCAGAAAATCAGATTTTTACCTAGGTTAAATAACTGAGAATCTATCTTGTCCTCCTTAATGTCAAAAATAAGTGCTAGGAAGAAAAATATCTGTTTTCAGTCCCACCAGTGCCCTGTCAGCATGGCAATTCATGCCAAGAAAAACTGAACAAACCAGAGAGTCCACTGGGTCACATTGATTTCTCAATATGGTGAATACATATCTTCTATTAAAATAAACCAAATATCCCAGACCTCTTATATCTCCATATTAATATCCACTGACCTCTCGGAATTTGCAGGCCAAGAGTTCCAATATGTTTGCCCACAATTCCCATGCCAAAAGGAATGTCAGTAACAAAGCTAACAGATGTGTTATTCTGAATCCAGTCTTGCAGAGAAGATCATAGAATCAGTCAGAGTTGGAAGGGACCACAAGGATCATCCAGTTCCAAACCCCCTGCCATGGGCAGGGACACCCTACCCTAGATCAGGCTTTCCAGAGCCTCATCCAGCCTGGCCTTAAACACCTCCAGGGAAGTGATCCCAACCACCTCCCTGGGCAACCCATTCCAGGGTCACACCACTCTCATGCTGAAGAACTTCCTCCTCACATCCAATCTGAATCTCCCCACCTCCAGCTTTGCTTCATAAGCTCTGTTTTTATTTTTAATTACAAGGTTGTAAGACAATCTCTAACAGTCCTTCACAGTGGCTTCCAAGAGCATGAAAACATTAGCAGCACACCTTTCTGACTAATGGAATATTACCCACATTTCTAACACAGCATCCTCCCACAAATGTTCCTCCCAAGCTTGATTCAGAGCTCACTATCCAACAATTTGCTGATATTAATGCACTGGAGCAATGAGTGCCTTCTGACATTAATGATGTTGGATCAAAGGAGAGTGATATTATAGATCTCATTAGCAGGTATTGTCTGCATAAGCTGTGATGGTTATCAGAATCAAATACAATTTGTTGAGAGACTCTTAATGAAAACAAATATGGAGAATAACATAGGAAATAAAGGTTGATTGCTGTCAGCATGGGACTCACTCTCTTTAATAAAAAGAAAAATGAAAGAAAAATGGAACTAAATATATATTAAATGTATTTAAGGGTTACTGCTTTTTCTTTTCCTCGGGAGATTTGAAATAAATGAAGGAGCTGCAAGTCAGTGTCTGAATTTTGTCCCTTTTCCTATTTCTTTACACACTCCAGAAGGCAGCTGCGGCAGGAAATCCTGTGGGTTTGCTTTTTTTATTTTCCTTTTCAAACATGTAAGTACAGCAAATTTAAGGGAAGATGAAAAGGCTTTAAAAAGGATTAGTTTGTGACTTCGAGTTACTGCAAGGCCTCCCTGAGAAGTCTGTGGGGTGTCTGGTTCAGTGATTTAGATCTCTTTCTCCCTCTCGAGAAACCCAGGATGTGTCAGGTTTACTCTAACCAGCACATTCAAAATATGTTCCCACTCAGGAAACAGAGGAATTGTGTGGGAAAAGTCCTGTTTCTTGTACTCAGCAGGACTAAATAGGTTATAATGAGAAAAGGTTCAATTAAAGGCTCCCTTACACCTGGCAGTAGAGGACCACTGGCTGTATTCCCAGTTCTTTGTAAATGAGTCTGTGGCTGTCCTCCTTCTATGTGCTACCATCAGCTAAGCCTTGCGTAATTAGTGCAGTGGTGTTGATAAACCTTCTGAACGCTAAAAGTGTTGTCTTAAAAAGTAAGTAATGAATCAAGATCAACATGTAGGGAGCAGATATAGTTAGTCTATGATAAACTAGAAGTCTATGTACTGAGCCTGGCTGTAGCAATAAGATTCTGACTGTGTGAAGAGAAGCTAAATTAATTCCTCTGGTCTGTTGTGTCCAGTTTTGGAGACTGCAAGTCAATAAACATGTGAGCCACCGAGAGTGACTGCAGAAGAGAGTAATGAGAACCTGTTGTTGTCTTGAAAAGAAAGAGATGAAAGTACAAAAATATAGGTTGCACTAAAGAAAAGTGAAAGTGAGACAGAATGACTTCCAACAGAATTAAAAAAAAATAAAAAATAAAAGGAAGGTGGAAAGCAAAACCTTACAGTGGTTTGCCACAGCCACTGTAAGAACAGTGCCAATCTGGAACAGTTAAGCCTGTAAAAATCCCATCATCAGACATCTTTAAGGACACATCACAAGCTTCAGCAACAAATGGACTGCCATTGATTCAGACTGGACGTGGGGAGGAAGTTCTTCACTGTGAGAGTGGTGAGACCCTGGAATGGGTTGCCCAGGGAGGTGGTTGGGGCCACATCCCTGGAGGTGTTTTGAGACCAGGCTGGGTGAGGCTCTAGAAAGCCTGATCTAGGGCAGGGTGTCCCTGCCCATGGCAGGTGGGTTGGAACTAGATGATCCTCGTGGTCCCTTCTAACCCTGACCGATTCTGTGACCCAGTGAAAGGATGGACTTGTGTAAGTAGCCATCCCCCCCTTCACCCCTGTTTTCTGTGATCTTCACTCATTACCAGCACCGGGATGCTGCAGGACTGGTTAGCACAAGATGTACAACTAGCAGGTACCACTTTGGACATGAATTCATTTACCTGTTCATAAAACTCATTAACAATGCCTTCTGTCCACTGCAGATGCAAATCTTTGCATTTTGCAGGCCCATTTATGTCAGCCAGTTTTATGCACATCTGGCAAACCAGCAAGCGGTCGTTCTCATTAGTCCAGTCAATTCCAACATCATCATTTACCTAAAAGACAGAAAAAAAAAGAAAACCATGAAAGTAATCCTGGCTAAAAGAATGCATCCAAAGAGGAAGTTCCGCTCTTCAGTATCTTACAGGATATTTATCTATTTAACAAAATCACAGGTGTAAGCAGGTGACATAACCCAAGGTTGGAATTTACAATGAGATGTAGAGTGATATGTAAAAAGAAAAAAAAAAAAAAAAAGTGAAAACTGGTGGACACTGAGATAAATGATGACAAACTAATATTTAGCAAATGATGTGCCTGTTTGAAACTGTTTGTTAGGAAAAATAATGGAGATCAGTGACAGATGGGTGTCTCTCAGTGGTGCTGTTGATATACCAGAGGGACAGGATGTCATCCAGAAGGACTTGAACAAGCTGGAGAGGTGGGCCCAGGTGAAATCTCATGAGGTTCAACAGGCCTGAGAGCACAGTTCTGCACCTGGGTCAAAACAATCCTCACTATCGGTACAAGCTGGGGATGAGGTGATAGAAAGCAGCCATGCAGAAAAGGACTTGTGAGTGCTGGTGGACGAGAAGCTGGACATGAGCCAACAATGGGCACTTGAAGTCTAGAAGGCCATGGGTGTCCTGGGCTGCATCAAAAGAAGCATGGCCAGCAGATGAAGGGGTGTGATTCTGGCACTGTGTTCTGATAAGTACTATGCCCTGATCCAGAAACCTCAACACAGGAAGAACATAGACCTGGTGGACCAGGTCCAGAGGAGGGCCATGAAAGTGATCAGGGCCTTGAACACCTCTGCTGTGAGGACAGAGTAAGGGAGCCAGGGTTGTTCAGCTTGGAGAAGACAAGACTCTGGGAAGACCCAATAACAACCTTCCAGTACCTGAAGGGGGCTAGAAGAAGGCTGGAGATGGACTGTTGCACAAAGGTCTGCAGTGATAGGATGAGGGACAATGGTTTGAAATTAAAGAGTAGCTGACCCAGATTAGATGTAAGCAACAAGTTCTTCATCATGAGGGTGGTGGTACACAGGAACAGATTACCCAGAGAGATGGCTGAGGCCCTATCCCTGGAGATCAGAACATTAGGGGTTGGAAGGGACAAATAAAAGTCATGCAGAGATCATTCAGTCCAACCTCCCAGCTAGAGCAGGATCACACAGAGTAGGTCACACAGAAACATCCAGGCAGGTTTGGGATGTCTCCAGAGGCTGAGACTCTACAACATCTCTGGGCAGTCTGTTCTAGGGCTCTGCCACCCTCACAGTGAAAAAGTTATTCCTTGTGTTCACATGAAACCTCCTTTGCTCCAGCTTGCACCTACTGCTCCTTGTCCTACCACTGGACATCAGTGAGCAGAGCCTGGCTCTGTCCTCCTTCACATCTTTATAAATATGGATGAGGCCACTCTTCAGGCTCCTTTTCTCCAAGCTAAAGAGCCTCAGGTCCCTCAGCCTTTCCTCAGAAGAAAGATGTTTCACCCCCTTCACCATGTTTGTGGCTCTGTGCTGGACCCTTTCAAGCAGTTCCCTGTCCTGCTTGAACTGAGAGGCCCCAGAACTGGACACCTTTGCTAATGGGTCTAAGGTGTCAGTGAACAAAAAAAAATAATGTTGAAAAGTAGCATGCAAGTGGGATTTAACATTCAAATAGTCTGTAATATCTTTATATCACTTTCTGAAATAAAAGAACTCAGCCTATGTAAGAAAAGAAGCTGTGCCACTATATTTACGTGAGGAACCAATAACAGAAGAGCAGCCAAAATAACCCTGAGAAGAGAGAGTGACACAGAAGCCTTTCTAGCCTTTCACTGTGACACGACCAAGCCCCACAACCTTTTCTATCTACCAGAAACCTGAGCATATTTTCTCACCTTGGCATTGAACTTGGCAACAAAATCAAAATGTTTCTTCAGGTCAGTAGCCAAAATTGCCTCAATGACGAGGAAGCGGAAATGCTTGAACTCCACATGGTCGAGGTTGGTCAGGAAGTTGTACTCTGGCCTTGACATGAAAAGGTTCCAGGCAGCAGCAGCGTGGTGGTTCTCCAGGACGGAGCGGTCGTTGTACAGCACTGCCTGTGAAAGCAATGTGGGCAACTGAAAGCGGAGAATCCTCTAAGCAAAAGAAATACTGCAACGCAGAAAGAAGAAGGACGTGGGGATGATGCCTAAGGGAGGTTCAGGTTTGATTGATCGGTGCTTGCTTTTTTGAAATAACTTCTCGAGGTTTGAAGATAGGATTTTGGCAGGACTAATAGCAGACACTCGTCCTGCTGTGATGATGAAAATTTAGCGTGGGACCAATATGAAAGATCTGGGTCTTTCCTGCTCAAGGGTCTTTGGTTCCTGACTGAACTGCATGGCATGACAGTAAATTATTCTGTTTCAGGCTGTAAATCCACAACTAACATAATGCAGGTGCATTGCTACCCTGTTTCTCAGAACTCAGCTCACTTAATAGGAATTATTGTATCTGGTGTTTGTACCTGGCTGTTCTGCCTAGAATGGACTGATTCCAAACACAGAAACAGGCGACATTCTAGTTTGCAATCTAACGACACATACTTAAGCCTGACAGATTTCTCAACTTTAAAATCCAAAATTGGTTAAGTATTTATCAAAACAAGATGCATAACTCTCATAGTGATCGCAGTTCAGTTCAGAAGCAAGAAAAAAAATATCTAAAAAATGGACTGTAGGGAACAACCATCCAGGAAATCTCTCCACTTCAGAAACATTTTGTCTTTTGACAAATAAAGAAAAGCTTTTGAAATAGGTTTCTATGTAAAATAGAGGAAAAGCTTTGTAACTTTTACACAGATGTATGTTCTGGTGGCTTTTCACTTCTGTCATTTAGAGATGAAAAAAAAAATGAATCCTATCCTAAAGCATAGAATCCATTCCTTGCCCCAGAGAACAGCTTGCTGAAATGACTTAATTTTATAGCTCATTACGCCTAAGTGCACAGTGAACAAGGCCACTTGAGGGTAGATTTTTAGTACAGCAGCACTTTATCTTTTCTTGAAGCTGAAAAAGAAGAGGAAAAACTAGATGCCAAATACAAGTTCCACAAATTTCAGGTGGTGTCAGATTAAAAAACAACCAACCAATCAACCAAACAGCAAAAACACAAACAACAAACTAAAACCTTCCAATTAATAAGAAGAATTTGAATTTTCCTCAATAATTTATTTTTAAACTAGCGACACTACATTAAGGCTAATCATTTAATTTCTCTCATTGATTTTTTTCCAACCACAAATCTTTAGCACTCGTTTCCTAAAAACACATTTAAGGATAGCTTACATCTTCTATCAATCTCTATATTTGGCCAGAGTTTCAAGGTTCTAGATCACAGAAAGGTGTTTCAAGTCTGAGAAGTATTACAGAACTAATACAGAGCAAGTGCAGGTAACTTGCTCTTGATGAGAGAGGATAGTCTGTATCCAAACTGGGAAGTAAATCTAGAATTTCTGTACCTCCACCTAACTTCTCACCATCAAGTTATCTTCTTTTTTTTTTTTCCTCTCATTGTCCATAGAGATATCTTCCAGCACAATATGCCAAAGCTAGGCAGGCCAGCTATGAAAAGTGAGGTAAGGTGATCTCGTAATTAAACCAATAAACAGCGACTCAGATCTGTTGAATTCAACTTCCAGCATTAGCATCAACTTCTGCATAACCTTAGGTAAGCCTTGATTTTCCATTTTTAAATCTGAGATAATTTTGCACACATTCACCTATCCTGATAGATGCATTGTGTAAAAATTAATTCATAAAGCACAACAGCCGCTCTTATTCTATAGGAACAAGACAGAGTATGTTATCATCATGCACAGACTAACTTGTATCTGCCAACTCTACAGGTTTTTGGTTTTTAGTTTTATTTCTTTCTTTCTTTCTTTTTTGACCATTTTGTGGATAATAGTGAAATAATTCTTCCTTTATTTCAGAGTTACAGATTCCTTATCGGTAAACAGAACCTTAGCTCAGAGTCATTTTGTCAGTACCTTTCTTAACAGCTCTACTGAAGGTGGTGAGAGTGTCTAAGAAAATTCTTACTGGTAATACCCAAGTGAGATTGCTCAGGGTGATGAGAATGTGCAAGATTCTTACCCAAGAGATGTGATTACCTCTGTCACTTTGATCACCTGCTTCAAAATCTTTAGCAGACCTGTGCTTAACCGAAGCCACCGGCAAGGAAAAGATGTTACTAAGGACCTTCTGAACTTAACAGCAACACTGCTTTGAGATTTATTTACCTGAGGAGCACTCGTTGCTACCAAAAAGGCATTGGTCCTTCCTGGATGATCATAATCATGCATGGCTGCAGCTACATAAAGAGCCATCAATTCAAGGGCAGGGATGTTGCCAGCCAGGCATCCATAGCTGTCATCTGTGGGTGTGTATGTCTTAGAAAATACATAACCCATATGGCCGTGAGTGATTCCACTGTCAGAATCTGAGCAGAAATAAAGAAAAAAAACCAAACCAAACACAAATCCTTACCAGTTTTTCAGTGACCTACTGAAGCAGACAGAAGCAAGAAAGCACAAAAAGGAGTAAATTTATGATACATAACAGAAGACTAAACATATTCTAATCTCAATACATTCTGGTGCTATGCTCATGATCCAGTGCAACAGGGCACATGATTGGAAAGGAACAAATTCTGATCCCACCCAGGGATCTCCAACCACACACCAGAGTCTGTTTTCAAGTTATATAAGTTATTAGCAATAAGCCATGGATTCGTGGCCATGCTGGTGCTTTGTGAGTAGCTCAATCTTCCTACTCCTTCCTCTAATGGTTTCACCACATAGATTAGTCTATGAAACACTAGCAGTCCTTGAAGCAATGGGCTGGCATGTATTAATTCAATTATGGTGCACACTTTCCAATCAAAATGTCTAGATTTGGATCTTTGCTGAAAATCCTCTTAACAGTCTCTTCCTGAAGCAGCTTGAACATGTCTACCGGAGGTAGAGACCGAGTGAAATACTTTGCTAATTTAATGTGCTTGAGTGTATCTTACACGTAGCTGAGCAATGTCTTTCAAATAACATAAACCCAAAAAGCCCCAAAATTCAGTCCCTGTCATTTCGCCCATTTCACCTCACCTGCAAAGTCTCCACCAACTCTAGATAATAAAAATTTTCAGGAATAAAAGCATTTCCCCCACCACCAAAACATCATGAAGAGTTTTACGACTTGTACGTATGTGCCACAGAAACGTAACCAAAGAAAAGGCAAAAATGGAAGTGGTTTTTGCAGAACAAATTCCTGGTTTTCCAATGAATCCCTCAGAACTCTCACAAAATACAGCTAGTTGCCACAGTGGAACTAGTTGCAAAATGGTAAAAAGCCTCTTCCTTTGGAGACAATGAGGATAGGCAGAGGAACCCTTAATGAGAGCCAAGCAGCGGCAAGCACATGGCACTACTTGTATGCCTCAGTGGTTTTGTAATACCAAAACAATGCAAGGTTTGACGATTTTAAAATGTACACTACTCCTGGAGCAGTGCTGAAAAGCACTACTAGTAGAATTTTCCTAGAAAAAGAAAAGCTATTGTAAAAACCAAATGGTAACAAACAGCTGTTGTTACGGATGGCCACAAAGATTTGCATTCACACATTCTCGAATCACAGAACGTTAGGAGGTGGAAGTGTCCTCCAGAGAGTAACTGTAAAGTATTAAAATGTAAAATATTAGGTTTTGGAAGACCAGTTGCATTCTTATCAAAGTTACGTGAGAGGAGACCTCATTGCCCTCTATGACTACCTCAGAAGAGGCTGGAATCAGGTGGGGATCAATCTCTTTTCACATGCAACAAATGACAGGACAAAAGGAAAAGGCCTCAAGTTGTGCCAGGGGATGTTCAGGTGGGATGCTATGAACAATTTCTTCCCAGAAAGGGTTCTCAGGCACTTAACCAGGCTGCCCGGCAGCTGGTAGAGTCACCATCCTTGGAAGGATTTAAAAGATGCATAGGTATAGTGCTGGGTCATGTGGTTTAGCGACAGTGACTTAGAAGCAGTGGTGGGATTGTGAGCTCCAGGTGAGTCGTTGGACTTGATGATCTCAAAGGTCCCTTCCAACCTCTAAAGTTCTATGATTCGACACAAACATAGGTTGACAGCTTCACCACCCAATGTAATTCTGAACGTTGAATCTTCAACTCTTGGCTTTTCTACAGCGAACTCTATGACACAAAACTTTCAAGTGGCAACATATATATTTGTACATTTAAATGTACCTGAGTCGCTTGCTGACCCATGATCATTAATCACAGTGGGGAGTCCCGGGATGGGCTGAGTAGTAAGGTACCAAACAGCATGTAGAACATCAGTTGCATGGATTCGGTTGTGATCTTTGATACAAAGCAGATTACTCCGTTAGTAAACCTGAAGAATATTTCTGACAAAGGGAGATCAGCACCATCTAGTGGGCACCACGCAACAGTCAGCAAACAGAGACAAACCAAAATTTCATCACAAGCATGAATACTGCTGAAAAACAGTTCTGTAAATGCTGTTTTACTAAAGGTGATCACGTTCAACAATATGTTTCAAACCAGTCAAGAAAGAAAAAATAACAGAGAAGCAGTGGGGTCTGCAAACAAAGCGTAACACAAGGAGCCTGGTTTACACTACCAGCTCCTAACCCTTTACTAAAGTGGTTGCCTTCAGCCAGTTGAATGTCATCAGGTAAACTTGCTCTGTTGATCTCTGATTGAAATTAAAACACTGGCATAGTCTCATGTACTTCTGCAACCAGATCTCACCTAGCTTCTAAAAGCAAGACAGGCAACACCTACCTGACTCTACTTAGGTAAACTTAGGTGCCGATGAGAATATTTACTTACAAGGTATCTCTCGGTATCCACATTCTAAGGCATGAAAGTAGTTCATAAATTCCCTCACTGGTATTTTAAAGGTTTCAAAGAGTCCCATGTCTTCAAAAAGCCTATATGATACCTGAAAAAAAAACAAACCAGAACACCCACATTGCTAGATAAGACCAGAAAACTTTTTTAAAGTACATAAATATGAAAAGTATTCTGATGATTTACCCCATGAAAACCTGCTTTCCTGATAGTATTTTCTCAAGTACATCTGCAACTATCTGTATTTCTGTGAGAGTTGTGAATAGCCAAACAGACAACTTGTTAGTATCAAATGGTTCTCCTCATTCCTTCATTACACCTTTCTAGATATTATTTCATTCTTTGCAGGCATATCAATCTCCCAAATTCTACAAGCACCTCAGGAACACACACACATAGAGAAATATATCCAGAGGTCTTGGCAAAAAAAAGCCCCCCACAAACTTCTTCAAGAAGAATCCCTGAGTCAAATCAAATCTCAGAAAAAGGGAGAGCAAGTGAAAGAATGACAGTACAGAACATTTCAGATCCTTTTCATTAGCTCCTCATACTTTTTAGAAGCAAAAGGAGAGCAAGTGAAAGAATGACAAAAGTACAGAATACTTTGGATCCTTTGCATTATTTGCTTTTACTTTTTGGAAGTCAAATGGCAAAAGTTACTTCTCCAAAATTATTTCAGAGGCAGCAAGAGGCTTAGGAAGCAGAGCTGCTCCAAGTGTTCCTGCAGAGAAATAGGATAGGAGACTTCCAAGAAAGGATATATTGGAGAGGAGAATGTGATGGAGGAGTATGAGGATGTTCAGGAGAGATGAAGGATCAGAAATGTAGACAGTAGCTGCTGCAAAATGGACACCTTTGTAGACACATTTAAACTTGATACACAGAATAATGGAACATAGTAAAATTACTGCCTGACCTTTTCACTTCTTTCATGATTTGGACCCTAAAGCCTTTCAGTGTCATTACTTATTTACTGCTGTTAGCTAAATGTCTGGTAACCATCTGCCTAAAGCTAAGAAATTTGAAGCATATTTGGAAAGATGAGCACTAGAGTCATAAGAAATAGTTACAAATGATGTTTTGTATTTTACAGCTGAATGTGAATCAAACAGCTCTCCAGCCCAGTTTCTTTCTGCATAACGTGTATATAAATTGGGATCTGTAGCTGCACATAAAATGCACTGGAGATAAATTTCAAGTATCTTGCCAATGTGGATTTTTTAGAGTAAGAATAATGAAAAAAACATATGAATTTGCAGCATTAGTGACCTTCCCTCCCACCTCTCCTCCTAATCATTCCCTACCAGGAAAAGCCTGCATGTGAACTAACTCTGGTAAAGTATTCCAACAGGCAGTGACGACACAGAGACAGGGTGAGTGTGGTGGCTGACACCACTACCCCTTTTAGTTACACACAGCTGACAGTTGAGGTTCTGCTGCTGGCTCTAGCTCTTACTTCTGCTCTGATCATAATTCTGCAGTCAGAAAAATCACTACTGGTGGTAATTTCTCTTTCCGGCCATGGCTGTTGGCCAAACAGAGAAAATTTCTTTTTAGCAAAGGAACTACTGAATTACAGTGCTCTGGAAGATGTGAGCTTAAAATAAAAGGCAGTCTGAAAACCCCATGGGATCCTCCTGTACTGAGGCACAGTGAAGAGATGGACTTAATGCATAACTTGGACTAGAAACTGCACTGAATTCTGCTTATCGCTCTTGAATCATGGTTGAAGTAAATAAGCTAGGATCCAAACTTCCATTAAATGGAAAACATCTTATTTCCAGCAAAATATCTCTGTATAAGAACAGAGAGTATAAAAAAAATATTACTTTGCAGGACCACACCTTGCTGGTCTTCACTACTAATACTAGACAAGTATCTTAATTTAAATGTAATAAAAGCATGTTTTCTCTCCCCTTGGATTTTGGGGCGTGGGGAAAAGCAGCTGAAAAGAAGTGAAGCTGCCTGTGATGGATACATACAATAGCTCTTCCCTACACCTTGGAGTAAAATGGAATTATTATTTGTGATCACTAGGAAAACCAAAAAACGGTGAAGTTTTGTTTATTCACCTGGATAAAACTGGTTTTAATCACTTCTGTCTTTTGAAATCCTTCCTTCCTAAACCATATACTGCTTCACAAGTTTCCTGGGACTTAGCATTAGGCTGAGCACAGTGCCCTCACAGACAACGTATAGTCTAAGCTGAGGGAAAATCCAATGGCTGCCAGGCACTTGGCAGTGAGTGCTCCACACTGCCTCTTAGATCCAGTCTCCACTTTCTGCTTTTCTTTGCAACGACTGCTAAGGCTTGAATGAATCCTAAGTCAGACACTTCTGGTGGTGCTGCCTGAAGAAGGGCATGCATTTATTCCAGATGATTCCTAAAGAAAGCTGGTTTGGAAGTGAGGATCGTTATTCATACAGCTCCTCTCTTCCATGTTGCAGACACGCAGAGCTGGCTCTTGTTGGAAGACACATGCAAAGTTTAGGTTAGTGGTTCCCTACTTGTTTGGAGGCAACCCCCTTTCGTTCCTTATTTTGGCCTTTTGTATTTGCTTTCTTCAAATGTGTGTTTATATCAAGTTCTTAGCACCCAGTCTCCGGCTCTGACAAACACTTCTCCTCACTAGGGCTGCTGTGAAGATCCTGGGAATATCACATCCCGCAAGGACTGATTTCTCTCACTCCTTCATATAACAGCTGCACTTTCTCTCTGCAAAAGCCATGCATGATGCCAAGATGACCAAACATTCCTCTCGGTAGCACCCAGGCACCAGCTTATATGCATTGCACTGATATTGACACCACTCTGATGCTGCTTGCATGCTGAAAGCATAGAAGCACCACCTGCATGTCTTGTCTCTATGGGCCCAGCAATGAAAGCTAGAGAGAGACTTGGACCTTAGCCTACTCCTTTTCATTTACTTCTATAGGAGCTGTAAGAACAGTGTTAAGTGATAGGATGAAGCGGGGTGGATTTAAGCCAGAAGAGAGTAGATTTAGACTGGATATTAGAAGAAATTCTTTACAGTGAGGGTGATGAGATACTGAAACAGGTTGCCCAGTGAGGTCATGGATGCCCCCTCCCTGGAAGTGTTCAGCACCAGGTTGGATGGGGCCTTGAGCAATCTGGTCTAGTGAAAGGTGTCTCTGTCCATGGCAGAGGGGTTGAAACTAGATGATCTTTAAGGTCCCTTCCAACACAAACCATTCTATGATTCCAAGTGTGACTGAAGACACTACATAACTTTGTGGCTTCAACTCAGCTGGATATCTCTGCCAATTCCTTTCTGAAATGAGATTGGGATGAAAATTCCTCTCTAATCCCTATCATGCATATTTGTTAGTGTCACTTCTAGAGTGATCGCCTTTTTGTACTTTGCACAGATGCTTTTACGGCTGCTGACTGATTTGGGGTCTTTTTATATGCTTAAATTATTTTAACATTTCAAAAAGAAGAAACAGACGTCCCAAGCAGCTTTAAAGATGCAAAGCCAGCATTTGCTTTCTAAACTGAATGCTTCCCTAGAGGCACGTGTCAAGTCTTCTTTGCTCTATCTCATAAATTTAACCTAGTAAGACAAACATAGTTAATTCAGCTTGTTAATTTCCTACAGTTTAATGGATGAGTCAATTTTATAGCAAAATATGGAGAATAAATCACTACAGCTTTTCTAAAAAATATGCAAGAAAAAGTCTGGGGAAAGAAAAAAATATTTATTTTAGTTCTATTATTTCTGAAAATAATTTCTTAGGAACATTAGAGTAGGTGAAGGGAAGAATTAAATGATCTATATTTAATGAACAAGGCTGAACCTTCTATATTCAGTTTTTAAGGAGCGGGAGTTATTACAAACAGCTGTTACAGAAAATGTTGAATTTTGCTCACAAATATTATTTATTAAAGCTTCTCTACTGTATTTTCACAGGTTTCATTTTGTGGCACTGCAAAATGGATAAGAAGTTAGGAACCTGTGCAAAAAGCAGACACTGAGAAATACAGTGTGGAGCTTTAGTGAAAATTGAGAGAGGCACAGGAGAATTGCTCGGAGAGGTAAACAACTTCACAAAACTTTGCAAAGTGCTTAAAAGCTACACAGGTACCCGTCAAGAACCAAACCAAATTCAACCAAAGTGGTTATGCCATTATAAAAAGTTCTGGTTTTCCTTAGGTTTCATTTATCATTCTATTAGCATTCTATTCTATCAGGAAACAAACTGATCATTATGATCTAGAAGGGCACTTAGGTTGCACACTCACTGCCTTGCTCATGAGTTCCAGTAATTATCACAGAATTTCTATCAATATCCACATCCAGACATATTTCCCCTTTTCTTCAAAATTAACCTAGAGAGCTGTCAAACTGTTTAAACACAGATCATAGAATCACAGAGTGGTTTAGGTTGGAAGAGACCTCAAAGATCATCCAGCTCCAACCCCCTGCCACAGGCAGGGACACCTCCCACTAGATCAGGACGCTCAAGACCTCATCCAGCCTGGCCTTGAACACATCCAGGGAGGGAGCAGCCACAACCTCCCTGGGCAACCTGTTCCAGTGCCTCACCACCCTCACTGTGAAGAATTTCTTCCTAACATCCCGTTCAAACCTCCCCTCCACCAATTTGAACCCATTCCCCTTCGTCCTGTCATTACCAGACCTTGTGAACAGTCCCTCCCCAGCCCTCCTGTAGGCTCCCCTCAGATACTGGTAGGCTGCTATAAGGTCTCGTGGAAGCCTTCTCTTCTCCAGGCTGAAAAGCCCCAACTCTCTCAGCCTGTCCTCATAGCAGAGCTGCTGCAGCCCTCTGATCATCTTTGTGGCCCTCCTCTGGACTCTCTCCAACAGTTCCATGTCCTTCTTGTGCTGGGGGCTCCAGAATTGCACACAGATGTTACTTGCCAAGCTACAGAACAATAAAAAGGTGAAATCTGAATTCGTGCTCTGTTTTTTTCTGGTTGCCACTGGATAACTGAATGCAGCTGAGTAACTGTTAACCACCAAAGGAACAAAGTTTGATATAGAATTCTCTGGAGCTTGCTGCACTGAGATGTGCCTGACACACTAACCTCTGTGTTTGTTGGGGGTGTTAATTGGCCCACGTTCTATCAATTAACAAAATCTCTTCTTTCCAGGATTCATCACTACATAATGCCTTGTAAAGTGATATTGGACGAGTTAGATTTTCTTTTATTTTTTCCATAGTTGCCTTTCCAGTTTAATAAATTCCAATACTTAAGAAAAAATGGCTGATTTATCAGTGTGCCAAAGAAAGGATCGTAACAGAGAAGAAAGTTTAGCTAGGAAAGAGTTTATGGAAGTAACATTAATCACACTGGGTGAAGATGGATCATATCAATACCTTCATTCAACTTACAGGAGGGGATGAAAAACCTATAGTTGAAAGGAAGCTCTCACACAGCAATGAGGCTGGTGAGAGGTCTGGAAAACATGACCTGTGAGGAACTGGGCTTGTTTAGTCTGGAGAAGAGGAGGCTGAGAGGGGACCTTATTGCCCTCTACAACTACCTAGAAGGAGGTTGTAGTGAGGCTGGTACTGGTCTCTTCTCCTGAATTACTGATGATAGGACAAGAGGAAATGGCCTCAAGTTGCATCAGGGGAGGTTTAGATTGGATGTTGGGAGGACGTTCTCTACTGAGTGGGTGGTTAGGCACTGGAACAGGCTGCCCAGGGAGGTGGTGGAGTCACCATCCCTGGAGGTGTTTTAAAAAATGAGTGGATGTGGCACTTGAGGCTATGGTTTAGTGATTAAGGATGCTGGGATGAAGGTTGGACTGGGTGATCCTGGTGGTCCTTTCCAACCATAGTGATTCATAGTGATTGATGTGGTTTAGTCAAGGACTTGTCAGTGTAAACTAATGATTGGACTTGACAGACTTGAAGGTCTTTTCCAGTCTAAAAAATTCTGTGATTCTGTGATCCAGATTCATAGTAAATTAGTCTTCCCTATGTAACAATGACATGAATTTACTATGAAAGTGCTAACTCTTTAAGGGTGAGGGAATACAGTAAAAAGTACTTTACCCTTCACTTCCAGAACCCTGCCTACTTGCACAGCCTGACTGACATCTCCAGTGTAAAAAGAACACAAGTGACACATTTCTTCCATCAGATGAACATATTTAGTCTTTAGCCCTCCCATGCTGAACCCTGTAAGAAATTATTTCACAAAGAATTTAGGCAGGGGTGGCAACACTCCCTGCAGATTGAAGAGAATATTCAGCAAGATTCATGTAAACTCAGTAGTAGAGAGCAGCAGGCAATAGAGGTGTGTAGTTCTTCCATTCACATTTTTGAAAGAGAGGTTTAAAAGTAAAGCATGTAATGAGAGTTCATGTCATCATTTATGAATTAGGCAGCAAGGATCACAATTCACTGGGTGAGACGCTTGTAAGGACAACGAATCTTAACATTACTTTGCCTAAATCTGCCATTATTCTAGACAACCATTGCAGGTAAGATATCCTTCTTACCTGACTGAGAATCCGACCACACTTCTTTCCAATTTTTTCCACCAAATCGAAGATTGGGAAGTTCCAACTATTTAGCTGCTCCATTAGAGGATCCAAGTTGTCCATAACCAGAGGTTCAGGTGCAAGTACAGGCTTGTCCTATGCCAGAAATTAGAATAAAGAGGCATTTTAGTTCTGCAAATCATCTTGTGCAAATATTTATGCTCTTAAAAACTGAAGTCACACTAGCATCATCTTTAAGTAGATGGCACTTTACTCAGCTCAGCAGAGATGTCCCCATTATTACCAGCCCTGCAGCTAATCACTCTCCTTTATAATTTTTTTCACTTGAATGAATAGGAAATTCTGAAGAAGAAACATCAGTCTCTGAACTTATCCATGAGACATGTTCCTTTGTTCATTCATGGGAATAATTAATTCATTTCCAAGGGAGTCTGTCTTCTTCATTGTATAATTTGCTGCAGTGCTGAGGGAAAAGCACTCACTTTGTACTTCCACATCAGGAGCCACTTACTGTAGTCTAACATGGCTAATGGAGCTCAGCCCAGCTGAAGGCCCTTACCTCTTAAACCAAGACCTACCTGCTTTTTAAGGTCTGCAAATCAAAGATGGATTGTACTCCTCCTTTCACATTTCTCCCTGCATATTTCCTTGAATTTCATTATTACTAAGAAATTGGAGAGAGAAATGCCAAAATATTTGCAGAAAAATGCCTTCTCTCAGTGTGTCCAGCTCCAACAGATTGCAATAAATGTTTCAAGAGCTCATGCCAATTTACATTTATTAAATCAGTTGTACAACAAGCTGTGGAAGCTTACAGTTAAATACTGTAGTCATGAGAAGACTCATGACTCCAATGTTCTCATACACCAACAATAATATGCATACCCTGAGACAAGTGTTAATTTGTTTTAAAATAAGGACCACTGGATGTATTAGCCAAGACTGCAAGGCCACTGAGAAGCTGAAGTAGCTGAACAGGAAGATGATAGATCATGCTGGTAGTATGAGAAGACAATTTCTCTTCCTTCCAATTCATTCCCTTTAAAGGCAACACTAACACAGAGGCCAAACATTTCAGAAATGCCCGATTCAGAATATTAAGTTTATTCATCAAAACAGACTGTTAGTGTTTCTCAAATGGTCAATTCTTAGCAGCTCTCACATGGTTCAATGATCTCTCTGGATTCTTGAAAGTCACAGAACGTTAGGGACTGGAAGGGACCTTGAAAGATCATCCAAATCCAAACCCCTTGCAAGAGCAGGATCACCTACACCAGATCACACAGGAATGCATCTGCGCAGGTCTTGAATATCTCCAGAGAGGAAGACTCCACAACCCCTTGGGCAGCCTGTTCCAGTGTTCTGTCACCCTCACAGTGGAAACATTTTTCCTCATTTCCATAGAGCTTCCTTAACTTTCACCTACTGCCCCATGTCCTGCCATTGGGCATTACCGAGTAGAGCCTGGCTCCATCCTCTTAGCATTCACCTTTACATATTTATAAACATGAATTAGTTCACCCCTCAGTCTCCTCCTCTCAAATCTAAAGAGCCCCAGCTCCCTTCATAAGGAAGATATTTCACTCCCTTCTTAATAATTTTTATGACTCTGCAGTAGACTCTTTCAAGCAGTTCCCTGAGGTCCTTCTTGAATGAGGGGCCCAGAACTGGACACAATATTCTAGATATGGCCTCACCAGGGTAGAGTAGAAGCAAAAGAGAACCTCTTTTGACCTACTAACCACAGCCCTTCTAATACAGACCAGAATGGCATTGGTCTTCTTGACCACAAGAGCACATTGCTCTCTGTCAATGCTACTGCTGCAAGGGAGAAGCCTGCTGCAATTGTTGCTTATAACCATGGTCACAATCTCCAGATAGCCCTAGGGCTTTTTTCAGTGGGGTTTGAGGTCTTTTGTTGGTTTGAGGCTTTTTGTTTTTTTTCATCTTGTTATTATGATGCTGTTTTATCCCAGCGTCATGATACACTCAGCCAATTGTGCAAGTGGCAGTTAAACAAGCTACCTCAGGTGTTATCAAGGGATGAAGAATGATGGTCTCAGGAGCGTATGTCCTACAGACGGATCCCTTCCGCGCCTGCTTGTTGGAGCAATCTGTCTCATCGTCATTTTGTACAATATCGCTGCTGTCACTGTTGTTGGTCTCATAGTCAGAAGTGGCTTGTGCAGGATCATCTACAACGAAAAAAAAATCACAAAGCTTGTCATGTGAACAGCAAGGATGGCACGAAAGTGATCCTGTGACCTTCAGAATAAAAGCAACGGGATCTCTGACTCATAATACATATGTGCTGCTTGGCTGGATCCAGAGTTGGACAATCTGTCCAAGGGCATTAAAAGCATGTACCCTGCAGAGTGTAAAAAGTGGTATCGGGGATTGAAGAGAGAAGAATTTTGAGGACCATTATTTGAGCTGACTCAGTGAGATGAGGCAAACTGTATTTACTTCATATTTTAATTCCGTTCTTCACCAGCATTTTTGCACATACAGAAAGGAAAAAAGCCACAAAGACATCTTGCAGTGTCTCATCTCCACGTACTCTCCTTTTATGACAGACAGGAATATCTGTCCTCTCAGCAAATGATTGTTGAGTATTAAAAGATGAAGAGTTTTATGATGGACAAAGAATTACCTGTTCTGTTCAGGGTGTGTGTGGTACCATCATTTCTATCTAGTGTCCCATCACCGGCTTCTAATTGGTTATAGGGTCTGCCACAGCTGAAATACATCAAGAAACAATATAAAGAACCCTGCACATTAGCCAGTCTCATGTAAAATGATATCCTGCTGACAGTGTAAGATTACATCATACAGTATAAGCTATGGTACCGGGTGCATTGTCTAGAAAACAAAACCAAAAGAGTAAGCTTAAGTTTTACTGGAATGCAGGAATGTAAAAAGAAAAGAATATAATAAAACCTTGCATTAACTGCCTGCCACCATTAATTTTTTTTTTTTTTTGCCAACAGTAAACCTGTATAATTTTTTTTTTTTAATTCTTGAAATCTATCAAACAAAACAAAGTATCCCCTGGTTTTGTAGTACAGCTGCCCTCCAAACATGAATTAAAATGGTGAAAATGTGACAGCGCGGCACACATTTCCATATAATCCAATTTGAAAACAGTCATAATGTGGCTTTGGTCTCCTTTTTTTGCTTAAAACCTAAATATGCTCACCTTAAAGAGGGTAAAAAGGCATCTTGCCATTACTTTAATGACAAGACACCAAGCAGATCATAACCAAAGGGGTGTTTTCAACAGAACAGGAGGTGAATGACCTGGCATCCAGACATTTAGCAGTGAAACTGGAAGACAGAGCTTCATCTTTCCCAGGGCAGGAAGACCTTGTGGGAGGGATCACAATAGCCTGGCCTTTCCAAATGGCTAGCTCTTCCCCTTCTATAAAAATGCTTTATTCCTTGTGTGTGATTCCCTTTAAGCCGTAAATGTGAATCAAATACCAGCTGCAGTCTATGACCTGAAGGAACAGTACCATGAAAAAACATGAGAGAACTTAACAAATCTCAAACTGCATTTAGCAGTATTAAACCCGGCCATTAAAAAAATAAAAATGGTTCAAAACAGCATTTTGTGGCATATATCATATACAACTATTGCAAAATTATTTTGATTGGTCAAATTCTGTGCTAGAAATTTTGTACCAATGTAAGTTTGCCATCCAAAAATGGCTGAAACCCTATGCCAGATGGCTTTTGACCAGATCACCTGAGAAATATTCTGGGGTTTGGCAATGACCTGCAAACATAGTGAATTCTTGAAAGAACTTTAAATAAAAACACAAATCTGTGTACAAGGATATTTATCATCCATAGCCAAGCAATAAATCTTGTATCACTGAGGTTTATTAAAAAAAAAAAAAAAAAAAAAAAAAGCCTCCATTTCTCTCTCTTACATTCTTTGTGGTTTCCATAAGGTCAATACCAATAAGCCAAAAATGTAAAAGGGAAAGAGACCACTGGATTGGTTGCAAGGCTACAAGACTTTTGTGTCACTATGAGAGGGCTTCTTTATTTCTAGAACAAATGAAAACTCACACTGATTTAATATGCATGGTCCACATAAAACATTTAATATGTATGGCACACACATAAAACACCATCAAAACCTGTTCCTGAGTTACCTAGCAGAATGCTTGCAATCTGGTCTATGTCAGAAGCAAACGTGTTCATGCAACTCTAATGCAATTCCTTTCATGCACAAGCATTAAAATGTACTTCTTAATCACGGGATTGTTTCACATTTTTCTTCCACAAGCCTCCTACAAATTCTTCCAACAGCATTGTCTGGCATATATTCTTGTTAAATGTGATTTTCAAACTCTGCTGCCCCACCACATTACAATGTGTAAGTGAAAAAAAGAGCATGGCAAAACTGCTGTCTGGAAGGGGAGACCTCTCTACAACTACCTGAAGGGAGGTTGTAGCCAGGTCACTTCTGCCAGGCACCCAGTGGAGGACATAGCCTCAAGCTGAGCCAGGGCAAATTTAGGTTGGATGTTAGGAAAAAGTTCTTCCTAAGACAGAAGGAGTGATTAGCATTGGAATGGGCTGCCCAGGGACGTGATGTAGTCACCATCTTTGGAGGTGTTTAAAAGGAGGCTGGATGAGGCACTTAGTGCCATGGTTTAGTTAATTAGAAGGTGCTGGGTAATAGGTTGGGCTTGATGATCTCAAAGATCTTTTCCAACCTGGTTAATTGTGGTTCTGATGCCACTGATTTATAGCAATCAACTCGTATCAAGAGATTGTCTCCTCTCATTTCTGTTGTTTTTGCTGGGGAAGGGATTAGTTTGGTAATGGCAGAAGTTTGCTGACTTGGTATTATATCCCAGAAGACTTTTTTTTGGGTAGGAGATGTAGGGGATTGTATACAATGAAGACCAGCAATGTATAATGTGAAAGCTTGAACATCAAAGGATTTACTTCCAGTGTGTGATAATTTAACTCTCTTGGCTTGTCTAAGCCATTTAATTTTTAATTATTTATCTTTTAAAAAGGTTTGCTTTTGTGGTGGGGTTTTGGGGATTTTTTTGGTTGTTGGCAGCCCATTCCAATGCCCATCACTCTTTCTGTGAAGAACTTCTTCCTAACATCCAGCCTGAACCTGCCCTGGCATAGTTTGAGACTGTGTCCTCTTGTTCTGTCACTGATTGCATGGGAGAGGAGGCCAACCTCCAAACAGGCTACAATCTCCTTTCAGGTAACTAGAGAGCAATGAGGTCTCCTCTGAGTTTTCTCTTCCCCAGCTCCCTCAGCTGCACCTCTTAGTGCTGTGCTCCAGCCCCCTCACCTGTCTTATTGCACTTCTCTGGACACATTCGAGCATCTCAACATCTTTTTTAAATTGAGGGGCCCAGAACTGTATGCTCGTTACTATGACCAGAAGTAACATGTCAAGATAACCTTGAAACTGCACTGGAACAGACTTCGAAATACCAGTGCTTCCCACTACTCTGAACTGGATACATATGGCAAACTCCAGTAATCTAATTTAGCAACTGAATCCTTTTCAAAAAGATACGCAAAATAACTTTCTTTCCAAAACACTGATTTTTAAGAGCAGGTCTGCCTGTTCCTCTACTGGGCTACTTGAAAGTGTGAGGTAAGTGTGTTATTGTAACACTTAGCACAAGAAAGAACTCAACTGCAGATGCTTTCTGAAAAAAAAAAAAAAAGCCCAGTGCCACATATTCTGACTCTGCCTGGGGAGGACAGGAACCTCCTCTCTGTCTCGAGAGTTCAGTATTACACAGATTGCAGGCATTGTTGCCATACCTTCTTCAAAAGGTCAGCAGCTTTTAAACCCTAGCAATAAGATTTTATTAATTAAACATCAGATGCCTTCTGTGAAAGACTTGACCTGTGACCTGAAAGTGACTGTTGAGGTTAAGGGCATGGTGTGAGAAACACAAATTGTTAACATGAAATCCAGCTTTGAGAACTGCAACTTTTTGGCAAAGGCTTTAGGAACCAGAACGTGCATCTGACATGAATATAAGCTGAAAAAGCAATCAACCGTATCACACTGCAAAAGTGCTTCACAACAACAATCTACGCAATCACTCGTGTCCTGAGAACTGTTTAGATATGATGAAATATTAAAAAACAAAACAAAACAAAAAAACCAAGAAAAAACCCCACAGCAAATCACAAGAACTTCTATGTTGGGCAAAAGAACTTCTTTGCAAGAACAATATGGAATTAATCCAATGAATGCCAAGTTACTGTCTTACCTGCTGCAGATGACAGAAGGGTTGATAATAGGGTCTGACAAGCTAGGTGCACTCTGAGTAGAAGTTAAGACTTTGTGTGGCTTTAGGTCTTGCTTGGTGGTAGTATCAGTAGAATCTGGAAATGACACAGAAGATACTTTTCCAGTGGGACTTGTGGCAGGTGTCCCCTGAATTGGTGAATGGCACGGGGAGGTGAGAGGTGAAATATTTGGTGGGACACCTGGCAGGAGAAAAGACGACTCTCATCATTTAACAGAAATGACAGAGGTGACTGCACAGTAATACTCCTCTTGAGAGTATATCAGCATAGCTTCCAAGTGGAAAAATAAGAGAAAATCCTCCTCTACTCTGAGCCAAGGTCAATGCTGTCACACAAGAGACAAAGCACCACTGATACCAGTCACTTCTACCTGCTGAAAAACTGGCTCTAAACATGAAGCATCTTCTCCCTGTTGAGTAGGATGCACTACTAAGCAGGTGTGAAATGAAAGACGTGTTTGTGGCATGACTTGGTACCAACATGGACCTGCTGCTTGTTAAACAGAGAAGGACTTGTAGATGTAACAGCTGGAGGCCAACTTGGGCTTAGTGATTACGAAATAACAGAGTTGTTGATTCTTGAAGAAGTAAGGAGAGTTAGCAGAACTGTCATCTTGGACTTCCATAGGGCAGTCTTGGCCTGTTTCAAGAGACTCACTGTTAGTGTTCCTTTGGAGGCTGTACTGAATGATGAAGTAGTTGAGGAAGGCTGGACACTCTTCAAGAAGGAAATGTTAAAAGCACAGGAGCAGGCTGTCCCCATATGCCAAAGGATGGGCTAGCGGGGAAGGCAGCTAGCCTGGAGAGCTTCAGCTGGAACTCAGGGACAAAAGCAGAGTTTATAGTCTTTGGAAGAGGGGACAGGCCACTCAGGAGGACTACAAGGATGCAGTGAAACTATGTAGGGAGAAAATGAGAAGAATCAGAGCCCACCTGGAACTCAATCTAACTATCACTATAAAAGAGAATAAAAAATGCTTCTATGAATTAACAGCAAGAGAAGGACTAGAGAGAACCTCCATCCTTTATTGGATGAAGAGCAATATTGTGACTAAGGATGAAGAAAAGGCTGAAGTACTCAAAGCCTCCTTTGTATCAGAACCCTAATGATGCCATTTCTGCATTCCTCACCAATTTTGGCACTGATCTTTTGCTGCTTGAGTCTATTTTTCATTATCTGCTGCTCTCTTGCAAACACTACCTGTACCACACAGCATCATACAGCCGAACCAGTGCATTAGAAACTGCCAATATGCACACATGAAAATATTAGCAAGATGCAGTTCCCTCTCCCTTATTCTGTCTAATCACCCCTGCCAAGATGAAATGCATCACCCAGTGCAGTGTCCGAGACAAAGCACTGCCTTTTTAAAAAAATCCACATTACAGTTGCTAGTTTCAGGTGAAAATGTCCCATTCACAATAAAGCACAGAGGAGAAAACATTATCTTAAAAGGAAATGCATGTAAGCTGACTTACCTCCTGTCCTTAAAGTTTTTAGGAACTCAGAATCAGTTCATTTACTATGTTCATCTCCAAAGCCAAAAGACACAAAGAGCTTAGGAACTTTAAGTGGGTTTATGTTTGAATTGTGCCTGATATCGAAACAGATTCCAGACACAAAAATTATCTTAGAACAAGGCACTACGTTGATCTAAGTTTAAGAAATATTAACCTTGCAGGACGTATGTGTACAATTCCAGTGTTTTACTGATAACAACTTACTATGATATGAGGTAAAAATATGAGTTACTGTTGAAAAATCAAGAGTTTCAAGTAACCTCTAACAGTTACTAGACTGTAACTCTGACCTATTTCGGTTTAATTAGGATATTTCTTCAGGAAACATGTGGTGTGCATTACTGTCTCAGCTCCATGATTTCAACTAGGATATTACACAAGTCTTGAGACCAGAAACCTACAACCTACAGGGCAATTTAAAAGTTATCAGATGACTGTGACATATGGAAATTGCTTTAAAATACAGAAAGCCTCTGCTTCCCATTTACTAATCCTTTGAGGTATGTGCTTCCCATCCAGCAAAAAGAAATCTTTAAAGACATTTCACAGTCTGTTAGCTGAAGAGGGAATTGAGTGGGAATATTAACTACATTTGAGCTACATATTACCAGGTATCTTCAGGACTGTTAGGGAATACAATATAAACGGTCACCTTTCAACAATTTAAAGCAAGCTCTGGGAATTTAAAGAGCAATTTTACCAATTACGTTTCTAACCACAGCGGACTTTCTACTGCTAGGCTGGGCTCCTGTCTCTTGAAATGCCTGTGGTTGTAGGATTTTTTTTAAGAGTTATGTTTCCAGGATAAGTAACAAGCAAAGAAAAAAAAATTACCAGAAAAATGCCAAACAGCTTTCAATAACATAACATTTAAGCATTTATTAGCAAAAGTGAGAGAAAGGAAATCTTGCTACAGCAAGGAAGGAGAAGAATAACAATGCAGAGAGAATTGTTTCAGTGCATCCATCTGCTAAGGTTCTTGAGAAATTTTACACATCTGCAATGCTGAAAAAATAAAAGAGTAACTTCAATGTGAAATTACATAAGAAAACACTTGAGTTTACCTCAAACATTTTCCCCTAACAGGTATAGGTTGCAGTATTTTAAACTCCTAATGTTTTCATGCAGAGATTTAACTACATCAACTTGTACTAATAATCATTACATACTGCCACTGGAGCTGATATACAAAAATTTAGTTTTTATTAATGAGTGAAAACTGAAGCAATTGTTTAGTTGGAACATAAAAAATAAAAAAAATTCTTGACAGTCTAAACCATGAAAGTATCAACCTTCTGCATAAAATATTGAGTCAAAAGTTTGACTCCTATCAATGCTCCTAGGAATTTTTAGTGATAGGATAGTGAACTCCCTTCATCAATTGGCAGCTCAGGTATTTGGGCAACAGAGATGACTATGAACACTTCTGAAAGCCCAGGAAGCTAAAATTGATTGATGTGTTTAATAAATCTTGGTTTCTAAATACACAATATTATGCACACACAGTCTCCTTTCAAGTTAATGGCTTAAGCTCTGAAAATCACAAATCTGTTTTGGCTTTGTTTTGTTCTAAAACACATTCCTGGATTTTTGTTACTATATCTGTATTACTTTCCAGGTTCAACTTCATACAGTTGCCTACGTGCCTATTACCTTTTAAGGCAATACCGTGTTACAAAGCAGCTTTGTTAGAAGAAGAGATTAAATAAACTCCTTACTTTGAAAAGCAAACAAAATGTGACAGTGCTAGATATGCAGAATAATTGTGCAGCCATATCTTCAAATGCATCTCTAAGTTGGGATTCTCTGACTTTTGAGATATCAGACCTCAGGCACCTATCAAATTCTATCTGATATCTAGGCAGCCAGTATCTCTGAGTTACATTATCTTAAAATTATATCAAGTTTGGAAATGGGCTGATTTAAAAAAAAAAAAAAAAGAAAGGCCTTGTAATCATTTTGAATTGCAAGTTAAGGCATGAGTAAACGTTACAATATTCTGCATTTAAACAGAGAAGAGAACCTTGTTATTATGGATTAAGACAGCTTCATGGCTGCCATCATCAGTAACGAAGCCACCTTCTCAATTTCTTCCCCTCACTTCAAACAGGAGTAATCTTTTCAAAAGACCCAAAAAGCTGAGTAAAATGACCCATATTTAATCCTCTCTAAAAAACCAGTAAGAACTACCTGGACATTCTCAATAGCAGACAGAGATACATCTCTGAGTTATAATGGCTAAGACAGGTCAGTTGCTCCAAATGGCATTTATGTAGGTTGTGGTGCTTCAGGAAATCTGTTAGGCAACATACAGAGAGAGTTAATCTAACCAATGTTACAGAAAACATGCTGCTCTCATCCCTGCTGTAGTGAAGGGAATTGAATGGGTATAAACCACAGCATAACTTATTATGCATCATGTCACAACCAACTCTACAAATCACGTAAGTCAAAATACCTACAAAAAGCATCACTGTAGTATTCTGAGACACTGGGTTTTGTTTTGTTTTTAATAAAGGAAATAGTGATATTTATATCGGTGGAAAGACAAGAAAAGACACAGACAGGGCAGACAGCAAAGGCAGCTGCATGTGCTAGTCACGGGGAAGCAGCTAACTGAGCGTGACAGTCTGACAGATGCCCACTCACCTTGCCGGCTGCTCTGCCTTTTGGCATTCAGGTGGTTGGTAGGAGGCATGGTGTAGGAGGTGGAGAAGGACCTGCTCTTTGTTACTGTCATCAGAATTGAACTGTTCCAGGAGTCAGTGCTGCAAAAACAGAGTGCAAATGAGCATCATCTGACATAGTAAAAAGCCTCAACGGCAGATCTTCAGAAGTTAGGAGCAAGAAGCATGCAGTTCTGAGACAGAACAAAATCTGAAGAGGAAAACAGCATCTATCTGCTAACTAAACTGCTATTTGTGAGGATTTATCATTGTATTCAGCAAAAATATTTACAATGCAGGCGCTCCAAAGCTGGACTTCCTTCACTGCAGAGGCTTATTTATACAAAGCTGTCTTCATTATATTGTTCTGACAGTACAAAGAGGTTTAAAAGTCAACTTGAAACAAGTTATATTTATATTCTCTTCTAATGCCTCCTTACAAGAGCCAGAAGTGCCAGAAGTTCTCAGTGTAAATGAAAAATGAGTCCTGTTGACTCCTTTGCTGCAACCGCCATGGCAGGCAACCAGTAAAACCCATCAGCCACTGGAGTGGCTCCACAGGAGGCTGGAAGAGGCCTGGAAGTGCACTGCACTGCTGTCACTAGGAGTGTGGCCCTTCTCTGGGTGACGTAGTTTAGCTCACTGGAACACATTTCACACACCCTGAAGACACTGGAAAACAGGATGCACGTGTCCCTATGTGTAGGGAGCAAACGGTGGTACCCTGCAACAGGATGGGTGCATGCTTTCAGCCTTCAGGTCACAACTGTGCACCAGAAGAGGCCAAATACTTCTGTAAAGAAGGAGAATTGTGTTTGTGATTGTTTTCTTAAACAACACTCATCAAATGTCAGCTATTTGCAGGGATGTAGATCTCATGAGGCGTGCTGCTTTAAGGCTAATTGGAATATTCTAACAAGAGAAAATAGATCATTGGTTGTAAAAGAATAATAATAATAATAAAGCATGTGTCGTTCATCGGTTTGCTAAAAGAGATTAAATGCCAAAGCACAAACAATTCTTCCCTCTGTGTTCCTTTTTCTTCTCCTTCACTCCACTCTAATATCTTCCACTAACACATAACAGGTAAGCCTTGAAGGTTGTTTTCTGTTTGGGAGAGACAGAGGAGGAGGGGGGGGGGGGGGCATTGGGCCCCTTCTGGCCTTCTTTTCTTTGTCTGAGAGGAAAGTTTGGATTTCTATATTATTTCTATATTGTATATAATTGTAAATACATGTAAATATATTGTCTATATATGCTTGTAAATTTAGCTTTGCTGTAAATATAGCTTTATCTTACTTCCAAACTGACTGATCTGGTCTGGTAAAATTTCAGCTGGGGGAGGGAAGTTCCCAACCCATTACACATGAGGTCTTTGACTTCTCTGGAGAGATCCATGGGGCCTGTAAGGCTCCCTGTTTTCCTTACAGCCTCATATGCAAGTGATGAGATGATACACAAGGCAGAAGAAAGCCTCATAAAGCCTAGTCCCAGCTGAACTTGAAAAAAAAGGGGGAAACCCCACAAAAGTGTTCTGAAAAACAAAAAAGCATGTAACATCATTTTAACTCTGATAGGTGATAGGTTGGACTGGATGATCTTGGAGGTCTGGCCTATTCTATTCTATTCTATTCTATTCTATTCTATTCTATTCTATTCTATTCTATTCTATTCTATTCTATTCTATTCTATTCTATTCTATTCTATTCTATTCTATTCTATTCTATTCTATTCCATTCTATTCCATTCTATTCCATTCTATTCCATTCTATTCCANCTATTCTATTCTATTCTATTCCATTCTATTCCATTCTATTCTATTCCATTCCATTCTATTCCATTCCATTCCATTCCATTCCATTCCATTCCATTCTATTCCATTCCATTCCATTCCATTCCATTCCATTTATCTTACTGTTTTGGCAGAGCAAGCTCCACCTACAAAAATACTTGCTGGACGTTTCCATTGGCCCAAAGTCCAATGACCTGTGATGAAGTAAGAAGTTGGTTTCTTAATCCTTTTGTTTGTATGTCTGTTTTATGGATTTGTTTTTTGACAAGAAGAATATAATACACTGGCCCCACTGCAAATAAAACAAAGCTAACACCCCCAAACCACATTCTTTGACTTCTCGTGGGAAAACCATTGGACATGGAAGTGACTGGGGGAAGGAACGTGTAAAGCTCCATTATTTTTCCCAAATCATTTGGAGGTACAAGAGGGCCACATCTCTTGCCTGTGTAGCGTACTGAGGCTGGAAGAACACAAGATTGTTAATCGTAAACTAGATTTAAGGGGGGGGTGGGGGGGTGGGTTCTTTCAAATATGTGACTGGAAATCTAGAAGTGATATCACAGACTCTGAGAAACAAGTTGCAGAGTTTCTAACTACAGAATCTGATACAGGGCAACCCCTGTGTCATCTCTCCTCCTGTAATTTTCACGCTATGAAATGCTTCTTTCTCTGTGACCTGTAGCATGCTTGAATTCAGCGGCAAATAATCAAGATTTATTCAGTAACTGCCAGATAATAAAGAGTTTTTAATTCCCCTGTCGGTTCAACACTTTTTTCTTTGAGAGCAAACCTGTGTTACTCTGTCAAATTTTTTTAAAGCTAGATGTATAGGATGCATTTTTACACTTTCTGGGACACGCATTCTTTCTTCTCCTGTAAAAGATCTGCCAACAGTAGGCTGGGAGGCTTGACAGAGATGTATTTACACGACCGATGACATTAAACGTAGAAAGAATTGATAGTCTGCTTAGTTAGCTCATCATGCAGATTTATATGACAACCACAGAACAGGACCAACAATAACATTTAATTCCTCTCCTCTTCCCTCTGATTCCCATTTTAGGATGCTTACATACTACATGAGAGTCTGAGATCAACAGTCTAAATCATACGCACCCTGGGAAACACAGGCTAGTGACTGAAGAACATTTGTATTTGGTTATATCTTCTATATATTTACTTTTACTGAGATACATGGGACTCCTCACAAAGCAGACGTTGGCTAACCACGTATTTTTCTTCCACCAGACTTTCAGAGTAGTCTGCAGACTGACTTGAGCACCTAGGCATGCAGCACAAGAGTCTGCTCTATAGAAAAGGTCTAAGTGTCTGGAAGAAAGGCCGACCAAAGCAGTTCTCTAGAGCTGCATTCACCCATGCTAACACCAAACACCGGTGATGTTTGGCCTTCAGAGATCTTATGATTTTCTCTATTAGCAGCTTAAAGTTTTGAATTGCAGAATAAAAAAGTGACTCTTCAAATCTCTGAATTATTTTCTTGACATTGATGCTTTTCGTTTTGCTCTCCCTTTCCCCCCATGGCAAAGCCTGCATCCATACTCTCCTCATCCACCAGCTCTAAGATGATAGCCCTTGCTGAGGTGAGGAAGGGGCCAGAGTTTTATTCTCACAAGGTGGCACCATAACTACGAGACTGCATGACTGACCACCCTCTGCCCTTCCTCTGAATGCTCTACTCCTTTCTGACTGGAATAGAAAAATACTCATGGAGCCAGAAAACAGGAAAGCTTGTTGAAATAGCTATGCAAAATATCATGGTTAATAGTGCCTGGGGCCCAAGCCTCTCTTGTTGCAGACAAGCATCTATTCAACTCCTTTATTCACTGGCTGTTCCTAGATTATCTGGCACAGCCCTTGTGGACCCATGCAGCTCACTTCAGGCTATCTGGCAGCATGGAAGTTCCAAAATTTAGGTCTGAAAGCAACTTTATTAAGGTAGTCTTCGGCAAATGCCCTAAACCAGTCAGCTGCTGGCTGACTGGGACAACGTGTTTTGATAATGGCTCAGGGACCAGGCCTTGAGAAAAAGAAAATGAATAAGAACAAGCAGGGAATACCTAACTGATATAGTCAGTCATGAAGGATCATAGCCATAAAACAAAAACTTTTCTCTCCAGAACAGTGAGCACTAGTGTGCTTCTGGGTAACTCTGAGAGACTTTAGGAAACTGGAACTAAATTTTGAGCTGGGCACAAAATTGAATAAGTAGATTCCTCAACCTGTGCAAACCTCACTGCAGGTTCACAGATTGCATTAGAATGGAAGGGACCCTCAAAGGTCATCTTGTCTAACCCCATTGCAGTTGGCAGGGACACCTCCAGCTCAGGGCCACATCAAGTCTGATCTTGAATGTCTTAAGGGACAGGGCATCAATGCACGATACTGTTGCAGTATTCTACCACTCAAGAACTTGTTCCTATGTTCAACTTAAATCTGCTCTGCTTCAAACCATTGCCCCTCCTTGTATTGCTACAAGCCCTCCTAAACAGTCCTTCCCCAGCCTTCCTGAAGGTCCCCTTCAGATACTGAAATGCTGCTCTAAGGTCTCCCTGGAGCCTTCTCTTGTCCAGGCTAAACAGCCCCAATTCTTTCAGCCTGTCTTCATAGGAGAAGTGCTGCAGCCTTCTGACCATCTTGGTGGCCCTCCCTCAGACCACGTCTCTCTTGTGTCAAGGAGATCTAGTGCTGCAATATACGAACATAAACTTAAAGTGTAGGTGTTGTGCTTGAACCTAGAAGTCTTCCAGGCAAACCTACCAAATAACGTACAATTATTTTAGTGATTTTGCTGAGATTAATTTCAAGGCTCTAATAATTTTTTGTTTCATAGCTGTGACTCTCCCAATACCAGCACCTGCCTACAAACCCCATGAAAATACGGGGCACCTTAAATAAAAAACTAACTCTAACTTAATAATAGAAATGGGCACTCAAACAAAACAGCTATGTATATCTCCTTCTTGTGGAAAATTGGGAAAAGCCTCTTAATTAAAGGAGATAGGTGAGATTCCAAATCTCAGAAACTAAACTCTGGTCAGCAAGAAAGAAGTGTTCCGCT
This sequence comes from Psilopogon haemacephalus, assembly GCA_013396835.1. Taxonomy (NCBI): domain Eukaryota; kingdom Metazoa; phylum Chordata; class Aves; order Piciformes; family Megalaimidae; genus Psilopogon; species Psilopogon haemacephalus. Next base: position 884,862 of record VWZI01007822.1, read on the forward strand.
GTCAGCAGGTAAAGCGCCACAGTCATCCTGCAAGAAAACTTTTCACTGCCCATTTAATCTTCAGCTTTGCTTTGAGCTTCTACTTAGCAAATCTCCCTTTGTAATTTTGCTCCTAGATTATACCTTTTAAAAATTTCCACTGGTGGTAACAAATCATAGAAAAAAACACAAAATTGGGGATTTTAGGAACGCCCATTTAAAACCAGGGTTTGTGTTCTGAAAGTTATCATCTAGAGGATGGTGAAGTGTTTTATGAACTGATTTAATGACAGGTCCACATCATTCAGTGTATTCTTAACACAGCAGCTTGGGGAAAATGCTGCATATCACAAAGACTTAAATAGATATCTTGTCTTGTTTCCAATTATATTGTGCAATTCTGCACTTTGCTAGTATAAGTACATTTTGGTATAATCTGGTTAAAATTGGGAATGTCAATTCCTTGGCAACCCAATTTAGAAAACATGAAGAGGTACCTCTTAACAGACTTTGGAGTCAGCATTTACAAGTGAAGGACATCACCACAGGGAACCAAAGAAATATGCCTAAACAGAGACATAAAAGAGAGAAGAAGTAATCTGTAACCTGGGTGCAGATGATTCGTGAGGTTTGATGCTGGCACTGCGATCCCTTCTCACTGGAGCTGGTTCCAGTGTAGGTAATCCTGTGGCTGATGTTGTTGTGGTCCAAGTTGAGGACACTCGTCTCAGCAGTCCTGGAGGCAAACTTCTCCGTAAGCGCTAGAGAGATATCAGTTGCTTAGAGTTTATATAGGCTTAACAAAACTTCAAACACGCAGAAGAAAAACATTTCCATTTGATTAATTTTGCATGACAGCATCTAGTGAGTTACCTTATACCTGGATTCTCCCAGTACCTACCCCCTTCTGTTCAAATGGACACAGCTGGTGCTTTAAATTCTTGGAGGGTCTGGGTCATCCTCCTTATTTCAAGGTTAAAAAAAAAGCTATATATCCACAGCCCCGTAGACACTTGGAGCTCTCGCTGAAGTCAGCCAGTGCTAGTTGTGCTTTTTAAAAACTTTGGTCTTGTTTCATGTGGCCAAAACACCAATAAGTCATCAGAGCCAAAAAGGTAACTGAGGGATTGAAATACTTGTCATAAAAGGAAGGCTTAGAGAGCTGGGATTGCTTAGGCTGAGAAGGCTCAAGGGAGATCTTGTCAATCACAGGATGTCAGAGTTTGGAAGGGACTCAAAGAGATCGAGTCCAACCCCCCTGCCAGATCAGGACCACACAATCTAGCTCAGGTCACAGAGGAACACATCCAGACAAGGCTGGAAAGTCTCCAGAGAAGGAGACTCCACAACCTCTGTGGGAAGCCTGTTCCAGTGCTCTGTGACCCTCACAGTCAAGAAGTTCCCCCTTGTGTCGAACTGGAACCTCCTGTGCTGCAGCTTATATCCATTGCTCCTTATCCTATCACAGGGAGAAAGTTAGAAGAACTTGTCCCCCACTTCCTAACACCCAGCCCTCAGATATTTATAAACATTTATTAAATCTCCTCTCAGTCTTCTCTTCTCCAGACTAAAAAGCCCCAGGTCCCTCAGCCTCTCCTCATTAGGCAGTGCTCCAGTCCCCTCATCATCCTTGGAGCTCTCTGCTGGACCCTCTCCAACAGATCCCTGTCTCTTTTAAACTGGGAAGCCAAAAACTGAATGCAGTACTCAAGATGGGGTCTCACCAGGACAGAGTACAAGGGGAGGAGAACCTCCCTTGATCTGCTGGATACACTCTTCTTAATACACCCCAGGATCCCATTGGCCTTCTTGGCCACAAGGGCACGTTGCTGTCCCATGGATAACTTGTTATCCACCAGCACTCCCAGGTCCTTCTCAAAAGGGCTGCTCTCCAGCAGATCACCTCCCAACCTGTACTGGTGCAGTTTGTTATTCCTCCCCAGGTGCAGGACTCTGCACTTGTCCTTGTTGAACCTCATTTGGTTCCTCTGTGCCCAGCTTTCCAGTCTGTCCAGGTCTCACTGGATGGTCACACAGCCTTCAGCTGGATCAGCCAAGCCTCCCAGTTTGGTGTCATCAGCAAACTTGCTGAGCAGACTCTGTCTGTCCCCTCATCAGTGTTATTGGTGAAGTATATAAATGCTTGAAGGGATTATGTAAAGAGAAGATAGAGCTAAGCTCTTTCCAGTGGTGTCCAGTGCAAGGACAAGAGACAATGGGGCAAAAATTGAAATGCAAGAAAATATTTTTGCCATGAAAATGGTCACTCAGAGAGGCTGCATTCATGGAGATACTCAAAATCCAGTTGGACGTTCTTCAGTGCAACCTGCTCTAGGCTGAGCTGAGAAATCTGCTCAACTTTCTTGAGTTGATGATCTCCAAAGTTGTTTAGATGATCAACAGATGTACTTTTAACTTCAACTATGCTGTGATTTAAGCTGTCATGAATGCTCAGAATCAGAGATTCAAGGCAAGAAAGGCTGTTAGAAAAATAAGGGAGGAAAACTCCAATTATTTTTCCTGCTCTCTCTATCCAATCCAAAGATCATCCGCTGACATTAAACTTTCATGCTCTGGGACATGATGTCTCCTGAAAAGCTTAGGGAAAACATCACTGTTTACAGCAGATTTTTCTAGCATACCCTGCATTGCTCTTTCACTTGACTCTTCCTTTTGTCTACTAACAAGACTCATACTGTTTTTCCAAATGTTTGAAGGCAGAGATAATTAAAGGATGATAAGACAGAATCTTTGTGGATCCAGACCTGCTGCTGCAGGTGCTAGAATTTTCTAAAATGTTTATTTTATAGATCTCATGAAGTGTTTATAGTTAAGAACTAACATAAACTCTGTGATGGAGAGTTTTGACTTTTCCACAGGCTTAAGAGATATGAGATGGAAGACAGCTGTGGTTTTGAAGCTCAAACTTATAAATAAATATGTTAGCATTATATTCCTTTCCCAAAGTGCTTAGTCTCAGATACTTAAGGTAAAGACCTCAAATCTGTACTTAGAAATTTAAATAAAAGACAGAAAAAAACTATTAATTTTATGAACCATAATAGTTTAGGTCAGTGAATTCTTCAGTCAGATTAGTTCTCTGTAGCATTAACTCACTTCTTCATCCTTCATTTATCTTCTCCTCACTAGGTATTATGTAACAGCAAATGGGCATTTGTTTGCTGTGTTTGCTCATGTGATGGCAGTGTTCTTCCACTTTTCCCCTCAGAGCCTAAGCTACAGCCACTACAGACATGTGCACTAAAATGGGCTGGAAAATGCACTTTAAAAACTGTGAACATTCATTTCATATATGCACCTGCTGCATGGGCAAGTAGAGTAATGATTACCATAACACTAAAATATATTAAAGAAGTGTGTCGGTTTGAGCTAATTGGAGGATTTGAGTGAGAAATTAG
>VWZI01007823.1:25988-62386 GCA_013396835.1 Psilopogon haemacephalus
AAAAAAAAAAAAAAAAAAAAAGGGGGGGGGGCAAACAAACAAAAACCACCATCACCTAATACAGGAATTGCTAACATGCTTATTTATTGTCATAAAAGGCAGAGTAATATCCTGCTGCCTTGCCATGACTGAATCCATAATGACTTAACCAAACACATCCGAAATGTAGGGATTGCCATGCAAGAAAATTGGGGGATATAATTAAAGATGGATCAAAAAGGACATAAAACAAGGAATTAGAACAGACTTGAATTTGACTGCTTTAAACTGGAGTAATTATTACCTTTTGCAAAGGTGTTCTGATTTATCTAGAGTTTTTATTCCTTTCCATTTTAGGAATTTGGGTTTTAAACTCCTTACTCCACTTACTTCTTGCATTGCTGAGACTTAATGTCTCAGATTAATGTTTTTAAATAATTCTTTTAAAAAATAAATAGAAAGCACAAGAAGTTCTCCATTGTTTTTAACATCACACAAGGCTTTTGTATGATAAGGAAATCCATTTTAATCAGAGATGACAAGACCAGACAGTAGTTACTAGTCAACTCAAGAAGTCTTACAAACTTGTCCTGTCATTCAGCTGTAGTTCTTCCATCCTCAGGTATACACTGACTTTACCCAAAACACCTTAATTAAATGTTCTGACAACTCTAATTGGAGTCAGGTTATTACTAAGATATCTTTTTGGAGGCCCTCATAAGGGTCTTTTCAAGAATATCATTCATGCTATCACTGGAAACTTCCTCTGGAATGTGCTCAACTATATTTATGTAGATGTTAATGAGATTTAAAGATACCCTGTACTTGGGGAAGAGAGTATGAAATAATCTCAGGGCCACCACAGTCCTGATATTACGTTCATGTACACTTGGGGTTATTATAGTTTTAAAACACAGTGCCACTCTAAACTACAATAGAGTGGGGTGGTTTGTATTTTGACGTCAAATTTAAATCAGTATTCTGAAGCCAAGTGAGCTGACTGGTTGTTAGCCACTATATTCTTCTAGGTAACAGACAAAGAGAGCTGCCCAGGATAAACTAATTTGCACTATTTACTGTACCACTTATTATGGTGGAAGAGTGACCAGTTCTGCAAAAATTGCAGGAATACCTTCAGTTTTCCTGGGAGTTGATGCCCTCCCTATCATTAGCAGCAAGGTGATTACAGTGAGTAGTTTTGTTAGAAGGGTGTCATGGCTTTTTAGTATTAATATATGGAAAGACACAGGTTTTACAGCACTGCATGCTCACATTTTGAATTCAAGGATAATCGGCACACCAAGGAAAGCTCCGCAGACCTGTAAGCCACCTTCCTACACTTACTGCCATCAGTTGCAGTCCCATTTAAAATGCATGCAAATAGTGACGATTTTTTGAGGTTTGATTCTGAGGACGAGTGAGTTGGGGAGTAAAAAATGAATGATTACTCTTCATTTCATGAGCCATTGGGAGTCTTCATAGGTTATATGCATGTAGCATTTTATGTTACTAACTTTCACCTGCATAGCTTTCGATAAGTTAGGCTTCTTAGTTGCTGTAATAACATGTAACTCTTACAGGATAACAGGGAAAATTATCAAGCTTCAGTTACAGTGCTTGAGCTTAATGCCCCACTGTATTTTAAAAATAAGATGGTTGGTATTTTTAGAAACCTCAAAGTAAGTTTGGGGAATTCTTTCCCAATATTCGTACAGTTCCTTTTTTTCCCCCCAAGATACTTTTGTTGGGTTATAAACTTTCAAGCAGGAGATGACGTAAAGAAGTGACACAAGGAGGGAGAGAAAGGAGTATCTTTTATATCCAAGGCTCTCTTTAAACTTAGTTCCAATGAATTTGATTAGGAAATGTAACAGCCATCTATATGTATCCATCATTTTAAAAATAGTCATTTTTAAAAGCTGGGAAAATATTGTATAAGCAGCATGTACATCTTTTGATCCCCAGCAGTGTGAAGTGGTAGATCTGTTTGATCTGATAGCACCTTAACAATTAATTTCTCTCAGAAGGAAATGTGATCTCTCACAAGGTTAAATGGAATTTCAGCAGCTTTTTAAAAAATTTAAGCTATACAAGTTATTCAGCATATTTGGGGATAAATAGCAGGGAATAAAGAAAGCTTTTGAAGTACTAGCCCAAACACTATTTCAATATGATGGACTCCTAGAGGGACTGTTTCAGGTAAGTACTTGCATTGTGGAAGGAACATATATTAAAGAATTATCTCAATTCAGAAGAAAAGTGGTGAAATAGGATAGACTTTTTTTTTTTTTTTTTTTAAGACTATACCATATTAAGTGTACTTTCATTTAGGATTTGAGAGGTTTCTTCTCTTAAAACAAATGCTTTCTTTATCAGGTGAACATAAGACTATAACCAAAATTATTAGAGTCTTGTACCACACTGTATATTAATTTTTTCAATTTAATTTTAACCTAAGTCAGCCCAGGTTTTTAGAGGATTCATAGTAAAGCAACTTGAATAGATGCTTCCAGTGGCAAAGAAATCCTACAGCACCCATTAGTGCCACTGTGGCTAAGGTAGTATGTTGGTTTCTTTCCCTGATTTTTTGAACACTCAAACACCCTTGGAAGGCTTTCTTTAATGTCTTGTGGTCTGCGAAGCCCAGCATGTATCACTTTCTGTCAGTGACCACTCAATATATATCATACATACATACACAGTGTAGAGCCTGGAGTTCAAACCTCAGGTGTTTAAAGGGCAAAGGAAGATATTTCTGTTGCAGCAAAGATTCAGCAGTGTGACAAATATACAGACTCAAAGGCCCACGTGCTCAGGAGCCTTCGTACTTCCTCTCTTAGAGTTCTTTAAAATTGAAAGATTAAGAGTCTCAATAAATTTGCATATCATTTTACATGAGCACAGTGATTGTAAATTTCACCTCCTCTCAACCTTCTGGCTTTGACCAAAGTCTTCTACCATTCTTAACTAGATGATCTTTAAGGTCCTTTCCAACCTAAGCCATTCTATGATTGCATTTCCCATGAAAATATCTTTCATTCTTCTTTTCCTGAGCCTCTTCCTGGATCTACGCTGCACTTCAGTCTTCATGTTTACAAATTATTTGAGCAAGCAGCTGCTGTGGGGAATAACTCAAATGCTAGGAAAAGCTGGAACTGAAGCTCGCCATGGTCTTAACTGTGGTTCTGCCATGAGGTGCTACATGAATGCTGCACATTTTGGTGGAATGACTCAAAGAATTAGCTTGGAAGAGCAAGAGGTTCCAATACAGGAATTAAGCTAGAGGAGGACAGTTACATAGGAGAGGACTAGGAATCAATGATGCATTACATGTAGTAGAAATAATTAGACACATTAGCCTCTAGTCCTTTTAGGATTTTCCCAAATACAATGTTAACAGAGGTGGAATCAGAGGATGTGCTGGCAAATGGCAGTGTTAGCACCTTTGTCTTTAATCTATTCTTAATGTAACATAATCATGTGTTTTTTCTCATTTATTCCTCATTTTTCATGGGAATAGCTGCCAAAATCCAGATGTAGCTCAAAGTGCCAGAGCAGAAGACCTCATCTCAACCTCTCCTTAGGCTTCTTCTAGCCATTGTTCACTTCTGCATACCCTGAAACTTCTCTTGTCTCCAGGACAAGGACAAATAAATATCTACAATATCTGCAATGTGAACTATGATGTGTATACTTTATTTTCTGTATAGCCTCTATAGTAACACTTGGAAAGTGCCAATTTAACCTGACAAAAGTACTCAGCCTTTGCTGGGTTTTGTTTGTTGGTTTGTTTGAGGTTTTGTTGTTGTTGCTGTTCTCTTTTTTAATTTGTTTGGTTTGGTTTTTGGTTGGGTTTGTGTGTGTGTGTGTGTGTGTGTGTGTGTTTTGGGGGTGTTTTTTTTAATTCCCCAGCAAATATAAATTCTGTCACATATACCCTGGTATTACTATTTTGGTGCTGGATGAATCTAAAGTTCTGAGTTAAAAAACAAAAAACAAAACCAAACAAAAATACTTTCATTCAATTAAAAATAAAGCACAATACACAGGAAGGAGCCATAAGGGAGAAATGCTTCTACAAGCAAGTCTTCATTTTTCCAATCTACAAAATCACATTTTTTAAATTTATTGGTCTGTTCTGATAACTTATATACAGTATTGTATAATCAGATACATGCCAATTTGAGTTATTCAAAATTTTCACAGAAAACATAGAAATACAGAGCTCAAAGGGATCCAAGAAAGACATACTTCCTTTCTGAGACAAAATTAGATATGACTAAAATAATCTCTCACAATCAGTTCTGCCATCTGAGTCATTTTTCCTTTAAGAATGCCTCAGAGTTGTTTTTCTTCACTGGGCTTTAGAAATAAATAGATAAAGTGCAGAGAAAAGAGAAGCATTGAAAGAAAAATACATACCCCAATTTTTATTAGAGAACGGAGAAAAGACAGCAGCAGAGACTTCATGCCAAAACCCCCTGTCTTTTTTTTTTCTCTCATTTCTTTCCAAACAATGTGAGGGAGGGTGAAATCCAGATTACCTGTTGAAGAAAAATTTTCTAGAGGGTCAATCAACTACACAAATCTTAGGGATTTAAAAGAAATAGAGCTAGAATAGCATGAATAGTTTACATAGCAAAAATGTAATTTTGCTTTTAAAATTGTCCTTATATAGTGATTAGTTTTTCACATCTATAAGTTTATTCACATTATAAGTTTATTTATAGAGGAGAGGAGAGGTGAACCAATCTTTAAAGAAGAATCGTCACCAAAGGATAAAATCAGGATTATTTAATATATTTTGTGATGAAAGAAAATCAGGCTAAAGATGCAATGTTATCAAAGCTTGAAGAAAACAAAAATAAAATTCAGACTATTCCTTAAAATATGATTATCAGTCTTTAGCAATGAGAAGTCAGGAGAAAAAAAAAATAAAAGGCATAAATATAAGCTTTGTTCCAGATGACTGCAATATAGGTTGAACTACATACAGTGACATGTAAAGGAGAGGGAAGAAACATGTAAAAAGACATTTCCTTTTTTGTTGGTTTTATCTATACAGCACACCTTCAAATAAAACTAAAATAAAGAAGGCACATACAAATAACACAAAGTCTGAAAAAGAGCACATTTATTCTAAAGGAGAGGACTATATGAATTAGTGAAGAGTTTGCATCTGGAGTAATTTTAAGTAAGAATTTTCTCAGCTAAATGTGTCTTTAAAAACACTCAGCACAAAAATATCTCTTTTTTTTTTCAGAGGCTTTGCTACCTACATAGAATAGGTGTTTGTTTGTTTTTTGCTGAGTCATGTAGTAGACTTCTTGGCATGAAAAAAACAATGTCCAGGATACAAGTGCCTTCATCTACCTGTCATCATCATTCCTGAGTCCTTTAAGACAATTACAAACACCCTAGGGAGACTGACAGTAAAAAGCAGCTTTCCAGTTCTCCTAGTTAAATGTTGGTAATACTGTGACAGAGGACAGAATTCCTGGCCACATCGGGAATACCAGGCCTCCACAGGTGTTCCTCAGATAAAGCAGTACAAATACCCTCCTGTCACCATCTGGAAATCCGTATCCTAGTTTTTTAAACTTTTTTTTTTTTTTTCCCTTAGACTAAAGGTCACTGAATTAGACTACTAAAGTGAGCCAAACAGTAATAAATGCTAAGTCACATCAGAGATGTCCAAATCACTGGTTAATTACTGCACACTCTGTTCTTTTGAACCCCACATGTAGCAAAGCTGTACTGGTTTAGTATCTCAGTGCTGCCAAAACTAATTACCAAAGACAATTTCATGCATGGACAACACTCATCCCTACATACAGTGTTTAAACTGGAACTGATGTCTCTTTCAGCTTTCTCAAATGCAGATTAATAAATTAACACAAGAGTTGAGCTTCACTTTACAGCCAATTTTATTATTTTATTGCTTTTTCTTCAAGGAGGTTACAGAGATGTAATCACAAATAACTATATGGCTATCAAGGCACTTTAGTGAAACATCATACAAGAAATACAATGCAAATTGTTATAGCAATTCAGCGAGAACATCTTTCATGACTCAGAGCTTATAAAGAACAAAATCGTTCTGTGACCATGTTTAATCAATAAAACAAAATATAAAACTCTATAATAAGCATAATGGGAAGATGAGCTGGCCATAATGATGATGCTACTTTTCTTACTGTCTTCTCAAATAAATGTGTAAGATAATGTCAGCTTTGTTTTCATTACCTAGCTGTAGGATAAAAGGAAGGAGATACTGAGGCAGAAGAATGTGTGTTCTAATCTTTAGCAGAAAACAGGATTTGGATCAGAGGTTTGATATGGTTTGTTAGAGACAAATAATGTCATACAAAGTTTAGATATCTCAACACCCATAGAGAACTGATTCACAGAATGACAGAACGCCATGTTGGAAAGGACACCAGACATCATCCTCTCCCTCCTTCCTAGGTGGTAGTATAGTTTAAATGAGATAGGCCAGCACCCCATCAAGATGAATTGTAAAACTGACTACTGTAGAGGAAGCAACAACTTCCAATGTCTAACTCTTCTCATTGTGATTTTTTTTCCTTTGAATTCCAACTGGAATCTCCCCAGGAATATCTTCTACCTGTTACCTCTTGTCCTTTCCATATGACTCCTTGTAAAAAGGGAGTCTCCATCACCCTGGTATGCACCTTTTGTGTACTGGCATATGGTAATACGGTCTCCCCTAAGCCTTCTCTTCTCCAAGCTTGAGCAAACCCAGGTCTCTCAGCCTTTCCTCATATGGGAGGTGAAGTTCTGTTCCTATCCTGTTTATGCTCCACTCAATGAGCTGTAAAGTCTTCCATTCTGTAAGTATGTGGCTAGTGTGGCTCTGTATAAACATCCATAAAAAGAATGGCCTTCCATTACTTTAAAATCTGCATGTTTACAATTTGGTTTAACAAGAGGTTAAAGGACTGCTCACTGATTGTGAAATCAAGTTTTATGTTCTTACCAATTATCTTGATTGTGCTGGTTTGAACTAATTTGAGGATTTTAATGAGAAAATAGGTTATAGCCTGACGAAGGAAAATAAAATTTGATTTTACTTCACCCATTTGTTTACTGAAATGGTATAAAGTTAGAATCTAAACATAGACAACACAGACCATTTTGCACCGTGCTGGCTGCTGCATCTCTCTACCTGCCTTCCTAGCTGGATCTGTGTAACTTCACTACTACTTTCCTGCTGCTAACCCCATGGCCGATCTACCTCTCTTATCTGGCACATCAGACAGACAGTGGGATAAGATTGGGATATGGGAGAAGGTGGTAGTGTGGTTAGAAACTCCTCTTAGGGACTCTGATCTCTGAAAGGGGTGTGGTGTTTCTGTATTACCTTCTCACTGTATATATCTGTAAATATCTGTTATATATTGTAAATATCTTTTTGTATATTGTGCAAAGCTGTAAATATAAAGTTTTACTTCCTTTAACTTCCAGCCATATGACTCTAGGCTGGGCAATTTCACAGTGTGGGGAACTCCCAAACCACCACATTCATTGTTATCAGTTCAGTGTACTGACAGAGCTGGCTTTGTAGTGACAAATCAATATGCTTTTAATTATTATATTCCAGAATTTTAAATCCATGTGTTACAAATTATGCAAAATTAGTAATATATATTATTTTCTATATCCATGCAAAGATTATTAATAACTATGAAAATTGTTTGTTAACATTAAATCTCATCAGAAAACTTATTTACGGTGTTTGAAACACACAGTTTGGATACTTACACACACATGGAACAGGCAAAACTAGAGCAATTTAAGAAACAAGAAGCAAATGCAAATATTAATACCAGAAAGAGTTTCTTAGTTTCAAATATACCTCTTTCCCACCAGGGGATTTGAGAGTCTCCTTTCTACTACTAAGACAGAAAGGCACAACAATCTAGTTACAGAATTTCATAGAGAGAGGCTTTGAAATATTTACTCACAAAATAGTATCAGACAATACCCAAAACTCAAAGGCAATTCTGTCAGTGTCTTGAAGGCCATTGCAGGCAAAGCATGATGTGGAAGGGCAAAGCAAGCAAATAAAAAATAAAAGTAAAAGCAGAAAAGCACCTGGCAGGTCTATGTATTGATTGCCCAAATGTAAATGGCTGCCGTGGCCGCACAAATTCACCAATCAGAATGGTACTTTGCCAAACCTGACCACATTAGGTGAAGGCAGGAACAAGTCTGGGTAAGTCTTGGATCCTCAAAGCGGCTGTCTCCAAGCCTTTTTGTCTTCTCCCTTTGCTCTGCTTCCTCCCCACCAGCAGAAAGAAGGGATCATGGGATCATGCCTGGGCAAGCCAGGACATGTTTCTCCCATGAGACCATGGGCACACTGGTTGGACATCTTTGCATATATCTTAATATTTGTACAAAAAGAACAGAAGTGCTGAATATATTTTTATTAATTATTATTATGCTTCCAGTAACTTGATGTTTTTCTCCCTATAATATTATGTAATAATTAGCACTTTAGTAATGGCCACACTGTCTGGATAAGATGTACATTACTCAGATTTTACATATAGATAAGCACCTTCTTGCATTCATTGTCATTTGAACAGGTAGAATTCAGTACAGGTTCTGGAGCTCTGCCCTCCAGTATAAAGTACCATGAAATTTAGGTCACTCTTTCTTAATTAACAGAATTCTGGACACAAGACACCATACTGGAAACCCAAGCTCAGTCGCAACAGAAATATTATCACATTGAACACAGGTAAGAATAATATTTACTTCCATTTAATGAATCAGCATAATATTAACAGCTTAGAACATTCATATATTTATCTCAAACTATAATTTACAGGTAAGAATTTTAAAGCAAAACCAAATGAACAAGCAAACCAAAAAAGCCACAGAAATTTAGTTAAATGTGGCCCGTCAGGAATTCAAACTACAAATGATATACTATCCCAGTTTATACATACACCTTCATCAGATATATAGTCTGAATAGGTAGCCCTAATCTTTAACAGCTTTAAATTAACATCAGAACAAAGATGTCACCACATATAATACTCTATCAGCAGTGACATATTGTAATATTGTGCTATGTCAATGACAATACGGAAGACATGCCTCAGACACACACTTTTTAAAGATGATGTGTAACTCATCATCAGAGTATCTCAAACTCTGGTTAGATATCTGCAATAAAGCAAACTGGTTGACATCCTGACTGTGTGCTAAGGCAACTGAGTAATGCATTTAACATCAGCTTCCAGTTCTGGATGAACTCAGGGCACAGTCCCAAACAGAGCTTGTTAGAGTAATTCAATTTGGAGAAATAAAAGGTCAACAGCCTCCTACTCAAGCACAGATGGTCAAACAACTGACCTTGCTACTGAAATCAGTAAATGCAATGAAGCCACTCCTAAATTCCAGACTGGGCAACTCTTTGAGTCATTGAACAGTTTTATTTTCAAACACTGGTGTTGTACAGACTGCAGGTAAACTCTGTGTCAGTACCATCTGGTTTCACTCATAGTTTAAGGCTTTTAACTGCAACATTTAACTTACATAAGGCAGTTTTGAATTGGGATATCATTTACTCTGTACTCTCTTATTGCCCTAGAGGTTATTTATTTGTAACAGAAAGGGCAGCATGGCCCCCGTGTTGTGATTTCCAATGATTATCAAGAGCATTTGGGTTAGCAGAACTTTATTTGCAAGGACATGTTATGTTATACCATTGAAAAAAGTAAAAGATACTTTTGCATACATGAATCAAGGACTGATGGACATGCTGCATAGTAAATCATTATTCTTTACTTTCAAAGTGATCCTATATTTTGGGCAGAACTTGTTTATGTTGTCATTGTCTCAAAAGGGTTTGTTTTTGTACATATGAGAATTCAGCTTTCATAATATCAAAGTATCAAATCATAAGATTTTACTAATAACAAGCAAGAAAAAAGTGTTTCATTTGTAATGTAAGAAAGTAACAATTTAGGGCTCATTCAAACCCAGCTTTTCAATGTGACACAATCAAATCTATAAAAGACTTAAAGCCACAAATTTTGCCTTTTCTTCATGGTTGTCAAAAGCTTCCTGTTCTTAAACAGCAATGAAAGGTGAAGTCTGTGCATCATTCATGGAGACAAAAAAACCCACATACATATTCAGAGTACTTGAGTTACTTGAAATTAGACCTTTTTAAAATAAATAATCTTCCAACATAGCAATAATGTATCATGAGTGCCTTACACAGCAATTCTGCCTCTCTGTTCATCACCCACAACATTTTTCCATTACCCTTTTTATATTATCGTTCACTATGGAGATCTTCCAACCAACTCCTAAAACATGCAGCTTCGTGCACCGGCTTCTGATGTGAAGGGATGTCTATTCTGATCCTCAGTAGTTTCCAACATGACCAGTCAAGGCCATTTAAACCGCACAAGTATGTAAAGAGAGAACCCTAAGTGTATACAGTGAGTTTTGCAGGATTTGGAAAGTTATCAGCAGCTTCTTTCAAGCTAGTGATTGAGCAGGCTGGTAAATGTGAGAAAGTGAAAGCTTGGTGTGCAGCATAGGGCCAACTCTTGAAGACTGGGATGTGTAAGAAGTGAGCACAGTGGAAACCAGTACAGTGCTCTTCAGCAGGGAGATAATAGATAAGCGAATTCATAAACTTTTTTATACCCCTGAGACAGTTTTGAAAGAGTTGCAATCAGTGCTCAGTCATCAGACCAATATAATACTGATATAAACCAATGTGCAAAGAGTAAATGCTTACACTGACATAACTTTCCTTATCATTGTTGAAGCAATAGACATTTCCATATATATACATAACCTGTGTGGAAGTCTAACATGCGTATTTTGGGGCCTCTGAGATACCATCAGAGTAACAAAGACATTTGCTCTGTTGAATTCCATTTGATAGAACAAAACCCTTACTTCATGAAACAGTTCTCAGCACTGTGACTGTTTACGTTTGAGAAGCCCAGTAAAGTCCATTAAATCAGCTGTTGAACATGAGTGGGAATGTATCACTAACTGTTTAAAGGTTATGTAAAAGTGCTATTGCCAGCTAAGTATCTCAGAGCAGCCTCTTGTTGACTGCTGCTGGCAGAAATCTGTGCTAAGAGAGTATTGCCTGCTAAAAACCACTGTTGCGTTTCTACTCTTCCATCAAGAGTGACAGAATGAGCAAGCAAAAGCCATGCTCACAAAGGACTTCTTAGCAAAAAGAACACACGCCATACGAAAAGGCTGAAGAGTCCTGGCCGACAGTATATCAGCCTTGACCTTCCTTGTCCTTGGTCATTTTCTTCTCTCCTCCTTTGTCTCAGCCAGCAAACAATAGCTTGTTGTTTCAACAGGGATATTTTTTCTGGAAGAAAGTTGGTTTTGTTCTTTTCTTTTTTTGTCCCGCAGTTATGAAAAAGACAGATACTTCTACATAATTCCTCTCTGGCTTTCAGAGCTCCTAAAAAAAGGTTTATTTTCCTATTTGTTTCTTTGTCTGTGGCTTCTAAAAATTCAACACCTGGTAGTTACCATATGTGTTCTCTCCTTGAAATACAGGCCAAATCAGGCAGCGTTTAGCAGTCAAGAAGCTGATGTCGAGAAATGACAACATGGTCACATAAATACCCCCTTGCTCAGAAAATAAATCCAGTCTGGGAGGATTCAGTGTACTCCCAGGTGGCTTTCAAGAGGAAAGATACCAAACCTCTTTTCTGTCAGAGTGCAATCACCTAGCCTGCCAGGAGTCAGTTTTCATCCTATAAATTGCATTGGAAATGACCTACACCTACCCATGACACAACTGGCAGGGCAAAATGGCCATGGGCATCTGGGCTATTAATGGGGTAGTGGGTCTTCTCATGTGGTGCTACTAGTAATTATAACTAAGGTAAATTTAGATGTTCTTCTTCAGTTTGAATATGATCCAACTTTCACAGAGGCCGGTGGCAGACATCAGGAGTCCAAAAGCTGGACTTCTTGATCTATTGTCACACGACTAAACTGTGAAATGACCTTATTACCCCATGCCCAATATTTTTACAATTCTCACAATGCTTTGCAACTCCTGTCAGCGACAATAGCACTCATAATTATCCACTCATGATGGCTACAGAAAGTTTCTAAGCACAGTGACATGATTTTCATCGAAGTGAGGTGAAAAGAGATGCCATGCATTCAAATGAGATGAAGTCATTCAGTACAATTTGATGGCCATAGTAAGGATATCTAAAACAAAGCAGCAAAGGCCATGAAATAAAAGATTAGGAATAAGTGCAATGGATCAAACCTGTTTTCCTATAGAAGCAAATCACAACTACTTAACAGACCACATCTAAACCTAAACCTTGACATAGTACAGTTTGGGACAGTTCATAGTACACCCCTGACAAATTACATGTAACCAAAGCTGACCAGTTAGTAGGGCCTCACAATGACCTTACAGCTAGAGCACTGACCTTTGTTTTTACATGATTACAAGGATACAGATGGATGCTGCCTATTCTGTGGTATTTAAGATTGGGATTTCTGACTCAGAATTCAAGATGAATCTTAAATAAACATCACAAGGATCACAGTTTTTTTAGTTACATTGCTTACATGCTTAATACGCGGTTTGCCTTTCCATTTTCTTTCTAAGATTCATAATGCATGTTACAAATCAAATGATTCTCCTCTGTCTACATTAAACAGATCTTGCAGATGTCACTTCTCTGCTTCCCTTGTCAAATGGCCTTCAGCAGGCAGACAGGAAGCTTTAGACGTGGATAAAGAGAAATTGGATATAGAATTTCAGGGACTGCATCTCTGCAAACAGCTGAAGGGGGATGGTTTTCACTTCAAATATTTCCTGTTCCAGAGAATTCTCTGGCATCCCATTTACTCCTGACAGTTTGGAAATGGCTCAAAACCAGTTGTTAATAGTCTTCTTCCATTCCTGTGTTGGAAGGAGATTAAATTTTTGCCTCAGTACAGGACTTTCTGCAATATCATGTAAACAGACCCATTTAGAAAGGAGCTAATATAGGGAAATATCATGCAGTTTTGACTTTGCATTTATATCCTTGTGATTGCTAGCTCTTTCACTGAAACTTCCAGAAAGGATGCAAAAAAGACTTGCCAATGGGCTCTCGATGCTGTGGTGTGTCTGTCTGTGAAGTATTACGGCAGGAAAGTCGTGGCTGGGAGGACACTAATGACTGCCAAAGAAGGACCATAGACAGAAAGATTAGTGAGGGAAGCTGAGATCTGAAATGCTGTTTTGTCAACCCTACAGATGAATAGAGCTCCACCAAAAGTAATTAAAAACACACCAGAGACTGGCAAGGTATTCAAGGAGCTGATTTTTTTTTCCCTCCACTTTTTCATGGGCTTAAAGCTACGCTTTTATGACTATTTTCTCTGAACTCTCAACCTACAACACTTTGGTATTCTCTGGCATGCCAGCTTTTTATTATACCTGCTAGGAGAACTTTTGAGGCAAGACTAGATTTAACTTGGAAACAACACAGAAGAAGAAGTAGGCAAGGATGCAACTTTCAAAATATGATTTCACACAAACCTCTGCACAAGCAAGTCTTCATATGTGTATAACTTGAAGAAAACTAAAAAGAGCAACCAATGTGCATTTTTTATTGCAAATAGGTAATTTAGCTGTAACTATGACTACTACATGACTGCTACAATATGAACAGAAGGAAATTCCAGCTGGTCACAACTGCAGAAGCACATTAAATCTTATTTTTGTTTCACAGATTGTCAGATCTTCTAGTGATATTACATGGTGGATTTTCAGAAACATGTGCAGGGTTTTAGATAGACAAGTCCCTTTATTTGTTGTGAAGGGAGCTCTGTGTATAAGCCTCTATGCATCAGGCAGAAAATAGATCCCTTATGTTCTCAAGATTTATATCTCTCATTTTTAGCAGAAGTCATTGTCCCAGCTCTTTGCCTTTTCTGTGGACCTATCACAATCTGTTAGTTGCAACACTTGACTATATCTCTTTTCAAATGAGAATTCTAGGTATTTCTCCTTATGCATGACTTATGTAAAAATACAAGAAACAAGGACTATTATGCCAAGAATCAAGAAGGGAAGAGGATATTTGTGTCCTGGTATTACCTAATCGTCTCTCAAACATTTTATCTGATGAGCTTTTCAGTGCAGATGTTTCCTCAGATGGTAACAAAAAGGTCTTTAAAAAAAAAAAAATTGGTTATGGTGAATACAGAGTAGCCTGAACGCTCTCTGCTAAAACTTTTTTTTGAAGTGCGATCTGATTTTATCCTAAATGCTGAAGAGAAAATTGTTAAATCTTGAAGACCATGTAAGATATCTGCTTATTTTCACATTTTGTTTTCATGAGTTTGTGACACAAGTTACTTATGCAGTGACCTTGTCTACACCTGGAAGCCTTTGGCTAGTAGAGAGGAAACTACAAAATGCCTGTCCTCACTTGAATTTTATCTAGTGTCCCTTGCTAATTTTCCAAGTGAAAGCAGTGATCAAAATGAGTTGAATTTCTCACTTGCCTTTATAATTTGACAACTATCGTGGAACAAGAATGGCTTTGCCTAGAAAAATTGGTCTTGTAGGTCAGTAAAAGACTAATAGAGAAAAATGCAGCAATTTCTAGAAAAGACTGGAAAAGCTTTTACTTGGAGATACATGAAGAATTGTAGTCGTACCTTTTCTCAAAGACAGTAGCACTTAGCTCAAAGGTGAATATTTTTGCCTCTTTAAATGTAAGTTTTCATTGAGACTATGAATATAGTGGTCTTGCTGATCTGTTCCCCTAGCCTTTCCATTAGACATCTCAGAGAATGCCAAATAATCCTCTCACTGAATCAATTAGATTAGCTAAGTGGTTCAAAATTACTGAAGAAAATGAATGTCTTACCTGAGTCTATAAAATTTGAAGAAGTGCAATTTTTTTAAATATCAGCATTTTTTTCTTCTGTATGTCTTACAAAGGATGATTCTGTAGCTCACTCGTTGCTCCCAATGTCTTAATTAGATTTTCCTTCTGTTTAAAAGCACATTTTAGTCCTTGTATGACTTACAGTCTGAGTATAATCAAAAGCAGTGTCCCCTGTCATTGAAGACCAGCTAGTGAGCTAGCACTGAGGTCCTTGCAGAGGTACCTGAAATAATCCTGACAGATACTCTTAGAACATGAGCTTCAAACTGACCCTTGAATGTAGATGATCAGCAGCTAAGGCAGTAGCTCTTCAGCTCCTTCCAGTAGATTTTGTTTTGTCAAACCTGGAAAAGAAAAGACACTGAGTAAAAAAGAAAGGACATTATATTACCCTGTGGTGTTCCTGCAAACTATCAGGGTGTTCTCTACACCTCTGCAGTTCCTGACACTTTTAGCTTTAAAATAGACACCATATTGCACTTGGTTCTCCATANGGCTCAGGCTTGTGGAAATGGAATTTGTACAATTAAGATGCCAGTTACTGATTCTTTTCCTTTTCTAGATGACTTAAGCAGGTCATTCACTGAACCCATGTTTCGTTACTGAACTCGCAAAAGTGGAACACCTTGCTTTAAATCTAATGCAACTAAAAAAAATTGCAGTAAGTGATTGCCTAATGTACACCAGAGAATTGCTTCAAATGCAAGAACTTTTCCTCCAAGTACATTGGATAGGGCATGTAAAAAAAAAAAAAAAAAAAAAAACAAAAAAAAAAAAAAAAAAACCCAAAAAACTTCCAGCTTCATTAATTTGCTCTGTGTGTGGCAATTTACAGTTTATGTTGGAAGTGATTTTTCCTCATGAAAAGCTGATTACATTATGTATCATCAACACAAATACCTTTGCTACTGAAAGTTTCTCTTAAGCATAGCTAAGACTCTCTGTGACCTACTTCTAATGCTTTTAGAGTTCTCAGATTTCTCATTTTTATTTAAGTACCTACCTTACATATGACTGGCTGCAAGATAAGATAGACTCAGTCTAATTTTAGATTGGAAGATGTAGGTTTTCTTCTGTGAGAAATAAATTCAAAAATAACTTTTTAGATCATAAGATGTTGGCAAGTTTATGGAAATAGTTCACATTTCCATTTTAGCAGTTGAGAAAGGGGAACAGCAATTCTGAACATTTATAACCCTCTTCTGGTTCTTTGTATTCAGATGAATACAGAGTCTCTGTATCTCTAGCTCCAAAGGAGTTCTTTCTCAGGAACTTTTCCATTGTTTGTATTGCCAAAAACATTTTTTTCTTTCTGGAAGATTCTGTAAAATTGAATGAAAATTAAAAAGAAATGTTGCAGAGAAAAGTAATGGGGTATAAAGCAACTTCTGTGGAATGGTAAAAAAAATCTAGCACAGTAGTATGAATATAATTTTCTGTTTAAGTACCCCCAAATTGCTGAACATTTTTGAAGAAGAGACGACAGTATTTACCCATTTCTATTAGCTTTTGCATATCTGTCTTATGCAGAGACGGACTTTACATAAAGTATTATTTAGATTCCTAAAGTACTGCATCATCATGAAACTTGGGATTTCTGGGGTTTTCTTGATGAACATTAACTTTTGCTGATAGTAGTAGAAATGGATTCTATTTAGTGATTGGACAATGATATTAATATGTCTACAGACCTCAAATGGTCCTATGGTGGAATAAAAGATGCAACCCAAATAGCAGATATCTTTTTGGCATCTTTCTTTGTCCTCTTTGTTATTTTACATGCAAGCATAAGAATGCCTTTTGTGAATCATCTAAATGTCCTCAGCTTCCATCAGAGCAGCAAGACAATACCCAGACAACAATTCAGGGATAATCGTTTAAACTGAACTCTCACTTCAAGGCATGCTCTTCCTTCACATTTCACTATTTGTGCTTGTATATAACTTGCTGAATACTGAATGTGTGAACTACACATAGATCTGGAGATGTTCTACATCATCATGGAAGCAGTAATTTTGGTGAACACACCCACAATCCTCAAAACCATGTGTGAGTAGATGCTGGGTCCATACAGGGTAATCTATATTCAGGGTATTGCAACATGATTTACTTCTGAGCAAGGCCATAAATGCTCAGATAAATCTCCTTGTGAAAGGTGCACAAATCGCAGTTACCTAAGAATTACTCATGCTGCACAGAGTGTTTACTTCTATTGGTTTCACTTTGATGCATAGCCAAATTGGACTTTTCCTAACACATTGAGCATTCTTTTTCCTTCCTTTGGGTTTTATATTCTCTAAAGGTTGCACTTAACAAATAATATTCCATGTTATCAAAAACAGGAATTGAGAACAGGTCTAAAAGAAAAGTGTTTGGACTGGAATAATCTGATCTGTATAATTAGATTAGTACCACTGAGTTTAAAGGCCTATCAGAATCCTCCATATTTAGATTTCCCTGTTGAAGATGCACTATTAGTGGCATGTAAGCTTCACTATGACAGTGGGACACAGTTAATATGCCCTTCGATGTACTTACAAGGTAAGAATCCCTTTGCAGTAGGTTTAAGGTAGTGCCACATACAGCATTCAGCTTATGTGTACCAGAGATGTTATTGGGCAGTAAGAAGACTTCATACACAAAAATGTAAAATTTCTCCAAGCTCCATGTAATATTGCTTGTGGATCAGAACCTAGACCCTGCATGGAGTTGAGGGATCATGTTCCATACACAATGATATTAGCAATTTCAATTGTTTCCTTTCTTTCAGACAACTCAAGCGTGAAGAGACCAGATAAACTGGAAGATGCAGAAGTGTAACAGCACTTCACTCTAGGTTTGAACTACAAACGGTAATAGGTTAAATACTTTCTTTATTCATGGTGCTTTTATTCACAAGCCATGGCATGCTAACAATTTCTCACACAGAAATGTAAAACCAAAACTAGGGCTATTGTAAAAGCTGTGAGTTGCTGAGAACAGGAAATAGATTTTTTTTTTTTTTTTTGGTGGTAAATTAGGTGTCCTTAGGAATACATGGCAATTCTTTTGAACATTAAGAAATAAAATAAAATGGTTTCCCTAGTGATTGGATGCCTATTAATTCAAACATATCTGTTCCATTGAAAAAAAGAGATTTTATCTGGTGTTCCTTGACATTTTCCAGTGAACATACTTTTACTGAAAAATAAGTGCAAAACCTAAGCAAAGTATTGGGAAAGATGTTTACATTGGCAAGGAAAACTTGATTTCTCTAAGTCAAGCTTTACACATCTTAAACAATGACATTGAAAAATAAAGAATATAGTTTTGTTTCCTTGCATACTCTATTGAGAGGAGTACTTTTGTCTCTTTATTAGTTTCCTCTCTGCAAGTTGGATTTCTTAGCTGCATTACAGCTTCTAAGCGACATCACAGATGTAAGTTATGTCATTGCAATTGCCTGCTTTTAACAAAAGCAGGATTTATGCTGTATCACAGCATGATGAGTAGTAACAGAAACATCAGGAAGTTCTGTTTATAAAGAATCACAGGAGGGAATAAAATAAACTGTAATTATTTTACAACTCTAAATCTTATTGTCATTTACATTAGCTTTCAAGTTTCAAGCTGTTAGTGCATCCATGGTGAGTTTGGTTAAAAATGGGTTTTTTTAGAAATTTATTATCACCAAATTGTTCAGAGACAATATGCCTTACTTCAGAGGTCGATAATTCTTTATGCTTCATTTACAACTTAACTTTTATTTCTTAGGCTTGTGAATCAAGAAATGCATATAGGGAGCAATATAGACTTTGAAAATCAAGCTTATCATGGAGCTGGACTGGTGACAGTGACAGATGTCCATATGGTCTGTCTACATGAGTAATCTAAGCACTAAAAGGCAGAGTTGCAAGGCAGAGAAGAAAATGGTTCTCATGCTGTCTGCTCATAGCAGTGAGAGCCTACCTAATTATGCAGATGTTCATAATGCGAGTTTACAGCAGTCTGTGTTCTCAGATATCCATGTCTAGCTGATCTTTGACATGCCCTTGACCTCCCTCGAACTCACTGGGGACACCTTGTTGACAGAGGAATATAAGCAGTTAAACATATGTGTATTAAGAATAGTGACAGTAAAAATCAGATGAGGTGGCTTTATATGATGGAATAGAAAAACTCTTTGAAGTAGGAAACTAAGACTTCAAATCGAGAGGTTGACACTGAAGCAACACACATAGTGATCTATGGCTTCTCGGTGTCTTATTCTTAGCATTCAGGATAATGTTTGAGACAGTAAAGCAAGCAGAAGAAGCTTTCAAATGGAAACAAACACCATTAAGTTAGACATAGGAACTTACATATTTGGGCAGTCACTGGTAAGTGACCTGGCAGTCCTCTGAAATGAAAAGCATAATGACATCTGCCTCCTTTGTCAAAAGCTGTTCTCAGTTGTGCCATAGGCACATTCAATACCTTAATGCTTTGTCTGTAGCTATGAGTTGAGTTTTCACTGCCTATGAATTAAAAACGTGTATCCACATGTGTAACTCTGTGTATATAGCATAATTTTTGGGGGGCTTTTTTTTTTCCTTACTGCAAATATTAAAAGCAGATTAGCATTCATATAGAACTATTGAGAAAATACTTTGGACTACAGTTGCTACCTGGGCTGAGATGATAGAAAGAGAATAACCTCTCTTCCCAGAAACAAACAACAACAACAAACCAAANAAGCTTAATAATATTTTCTGAGTTTTTAATTTTATAAGCTCTTAGCAGGAGGAGCAAACAAAAACAATAAACAAATCCTTCACAAGGGTATTCACAAAATCAAGTTAAATCTTGAATTATGTAAATGTGCAAATGTTACGATGCTGTTTTTTTGCAATGTCTTTGCAGAACACAAATGAGCTTTAAGGTAACTCAGGCATTGCCATCTGTGTTTAATCACTCCTTTCATAATGGATTTCTTCCTGGTACATAGTGTGACTGTATTACATAGTGCAAAAGCATTATTGGAATAACCTCATAGGTACAAAAAGAAGATGTCACTACCTTTGTCTTTTTCCACTCCCTGTCACTGAACACATTGTTATCACCAAATTGGAAGGATTTACGTGGTGTCTTTATTCACATTGATGAAATTAGTACTCTAGTTTGACTTACTGAATATTGAGTGGTCAGTTTTCTGCAAAGCATCCTTAAGAATTTTATATTTTTCGCATAAGATGATTATAAACAACTTCCACACAAGGGTGCAGGCTGTGTGCCCTTCCTTATTCTTACGACATATTGACACACACCCCAATATTGGCATTATGCTTCAACTACATAGTAAAATCTACATAGCAGTAATAACTTCTACATTTTTAACTGTGCTAGAAAAAAAAAAAATATATATAAAGCTTCCTACACTGTCAGATTTTGCCTTAGTAGAATCTGCTGAAAGAAACAGTAATCATCTCTATTCATATATACTTATTGTAACATTAAAACATTATATCGTTCTTGATTTCCTGCAGAAAAAGGGAGCTAATTAAAGACAACCTCATTAGGGGTGAAATCCATATAATGATTCCATAGTTTTCTGCTCAAAAATCTGCTTAGTGTCATCTTTATTGTTGAGGTTTCCACCATCCAGACACAGACAAACAAAATTGCAGCTCCAAATCTGATTAATGAAATTAAGATTAATGACTAAGGATGATAAGATTTCCTCATGCTGATGATCTAATGCTGGTTATATCTTGATGTAAGGCCAGCGTACACCTGCCATTGGCATTTTGTCTCTGTAATGAGGCAATGATTCAAAACCAGTCAGGATATAAGATTAGTTCTTTTGCAGAGCAGGTTTCCCTTGCAATTTTAGAAATATGACGACTTCTGAAAGTGGAAATCTCAAAACTTGAATGTTCTCTTGAAAAATTACTGTATTCTAGGCAACAGTTGTCCTTTCTCGATTCAAAATCTGGACATTTATATAAAGGAGCATNNTGGGGATTTTGGTCTCCAGGAGGGGTGTGGTGTCTGTCTTACTTTTTTTTTTTTTTTTACTGTATAGCTGTGAGATAGGTGTTCTGTTAATAATATAAAGAACTTCAAACAAAATACTGTAAACATGGACTAGCCTCATCTCAGAAAAAATGTACAGAGCAGAGCCACAAAACATATCGCTATGAAATTGCACAAAAGTCTCATTTCTGATCATAAATAACAAGATTACCCCACAAAACTTTTTTTTAAAAAATATGTTTCTTACCAATAGAAAGTGTTCATGTATATGTTGCAGAAAACTTGTCTCTACTGTAGGATTTTTAATGAGTTTTCTAGACTGAAATGTGAACATCTTCAGGTTTTTTTTTTCAGTATAAACATTTCCTTTATCCTAAAGCATGCCTGTACTTCAAAATTTCTTGTGAAAATAAAAACAGTCAGCATGATTTCAGTTTTTACAATTGCTAAGAGGAGGTTGACATGTTCCATTTTGTGAACAAAACCAAATATTTACCACAGAACTTTTAAATCCGTTTTCTTTTGTTATTTGCAAGGAAGGAAAAGTCGTACTGCAAGACAACAGAAAAGCTGAAAGAATTATTCACAATCACATATGCCAGTTGAATAGAGGGGTGAAAAAAAGTCTATATCACTCCTCTCAAGACTTTTGCTTCACCTGCAGTCATTTTGCTCACCTTGAAAACTCATTGAGTTTGAAATGTTTTGATTTTTATTACAATAATAGTTTGGGGTTTTTTTTTAAATAGTAGTACTTCTCATTTTGCTCATAGAAAGATTTTTGAGAGTTCTGTGTTTATCATGATTAAACTCTTTAGTGAGAGATAACTAACAAATACATAACCTTTCTTCCTCTCATAAAATAATTAGGGATGGAAGAACAGACAAAATATGTCACTTTGCAACATTTCAAATAAGACTGTGAATGGAAGAAAAAAAAAAAAAAGTATATTTGGGAAAGTTTCTACAAAAGAAGAGCAGCAATGCTCCAAGAAATATTTGTGTGGGAACATGGGCTGATGTGAGGAAAATAAGATAAATGGATAGAGAATGTGCTAGAATGGACTAGGGCTTTTTATTTTAAAAAATTAAAATGCAATAAAAGCTTTAAAGAGCATTAAAAATAATATTAACAATTCACAAAAATTATCTGAGTGTGATGCTTAAAGATAGTTTTGATGATGGTTCCCAAGAACTGTTCTTGCAATTGTTAGAGGTTCATGCTGCACATAGCCATGCAAATGAATTATTAAGTGCTAAGTAGAGCACCTTACTGTAATCACTGTAATCACTCAATTCCATGACCAACCATACTGCATAGGTGTGGTGCATTTATTCCTTTAATTTTCTGAGTTCTCTGCAGTGTTTAATAAAGGGTTTTATTCTCAGCCTAAGTCCCCATTAATTCATCTTTTCCTCTTTTAGATACTTAGTGTACTTCCACGTAATTTTTAATTCATTTTCTCATATTATTTGAAAAGCATACATATCTCCAGTAAAAGGCTTATTATACAATTATTTTTGAGCTTTTAAGACTCTAATGTTTTGCTAGTTCTTAATTGCAATATGATATTCGGGCTAGATAAATCAAGAACTTACTGCAACTCTATACATCTAGCAAAGTCTGAAATATCTCTAGCATTCAATAGTACTTGCACACAATTTAAAAATTTCTTGGGATACCCAGATGAGTAAAGAAGCATTTTTAAGATTAAATAGGGCTGTTTTTTTTTTTTTTTTTAAGATACTATGTGGGAGCAGATCTTGCTAGTTTTAAAGACTAATAGCATAATTGCATTTTCAATTACATAAACTACTAAGTACATTTCCTATTTCCAGCTGCTCTAGCCTCTTACATTGCCCTTTTAAACACATTTCTTTATTCCTCTTCTGATTCTCTTCTACACAGTAAAAGCATTGTGCTACATATTTTAAACACTTTAAAATCCATTGTCTAATAGTAACATACTTAATGCACAGATGTGTTTACTGAGCCTTCATGGAGCGTATTAAGTCATCTCAGAATGAGTAATTCCATCCGTTCTTTACTCCTACCCCTAACAATGGGTAGTGCAATTTTACTCACAAAATACCCACACATCCACTCTTTGGTCACTTCAGGATGTTTCTAGCAGTCATTTTCTACCAAAAAATATGTGATAAATGTAATATGACTATTTCTTGAGAATCTTTAGGCAATGAATTTCTGAAGCAAATTTCAAAACCTGAGCCTATTTTCGTAGACAACCTCTGCAGTACTACTTATGAGTAAATGTAATGAGTATACCACTGTCACTGACGTATGAATATGACAGTTGTATCATTGTAGCATCTTCAGCTATTTATAAGGTCAACAGCTTAGTCTTTTTTTTCCAAAAATATTGAAACCATGTATTTACAAATAAGACAGTTCAGTATTAGCAGTAATGAACCTCAAATAGGGGATATCAATATTTATCAAAGCTACACATTTTACTCCTTGATAAATTTAGATTTTATGCTACATAGCCTGTGAAAAGTAATGAGAATATCTACCATTTTTGTAAGTATCTAGAAAAGATAGCCAGTAGAAATACAAAATGATACAGGATGATGTGTCCAACTCAGGACAAGTATTCCTAAGTTCCCACACAACCTTGTCTGACAGGATCAGAATGAGATTAGTTTAAGAATTTTGCAACATTTTTGATTCTCAGTAATTTTTATTTTATTTAAAATATATTTGGAAGAGCTTTTTTCCCCTCATCACTTTCATTTGCTACTTCAAATACTGCTTCGTTTCAGGCAATTAGTTGATGAAACCACAGTACTTAGGTCTACTGTTGGCCTGTACTCGGTTCGTTCACTTTTCAGGTTACAACTGAGTTTCTACTCTTTCCATCAGCTAGAACAATGGAAGAATGCCTACAAAGAAACATGCTTCATGCCTAGTACTTTACATTAACCTATGCATGCTTGGATTGTGGAAGAAATGGTTAAATACACTTCTCTGCAGAAAATGTTCGCTTCTGGGTTTTCTGCAGCATTTATGAGGCTGTCAGCTTTAGTTTCACATCTTCATTAGTGTTTTGCAGCTCCATATTCAAAAAGACAAAGCAGTGACCTTCAGAGAGAGTTTAACTATTGGAACCATCACACAACTATTCTGAGAATGGTTAATTTTTCAAATGTGAGCAAAGATACTCGGTGGCAGAAGGAAAATAAAAATCAACTTGCTTCACTGTCCAGCGATAAGGATTCTTCCTTCTGCCAGCTCAATACTAACTTAGTTTACATTCACTTACAGCCAACTCAGTTAAAACTCTACTTGGAAGAGAAATGGGAGAAAATGTATGAGTGGATACACTTTATGCAGACAGACCATTCCCACTGGTCTGTCTGTGGGACAGCACTATTTAAGAGAGTCATGTGATAAATTGCATAATCAGGTGATAAATTACAGAACCATGTGATAAATGAATTTGTCATATACCTTTGACTGTCTTACCTACCCTCTACCCACTAATCTATCTCCTGGGATATTTTTTAGCATCCAAAGCCCTGAACAGCTTCAGATATATGCCATCTTAATTTTAAATCAGCTACACAGTAGAAAAGGTCTTCTTACTTTTATATACAGAGAAATGAAATTAATCAACCAAGATTCTCTGAGGATAATGTTAAATTCTGTGGCTGTGACAAATTTTCTTAGACAAAAAGTCCTGATTTCACAGGGAAATCTTGTTTCCAGAAATAAAAACATGTGTGCTCTTTTCACTGGAAAAGGGGATATTTCCAGCTTTTCAAATAACAGCCGTGGGAAATTATAATATACTCCCAAATTGCTCATTTTACATACAGAAGAGCTATTACAGACCATTCAGAAGTAATTTAGTTTCACTATTCCTATCCTGTAATTAATAACTAAGGCAACTAATTCCACAGTTGGAAAGAAACACATATGTGAGTGTGTGTTTATGTATATGTATGTATCTCTATGTCCATGCATATACATGTCTATGTCCACATATGTATGTATGTATATATATATAATTTCTCAACACAGGGATCACAGAATCACACAAAATCACAGAAACATTCAGGTTGCAAAAGACCAAATCCAACTGATAACCTTACTCTACAAGGTTCAGCTTAAACCATATAGCCAAAGCATTGCATCCAAACAACTTATAAAACACATCTGGTGTTGGTGACTCAACCCTGACCACTCTTTATGTGAAATTTTTTTCCTAATAATCCAGTCTAAACCTACCTAGGCACAGGCTGAGGCCATTCCCTCCTGTTCTATCACTAATTACCTCTGAGAAGAGACCATTCCTAAAGTGTCATACATTTATCCACTCTGTGGGCCCATGTGCACAGCCCCAAACTCAGAATATTTCAAAAACAAACATCTGGCCTGTAACCAGAAGAAATACTACTGGAATAAAGCTCTCGAGGCTGTCTTGAGGTCTCTGTGATTAGCTGCCAAATTCTGTAAGTGGTGAATCAGGATTTAAAAGAAAATATCTCACCTGAAACATTTTCAGGTAAATACGTAATCAGAGATTACACTGTAATTACCTCAAATTAAAAGTAATTCTCTTTTTGCATTGCTCTGCATAGACCCTAGTGATGTAGAATGCTGAGATTTTTTAAAATAACTCTTCTGTGAGTGTTGCGATTATTAATAAGCAGTTACAAATTATTAACTTTTATTATTAATAATTGAGATTTCAGGGAAAATTCCCTGAGATTCTTTGGATGTTCCATCGTTAAGAGGTTGTTGCACAATAGTTATTTATAAACACTGAATTAAACAGTTTAAACAGCTTAAGCAGTCAGAACTTGGAAAACAGGGAACTTGACAACAGGGGAAATCCTAACCCCACTTATACTCACAGACACGATAGGTACACAGTGTTCCCAAGGAGAGAGGAGAAAGAGTTTGCCTTGACACTGCTGTATTGCTGCAAACTCCAATGCATAGTGCAAACGTGGCCGCTGTGAAAGAGGTGCGAATAGAAATCCAGTCCCGACAGAAGCAGGAGAAAAAGAGAGCAACGGCTCTATGTCACCCTCCCTTAAATAGACTATTTTGAAGGGTGAAACTGACCAATAGGCATCAGTGTCCATTTTTTTGGCCAATAGATTCAAAGTCCTGCGCCCTAGGTATCCACCCTAACGCTTTGAGAGACAGCACAAATCACCTGACTTGTTCATGTGCTGCAGGGCTTTCTTTGTTCAAACTCCCACTGTCTACTCAATCCTGCAAAATCCCGAACCTTGCAACAGGAGGGGAAAGAGCATGAATTTGAACTAATTTGGGCAGGATTTACACCCTACCAGGACAGTTGATATCTCATCATTTGCCTATGCCACAGGGAGAAAAAAAGGTATAGCTAAGGTCTTCCAAGGCTGGATCTTGTTATCCTACATGACTGGTCCATCAACAAAGGCCACTGGGTCTTTCTGAGAAGGCAACTGTGTTGGCACTAAAGGCTATGTAGATGGAATTGCAACTGTTCCTGTTTGTTTCTAGCATTGCCTTTCCTACGTGATGATTTATGGACCTAGATATGGCTAACTTGCAACCCAGCAAGGTAAATTCTACTGTTGCATCACACAGTTCCTGAGAGCTTTGCTTTCCACTCTACATATTGATAGTTAGTGTAGTAACAGCTGTTTGAAACAACTAATAAACACTAGCCATTTGCTTCACTTGTGGTAGGGGAATGACCAAATCTCTGACATTTATGTCAGCAATCATTTCATTGCAGAAGGAAGGGAAAGTGGGAAAGCTGCACAGGACACTGATATAATGTATCGGGTGTGGTTGGCTGATATAATTTGTTGCATGATCTAACTTTTCTAGAATCAGGAAGTGCTGGAGAGGAAAATAATTTTATTAATAAGGGGGATGGTGCAGTACAGAGAAGAAAGAGACAAAATTTGAAGTCCAGAGGTAAAAGTTTAGGCAGGAAAAGGCTGGAAATTTTCCATCCAGTTGTTGATTTTTTATTAGTTGACCTTGCTTTAATATTGCTGTATGCATATCAGCTATACATGGGTAACTGGACATGAATAATTCTCTCTTTAACAGAGACTTGGTGTTTGGGAAGGTACTTGTTGTCAAGGAAGGTGTTTCCTGACGACTTTGAGCAATGTAACAGAAGCTCATTCATTATTTGCAAAGCAAAGAACCTTTCAAAATTCTTATTTGCTTATTTGCAGAGAAGACAGCTTATCTGATGAAGATTCAATACATACCTTTTTAGTGTAAGTTGTAGAATCAAGTGATTCTATCAAAATACTTTCTAAGTGGTTTATTAAAAATCTTCCAAGTTTAGCTTGCCTAAACCACTTCCTTCTGCATGCAAATTCATTAGTCCTGTGAAAATGACAAGGAAGTCAAGTCAGAATTCTTGAAGGCTTTCCTAAAAATCATACGGGAAGTCTGTAGCATAAATTGTTGATGCTATTTAATCCTAAATCCCATTCCTATTTTGGTTTTGTTTTGTTGTTTTGCTTTTCTCATTGTAAATCTACCCTCTTATGTGGGACAGGTGGAAAATATTTACACAACCAAAACATCAGGTAAAAATTTCAGTACCAATATTATTTTAGAAGAAATTTTGTTCAACTTTCTGACAAGCCAAAAAAATAAGGATCTGTAATTTAAGAATAAGGGTATAGAATAAGGTATTAAAATGAGAGGAAATGGCCTTAAGTTGCACCAGGGAAGACTTACATGGGATATCAAGAAAAAATTATTTACTGAAAGAGTAATCAGGCATTGGAACAGGCTTCCCAGGCTGGTAGTGGAGTCACTATCTCTGGAGGTGTTGAAAGTATACACAGTACTGTGGGACATGGTGGTATTGGACTCAATGATCTTAGAAGTATTTTCCAACCTCAATGATTATATGATTAATTCACAGCATGTAAGTAGGGCTACATATTGGTGATGTCTGCATTATGACAGGAGTTTCTCAGAGAAATATGAGTAAATCGTGTAATTTCTTACAACACAAAAATTAATTATGAACTTGTTTCTGTGCAGTTTTTAATTTGACAGAGGTGAAATCGGGAATCTGCAAGCTAAAGAGCTGGAGTGACAATCAAACTTTCTAATCTTATTTTACAGAAGTCTTTAGCATACAACTCTCATGAACTGTTTCTGTCTTATGCTGCTGTATTATGTTTTTACTCACCACATAGTGTTACCATGTTGAATCTGTTTTTAAGTCACAGGAAAAATTGTTCAACACTTCCAAGAGCAACGAAGCAAAGTTCCTTATAACCACAAGTTATTAGTTATTTTTATACGTGATGTTATGAGTTTAGCAGGAAGGTAATTGTGGTGATCCTATCTAAAAACTCTCCATTAATAGAATCTATTCAGTTGGCATCATACCAGGGGACCCATGTCCTAAGTGAGAAAAGCATCTGATAAAAGAAGCACTAAAAGAAAAAAAAAATTGTTTTTTGATACATAATCTCCATGCACCTATACACTGTCAATACATAGCATTATTTATACCTGTATGATGTCTAAAACTTAATGCTAAAATGACTGGAGGGAAGGGGGGAAAGGGGGAGGAGTAGAATGAAAAAAAAAAACAAAACATAAAAAACACCCACAACTCATTTACTAGACAAATCCCAGATAATATACTTCCTGGGGTTTTTTTGGTCTTTTTTTAAATTGTCCATTTAATTTGATTTTCATTTTATTTTTATGGAATTACATGGATCACAATAAGCAACTCTATGTTCATGCTTTAAAATATAGACGTTTCTGTTTGAAGAGAATTTAAAGACAATTTATAGTGAGTTAAAACTAATGAGAGATAAATTAAGAAACCCAACTTTTTTGGCAGTGCTAAATCAGCTCAAAGTAAATAAAGCACTTAGTGAAGTAAGTGGGAAAATTACACTAAATGATTAAGTGTTGAATCACCATCCTATTTCTTTCACGCTGTCATCTTTAAAAATAGCTTTCAGCATACATATTTGCTGTCATTCCTGCTGTAGGAACACTGTGGCATACATAATTTTTGAAACATGTTCATTCTATTCAGAGAAGCAATGTCATTGTGGATGGAAGATCTGACCAGTCTACAAAACTACAGCTCCCTTCTACACAAGGTCTAACAAGTGACGTAGTCTCTAAATGACTGAAACATTTCAGGGGATTCCTATCAGCATGTTGTGAACTCTCAATGCCTTTTCTATGCTCGACATATTGTGAGATACAGACTAGGAAGGGGTTTATTCACTACCCCACTTCTATAACAAGCTTAAGTCAATCAATCATCCAAATTTATAGTTTTCAGTGTTTTTTGTTTGTTTGGTTTTCTTTGTTTTTGTTTAGGGCTTGGGTTTTGCTTTTTGCTTTTTTTTTTTTTTTACTAAAGAACAACAATCTTTTTTTTCCTCTTCTCACTAGAAAGATTGTCCTGTAATACATACCACCATCATTTATAGCAACATAAAATTAATGTAGCCTGATACCACTGATCCTCAGTGGAGATCACAAATGTTGAATTATCTTCAGTTTATGTTTTTCAAAACCGCTACAGAAAAACTATTTTCTGTCAGAAATGTCACAGAATTAAATTTAATTCAGTTTCTGGTCTTTTATACAGTTCATAAATGAAAGGAATGATCCACACATCTTAGGGACATGTTCCTTGGGTGACCTTAATCTCAAGCTATCTAGAAAGACTTAACACTTTGGATCATGTTCTATCAGCGCAAATGCTTCTGACTTCATGTATTTAACATTCACACAAACGAGTTTCTGGAAAGGGAAGACTGCAGTCTCACCTAAGAAGGGTCTGTTGTCAATCCTGAACACAGGAGAGAGGACTACAGGGTAATCACAAGTTACAATAAAGGTTCATGTAGGTAGCTCTCAATTTGGGGGATTTTTTTGTTTGGTTGGTTTGTTGGGTTTGTTTTGGTTTTGGTTGTTGTTGTTCTGGGTTTTGTTTTTTTGATTTGGGGTTTTTTTTTGTATGCTATGGCTGTTTCAGGAGTATAGAACATCCTACCTTCTGGTTAAGCAGAAAATTTCATGTTGAATGAACTAGACAATTTTTTATCTGCAAGCATAAATTATTTTAAATTTTATATTAAAAACAAAAATCATGAGGTTTTTAGGTTTTGTTTTTTAACTTTTTAGCCCGACAACATCAAAAGTGTCTCGTTTAACTGTAGGTAATAAGAGATTCTGAGCTGTGCAAGTATCTGGTTAGCAAAAAGTTAATAAAGGTTTGAGTGATGTCATTGCTATACAAAATAAGGATGGTGAATTGAGTAGCCTTCCTATCACGTATGCTGACATCAGCTAGGAAATAAATCCTCTCCCTTGCTACTTCCCTAATGGAAAGAAACTTTGCAGAAACTGCATGGAAAAGAGTGTCTGACAAGCACATCAGAATATATAGTTTGGTCCAAATTCATTCTAGAGGTAACTGTTTCATGATAATTACTACTATTACCTACTAATCTTACCAAGAATGTTTAAGGCCTTCTTAATGCTGATCTTTTCAATGTATACACTATTACTAATTTTCATATAAAGTGATTTTTTTGTGGAAATATTTGAACATAAGGGTTGATTATTAGTATTTCTGATGCATAAGATTCAAAATCATGTACCGTATCCCCACATATTTGCTGTTGATACGTTTGTTTCTGTATGCATTTGCAGGTTCAGGTTCTTCCTTCGTGTAACTGTTCCTTGACACTACCTGAAAACAAATGTAAAACATCTTTTAAAGTTCTTCAATAGGTACAATGAAAAGTCAAAGCAAGCATTACCCTTACAAAGTGCTTTGTCATTACAATTAGCACTATCTAGGCATTCTTCAGCTCCATTTAATTTCTTTTGTGATTTTGTGTCTGTTTGCTTGTGCTCTCATTGTAAAAACAACAAAAAAAAACTCAAGTCAAAAAACACTAATCGAGCAAAACAAAACGTGATCTCAGGAATTATTTATTCTAGAGTAAATGCTGCCTACACACTACAGTAACCCAGGCTGAAATTAGGAGAGTCTACTTGCAGTAATAACATTAATTATTATTATCAACATTAATATTAATAACCAGGCAAAATATTAATAAACTATGAAATTTGTTTATTAATGTTGAATTACACCAGAAAACTTATTTATAAGGTTCGAACACATGGTTGTGAGTATCTACACAGGATACAGGAAATTTAAAATTAAGCAAAACCATCAAAATACAAAAATTTCAGCTTTTGAAGATTCTTGCAGTGCAATATGTTGCTTGGTCTCTAGGGGGACTCGAGAGGTTTCTTTCCACTGCAGCAGAAGGCACAATTACAGCGTGAGCAGAGTAAACAGAATCAAAACAAAGAGCTTTCATTACAAAGAGACTGTCTAGAATATTTACTCACAAAATTAGTATCTCCAGATTTCTAGAGCTGCACTATAGTCCAGACAGTACTAAAACACTTGGAGGGCTGCTGTTGATGGCACAGTATCTCTTGGAGGCTTTTAGAGTTTCCCCAGGACTCTTGCAGGGTGATGGGGTTGGCACAGTCTCTGACCTGGTCTTGGTTCCTTCCTGGGTGGATGACATCCTTTCCAGGGCTTCAGACTTGGCATGGAGGTTTGCAGATGTGCAGACAAAGACAATGTCCTGCGGCTTAGCAGTAACCTGCTTTCTCTCACCACGCAGGCTGCGGTGATCTCTGTGCACATGAGCTCTCCAGCTAGGAGCAGCTTATCGCTTTCAGTTCATGCTAGGTTGGTCATGGGTTTTGGGCATCTTTCGGCAATGATTCTTGCTTACTGTGGCACTTAATGCCTCTGCCTGGTAAACCGAGGTACGGCAAAGTTCCCAGGTAAACAAGTTTGAAGCATCAAAGCTTGTTTTTACACAGCAGAGCTGGTCTAAAACATGGTAGCATGGCAAGGCACATTGTTTACAGCTTCTGATTATATTTTGTCTATTGGCTGAGTCTGATGTCTCCACTTGGCCACAGAGATTAGCCAATCAAAATGGCACTTTGCCAAAACTAACCACATTAGGTTAAGCCAGGGGCTTGCTTTAACCATATTTGGGGAAGGACAGGCCTGCAAGAAAGAAGTGTATGCACATTTTTTACAAGAACAGACTTGGTGACTCCAGGCCTTTTGTTCTTTTCCTGCTGCTCCGCACTCCAACAGAGGAGGAAGGGGGAGCAGGTGATCGTGCCTGAACCAGTCAGGACACGTATCAGGCCTATTTCGGCCTTCCACAACACCACCATGGAAATTTGACTTAACGTCTTGGATTACATAGGGATGTTTTGGAAAAGGCATCAAGAAGCCTGCATGCTTTCTGCTAGCTTGGAAGGTAACATCAGATTTAGCATCTCTCTGAAAGACTTCTTAATCGAAAGTATTCTACCACAGAATGCTTCCAATTTACTTCCAGTACACATGAAATAGAGCCATACTCTCACAGAAACATAAATCTATTCAGGAGTGGGAAGGAACAGCTAACTGGGGGGAAAAGAATTACCAATTAACCAAAATAGCTTATTTCACATCCATACTCACAAGTAAGTGAGAACCAAGTAGTGTGTTGAATTCCTGTAATGTAAATTGTTATTTTTTGAATGAGGATTAAATTAGCATTTTTTCCTGCTATGCAAAGAAGGAAAGTAAACCACAGTACTCCTATTTCTGGTCAAATCTCTGAGTTAAAGTAACATCAGGGTAGCTACCCTGGTCAAGGCTAGGATTCCATTTCCAATGAACGGACATCAGACACGATATTAAGCATGCAAACAGTCCACCTGAACTCAACGGAAGTATTCATAAGCTTTAAGTTATGTGCATACTTAAGTACTTTGTAGGTAGAAGCTTGGTGTTCTGATTTGTGTTAAACACTCAGTAGGAGAGAACTACATAGGGACAAATTTGGCATTATACAGATGAAACTGAGTGGCAGATTCTATTGACTCTACTGAGGACAATACAAATGTTCTCAAAAAAATGTTTTGATTCTGGCACAGACATTCCTTAAATGTCAATTTTGTTGTTAACTAAAGATAAAGTTTTGGGTTTTCACAAAAGAAATTAAACAAATTTAACTACGCAAGTAAAATAAAAGGTAATGACCTTATTGTGGCCTTCCAGTATCTGAAGCAGGCTTACAAAAAAGCAGGGGAGAGACTTTTTAGGCTATCAGGTAGTGAAAGGACTAGGGGGAACATAACAAAGCTGGAGGTGGGGAGACTCAGACTGTACATGAGAAGGAAGTTCTTCACCATGAGAGTGGTGAGACTCTGGAATGGGTTGCCTAGAGAGGTGTATGGGGCCACGTCCCTGGAGGTGTTTAAGGCCAGGCTGGATGAGGCTCTATCCAGCCTGATCTAGGGTAGGGTGCCCTTGACCGTGGCAGAGGAGTTGGAACTAGATGATCCTTGTGGTCCCTTCCAACCCTGACTGATTCTATGATTCTATGAAAATAGAATTATCTCTAAAAATAAAACCAAATATTACTGGCCTAGAAAATATATAGGAAAAATGAGTTTGAATATCAGGAATTTCCAGATGTCTTCAAACTCCTTACTTAATTATTTATTACAGATTTAGGAGTTTACAGAGTTTTTAATTTCATGCATATTTAAAGTGGCATATGCCTAGAAAAGACACTTTGATCTGTAACTGTGTATAAAGACAGACTGATGGGAAGAAGGTATAAAGCATCTTATATCTTTTGTTGACTAACTGAGAAAGGGAATGATACATACCCAGCAGAGGAACCAAAAATTCATGAGTTTTCCTTCATAGAGGCACAAAATGGAGTCCAATGGATACCGAATTTACTATTTTCACACAAGACTTCTGGCAAAATAACTGTAGAAAAGTGGGCAATGGGCATGAAACAATCACTCTGACACTCATTTTTACAGAAACACAAAGGGCTTTTGCTTTAATGATCTGCCTCGCCTCTTCCCAGAAGAGATGTGAGACCTGAACTGAGTGACAGAAACTTCATTCTATCATATTTCTTTATGGTGAATGGGTCAATAAATCCCATACACCTCCCACTGCTTCTTGGAGTTTTTCTAGCTATATTGATGGGTGTTCATTTTTCTCTTGATATTATTGTAACTAAACCCCTAAGCAATGCAGCGAGTAATTCTTTCAGAGCTTCAATAATGAATTGCAGAGAAAAAAAATTAACATACATGTGTGGTCTAAAAATGTTTGGCATATCAGCATAGACAGCACCAGGAGCTGTATTTACTTACAGCTCAACTTATTACATGCCACAAGCATAAAGAACTGCTGACAGGAAATCTATTACTTCAGATCCAACATCAAAAACATCAATGCAAACAGCTAGTACCTGAACACCCTGGCATTTATTGCACTTTCTAATGGAAGCACAAGTTTTCCATATCAAAGGTCAGAGTGAAGGGCTTAACTTTTTTCACATGTTCAGGTAATCTATCATACCTCAAATAAACAATTTTGAATAAAAAACAAATAAACAAAAAAATCCCCACACCACAAACCCAAACAAAACCACCAAAAAACCCAAACAAACAAACAAATCCTTTAATTAATTTTAAAATAACCATCTCTCCCTTTCTTTATTACTGGACACTTTCATCTGCATATCACAGCTGTAAATAACATTTTGAAAAGTTTAAAATTCCGGAATTGCTGTCCACAGCAAAGATACTGCAAATGATTCTTTTATGTAGGATATCTATTGATCAATAAGTTAGAATTTATGCCATTATTTAACACTCTTTGCAAATCATAGATGTGACAAGACATTTGGTCTCCACGGATAATCATAAGGGTGGTTGAACCACATGGCTAAAGGTAGTGTCCAAGAGTAATGACTACTGATATCCATACCTGTCACTGTCCTTGTCCTTCTCTACACCCAATTTACCAATTTTGAAGATCATAAAAATACAGTATACTGCAAACACTAAGATAATATCTTCAAAGTATCATTATGAAGTGTCCTTGAATGGCAAGTCATTAAAAGCAAATGGTGTAATAAATATTCCTCCAAACGGTAACATGATGTCACATGTTTAGGCATAATTCAATCATTTAAATAGAATGAAGTACCAATAAACAGCCCAGTCAATATTTAATCTACTGTAAAAAGACAGGATGCAGGAATAACATGTTCAGGAAGAAATGTAGAATCAGAAGAACAATGGAGCCTGGGAGCTCAAATTATCACCAAGCTCCCATTTTCATTTACTGCAGAACTCTTTTGTGAGTCCCTAGGAAGTCTTTAATCATCAACTGTGAATGATATCACTCCATTTATGTGTCACGTGCTTTAACAGTACCAGGGCATATCCTCTAGGGATGTACAACATTTCCCATAGGGTCAGATGAAAAGAAAAAATTCCTCTTGTATTATGTGTTTGAATGATGCAAAGAAGGCCCTGTTCTTCAGAGGTGTATTCTGTATAATTCAAAGTAAAAGGAAGAGTTCAAATTGAATCTTTGATAGAAACTGCTTTTTAAAGAGACCCCCTGTCTGCAAAGATTGGTATTCACAAGGATTTCAAGTATACTTTAATGTCAGCTCACCTCAGTATTGACACTGTTTTGACTACTGCAGCAAAAACGAACTACTTGCAGTATTTTGGCTAGATTTTATTGACATATTTGACTGTGCTTGAAGTTCTGAAAAGAAAGAAAACTCTTGAAGAGTTAAAAGCATATTCCCTCCTTGTTGCATTCTCTCTATACACCCTGCTGACTGAGAGCTTCTGTAGTGCTTCGTAGCTTTTTTTTTGGGGGGGGGAAGGATCTACATCAGGAATCAGAGTGAATTCAACACAAATACCTGTGGAAGAGTGCAAAGGAACATCCATATGCCTGGATTTACAACTCAGTCTTTGATTGCTTTTACATTGCAGGGTCTTACTGGAGCTGAACTCTGCTTAGTGGAGTTATTGTACTGAGCAAAGAGTTGTCCTGTATGTAGTGCTGGCATTCTTATTTTCCATTCAGAATCTGCAGTAGGTACCTCTGCTTTTAAAGCAAGAGATGAGGCAATTCAGTGCTAATGTTACTGAAGTTTTCTCAATTAGATGAGAAGCCTGATGAAACATAGCTGTTGGTCTTGATAACCTTAAAGGTCTTTTTCAACCTTAATGGTTTTATGCTTCTGTAATAAAATAGAATTGCACTCTCTTCAGAAGTGGAATACTTTTGTGTATATAGAGTAGAAGAAAATAAACTAAATTAGTGCATCTGTATGTTTTCTGAACCTATGGTTCCAAAATTCCTAAGCTTAAAACATAGATTTGCTACCTAATTTGACCTACTCTGTGGGATCAACTCTTCAGACACTGCCAAGTGTTCTGAAAAATCTCTCCAGAAAATCAGGAGAGTTTACAGCAGAAAAAGTGTATAGATTTAATACACCTCTGTATGTATGTGTGGAGATACAAATACAAACTGAAATACCACACATATC
>VWZI01007823.1:70296-87218 GCA_013396835.1 Psilopogon haemacephalus
GGAAGACCTAGAAAACACAAAGCAGGAGAAAATAATAAAGGAAGTAGGCATGTTTGGTTTATAGAAGCAAAACCAGACAGACATATAGATGTGTATATATATATTTTTTAAATTTATTTATTTCTATAAATGTATTTATATATGCATATTAAAATATAGTAAAAGCAGCTGTAAGAGAAAGACAGGAAACAAAATTCTGTGGAGACAAGATGTTAGTGGATTGGACTGCAAACAAAGTTTAAAGTTTAACATCAAGAAAAATTTTGAGTGATAAGAGATACTAAAGAACAGGGCTAGGTGGTCTAAAGTATTTGCTACCTCTGTTAGCGCCTTGGATCTGCATTGCAGAAAAATATTAACTAGGCACGTCTCAAGCTCTTTTCCAATTTATTTTTTTTTCTGAATCTACAATGAAATACATATGAAAGCTTCAGCAGCAGATGTATCTCAAGTAATAGGCAGCACAGGCCCTTTCTCCCACTGGAAAGGGATGACGTGCTTTTGCGCTCAAAGAGCAATTGTGACTTGCGAGGCCTGTGATGCTTTTAGGCTATGAGCCAGACTGCATATTCTGGAGCCATACCCATTGCCATCACACAGAGAGTGGTGAAGACCAGAGCTGATAACCATTCTCACAGAGATGGTGAAATGGCCATGTATAAAACCATTCATACTAAAAATCTTATGATACAAAAAAACCCTAGACATATCTTACTGACTGAGATTGCTTTCATCTATATTTGTCTCCATCTGCTCCTGAGGGAAATAATAAATAAACCTACACTGGTAATGGACAATGATAAAATGTCTGTTCTCAAATGTAATAAATAATCTCACAGAGATAATGGACAATGATAAAATGTCTGCTCTCATACTGCACAGAAAAGAAATATTTGCAGAAAAAAGGTTTAGTATAATATTAGAGTTGTGGACTGTTCATTTTCTATTTCTTTATGAGGAATTTACAGCCTCTTGGTCTCCTCACTGGCGTGCAGCAAAACCAAGGCAAATTGCTCCCTTCCCTCTTGTCTCCTTCCAGCCACCACAGGCAAAGGTAATGAATGCATCATGCAGATCCATACTGCTCTTCCAAAGATGCTATGCCAGAGACTTACCAAGAAAATTTATCAATTCTGTTAGGGCACAGCCAGTA
The DNA here is from genome assembly GCA_013396835.1 of Psilopogon haemacephalus. Classification (NCBI taxonomy): domain Eukaryota; kingdom Metazoa; phylum Chordata; class Aves; order Piciformes; family Megalaimidae; genus Psilopogon; species Psilopogon haemacephalus. The sequence goes on from VWZI01007823.1 coordinate 71,450, forward strand.
CACTAATGGCATATTCACTAGGCAATATATACATCCTGTAAGCAACCAATATTACTGGGCAGTGCACAAAGAGCCAGGCCTATGATACCCCTCTGTTTCAGTGAGGTTAATAGGAACAAAGCAGTAAAATGTTCTTAGCTGTGCTCATCTTTTCTGTGTTATAGCTGTATATAAAGCACAAGGAATAAAAGAGTGATTTCCAAACATAAAATAGATGTTGACCCAACATTTTCAGGGAGGTACAGCAACCTTGTAAATGTTGAGCCATCATATATCAAAAGACAATTTAGAGCCTTTGAAGGTCAAAGGCCCAAGACACTGACTTTGTGATAAATGAGCATTACACAAAAAAAAACGCCAGCAAGATGAGCAGATCAAACAGCACCTTCCAGTCCTGTCAGATTTCTACTACAGCTTTCAGATTATTGGAAGAACCATGGAGTACCATCATTCAAAATACTACTTTAAGAACCAGAACATACTCAAACACTAGTAGGAGAAAAAAAAGTGCAGATAGGCTATTTGTGTGTATTATTTCATCAGCTCAATAACTAAGGAATTTTTTTCCATTAAAATGTCTACTGAGTGGCAAAGCTCCTATTTATCTTTCATAAATGTACAGCCAACTTACAATTTCTGCAAATAGACTCATTCCGTATATAGCTCAATGTACAGCAGGAAACTAATTTATTTGCGATATTTGGATGCTTAGAAGTGCTGGGACACCCAGGAGTGACGTTTCTATTTAGCTAACAACCACTGGGCACTAGCAGCATTGAGCATTCCCTAGTCACAACCATTTGTGTCGATCTGCACCAAATGTTATGAGCTACAAAACTATTATGGTGTATCAATTATTAATTTTATTATGAGAATTTCATCAGTAATTTTAGGTAAAATAATTGGAAGACTAAGTAGTTTGGGCACCTTTCCCACAAGGAAAACATTTCCGTTCCCAAGCACCTTATTTCAGCTTGATTAATGTTTTCTGCAATATTGTAAAATAGTTCTGTTTTTATCAGGATTTTTGTTTCTAACTGTATGTGGTTTCATATATTCTTATGAGATTTGCTTCTCTTATGAGTTTCTAGCTCAGGGATAACAATAGCAATGCCAAGATAGCAATTTTAATTTTTATTGCAATGTTTGAGGAAAATCGTGTTATTGATCCTTCCAATCAACTGAGTACAGCATCCTCTGCTCTCCCCTCAAACTAAGCCTCCCACATGCACTCTATGCCCTCAGTACTGTTCATTACTCCCTACACCCACACTGCACGGCCTCTTGTTGCAAAGCAAAGCTCAGGGCTCCTGCTCTGCTAAACAAGTTCATCTCAATGGTTCCAGAGTTCCTGCCTGAGGAACTGATTTCTCATCATCTCTGCTAGGCACATCTCTGTGCACAGGCCAACATATTTCTCTGCTAGCACAGATGCCATACAAATGTGTAAGGAGAGATAAAGCTCTTTATACAGCAGACCAGCCCCTCTGGAGACACTTCCTGTGCTTGAGTAATTCCCTCCTCTCAGCTTAAAAAGCAGCACTGAAGAACTCCTCCAAAACTGCCAGCAATCACTAGCTAGACCACATCCAGTTCAATTTCTCCATATCTATGCAGAAGCTAAGAGGAAAAGCAGATTCAGCAGGAACAACTTAGATTTCAAGAGGAAATACAGCACTGGAGTGCTCTGTAAACTGATGCTTAGCCCTGTTGTACCTAAGGGAGGAGTAAATTCCTAATTATAGCATTTGGCTTGTGGCCGAGTAACCAGAATCACTGTTCAGCCAAATCTAAATGAGATGCTTCATATCCAGTAAAACCATGAGTTGCATAGAGGTACACCTTTCTCTTGCTTACAGTAAGAAGACAAAAAAAACCACAGTACTAGAAAGACAATCCGAGGCAGGGGTAGGTGAAAATTGGCAGCAGGACGTAGTTACCTTCTTCACAAGGAGGCACTTGCCCTGAAAGATCTTTGCCTTAATGTCTTTATTCCAGGTTGCTAATGTTCACATCCCCACATTCCCTCCAGTTTCTCTCTTAAGTGTGATGCTACAGTGAGGGTTGGTCGTTGTAGCATGACTGCAGTAACTTACCTGAGTTTCTGTCTCCAGAATGGGCATTGCTGATTTGTTCTGAAGGGTTAATGAATCCTGACCCTTACCCTGGACTAAGGGCTATGATGTGGCTCTAACACTCCACCTGCTGTGCTCTACTAACACTGGCAGTGCATGTTGTAAACTGCTCTAGTTTTCAGGCAAGGTCTGGGGTCCCAGAGTGTTGGCAGTGCTACATTTCTATTCCAAGTCCCATGACAGCTGATGCTTTTTTTAATATCCATTCCATGTCGTTGTGTAATTATATAAGACTCTCTGCTTTCATTTTCAAAAAGACAAGCTTTTAACCTTCCTGAATGTGTGGAAAACGTATCTTCAGTGCATCCTAGCAGCTCAGAAGTAGAAAGGCTTCATTATGCAATCAGGGAAGAGGTTTATGAAATATAGGGATGCATAGAAAATGAGGTAGAGTTAAAACTACCTTTTCAAATACCCTTCTTTTTTTTTTTTTTTTTCCACTTTTAACAGATGAACCAGGGAAGTACCAACATGTTCCCTATCTTGTTGGCTCCTTACAACATCATTGCCATGTCATCTAAAAGAAACATATAATGACTTACAGACTACGATTTGTCTTACCACAGGCTTTGTCCCATCATTTCTTTTACATCCCTCAAAACAACCATATTGGAAAACATTTCAACAGAAGGTGGTAGAATGAAGCTAACACCAGTGTGTGTCCACTTTGCCTCTGCAGTTCAGCTTGCCCAAGGGGACTTTTAGAACTAAACAGCTGCTCTTCTTTATTTGATACTTGTATTTAAATACAGCACACATTTTCACAATAAATAATTAGATATTTTGCACAATGACATGCAGTAAATAATCATAATTACATAGTCATGCACAATAATGAAATTAAATGATCAATGACAATTCTGCAGTCTAGAGATAAGACTATAAAATAGCCATTGCTATCTCTAGATTCTGTTGTTAAAACTATAATGTTCTATATAATAAGTAAGGAAGTGTATAGTACCTTTCATTGAAAGGAACATGACAGTATCTCTATGCCTAGCTCCTATTTTAATTAATAGTTTGTCATCCCAAATATTAAATAGTATCAGCACTTGAATCTATTCCAGGAAGACTAAGGGATTTGTATTTTAAAAGATATTTTTTTCCCCCCTGAAATATGGAGTGTGTTTAATGCATGTTGGAAAGTTTAAAGACCTTCTTGAATGTGTTCTTTTGTTTACTTTATGGATTCTATGAGTGAAGATCTTTTTTCAAGCAATATGTTTATGGGCCAGATCCTCAAGAGGGCTTAATGATGTTGTTCCAAGGAGAACACCTCAACTACAAGAAAGCAGATAGGTTAGCTGCAGGACAAGATCCCCAGCCTTGTCATAACCATAGCTGTCTCTCGGAAATAAAAATTACTGGCAGAAGTGAGGCATTTCAAAACTACAGAACAAAGAATTAGACATAAATAAAAATGGCAGAAGGAGGGCCTAAAGTGAGCTGTGTACAAACCAATGGAAGTAGCTCAGGGCTTGCTATGTGGGGAGCAGTCTACATTTTCCCCTGTCCAGTTTCCCCTTTGTCCCCCAGGTCATTCCAGGACACAGGAAAGATACCTAGAAAGAGAGCAGACAAGGTGCTGTGAGGCTTGTAGTTTGTCCACAGGAAGGCAATTCCATTCTGCATGCTTCCACCTATCTGCCTGCAAAGTAAAAGAAAAAGTGATGGCTACTTGCCTCTTACATTTAAGTGCTCTGGAACTGACAAGGGAAAGAATTTCTCAGAGAGCTAGTGGCAGACATTGCATTCAAACCACGAGGTATGTTGACTTCTGTGTATGGGTCAGCCTGTCCCTCACATTTCAGGAAAAGATGCTGCAAATGGACTTATTTTAAGTCATTCAGTTCTATATCTAGGCAACTTAATCATTACCTGGATCTGCAGTAAATGTCATCGTGTCCCAGCATACATCCCAGCATTGATCACCCAAACAGAGATAAATACACAGGATTTGAATCTAAGGCTGCAAACAGAAGGTTGAGGACATCTATGAGCATCACCTTTGAGAGAAAGCTGAAGAGCTAATGAACTGAAGACATTTCCACCTTGTCTACCAAACCACAAAAAGTGCAAAGGTGCTGGCTGATGACCAAAGGGGTTTAAGGCAAGCTCTGTCTCGAAGTAGTATCTTGCGCTAGGTCACCTACCTGAGGCTACAGTACACAACATAAAATGTGTCTGCTTCCTCCTGCTCTTAGGCTAATTGGAGGCACCTCCTTGAACTTTGCTCCTCTTGTTCTCTAAATTTTTCTTTTCTGCAACACCTATCACAGTCACTGGCAGCAGGCAATGGCCACACATAAGGAAGTGCTCCCTGATTTGAACTTTTTCTTGTGTGCAAAGGAGAGCAACAGGCTCAACAGTGGCAGCAGTGACTTCGCCCCTTCTCTTCTGGCTGTGCCCCCAGGGAGTGAGAGGGACACAAGAAATATTGCAGGGGTCATTGCAGTATTCAAGCTCCAGATTTGAATGCTCATTTCCAAACGCAAGCCCGCCTCCACCTCTCTGCCTAAAAACTCAGTCCATCTGTCTATCTTTCCTAATGATTACTCACATTTTTATTTGTTTTTACTACTAATGGAGCTGGTGGTACAGAAAACAAAATATGTAATGAGAGACTGGGGTTGGGGATTTTTTTGCTTATTTCTTCCTCTGTCTCTCCCTGCTATTCTAGCCAAGAACTTGCTCTAAGGCATTGTTGAAACGGTTGCTTTTAAGTTTTCTTTGTGGATAAGGATTTCATGACTCCTGGGCCCTAGTGGGTTGTTCTTTGCCCTACCACTTTTCTCTGCCATCTGGCATGTTTACTTGAAGTAAACGTGTAGGGTCAGAGGCCAACATGGACATGTGGAGGGACAGCATTATCACAAAAGCTGTAAGGAATTAATGGGTGCTTCTGAATATAGCATTGTGCATTTTATTCAGCTGCTGAGGACAAAGAGGTGAGGTTAGTCATATGGTTGAAAGAAAATAAAGAAAACCAAATAGACAAGCAGAATGGTAGATTGTGCAACACAATGGACTTGCTCCATTTTATTTGTTGTGGATTTTTATTCCCTAAGTCTTTCTGAACACATTTCTAAACAGTATAGTAGAGGGGCAACAAAATTTCCTTCCGTCCATTCTTTTATAAATCTTATTTATACAAGTTCTGTTGTCATCTGGAGGCCACTGCAGGTACAGATAGGTGGCTGCAACAGGCACCAATATCTATGACCTAGCTGTCAAACCATTTTTTCTCTTAAATGCAGAATTCCAACTTCAGCATCTAAGGACAGCAATCAGTTTGACAAGACTTTCAGGAAGGAAGGAACTAAGTGAGAGGGTCATGCAAATGTAGTCTCTTAAATAAAGATGACTTTGCAATGAATGTTTGTAGGTATGACAGACAGACAGGACTGGATGACAAAGAGACTCTTGTTTTTTCAGTGTTAGCTTTGTCCAAAGTTGGTCACAAATTTGTTAAGCCTGTGTGACTAGTAGCATGATAACATTTAAGACTAATTCCTTGAAGATTTTATGTTTCCGTGCACATATGCAGCTCTGCCACTCAATTCACAGCTGATTTGTTGTTGATAAGTGAATATCATCAAGAAAAAACTTGCCTCACCTTGGGATCTTTGTAAGTGGCATTCAATCAGCAACTCTAAGAGAAAGAAGCCTACACATAAGTCAATGTCTCCAAGAGGAGAAATTTTATTTCTTGCTGAAGTGCATGTTGAGAGCAGCGGGGACGAGATGACTCCCACCCCTGACAGCAACATGGCTTAGGGGTTAGATGACAAAATTGGTCCCTCACAACCCATTCCATAGTCCGACACAGGTGGTCAGCCTTCACTAATATGGCCACCCAACCCCTCATGACCTGATGGCAGAGGATAAACCTGAGACTTGGCTCCTTTCATTATGTGGTATATGCCAGATAAGTTGATTTAAGATGCATAAGATGGTTCATTCCCTTCCATGAGCCAAAGAACAGATATTAGCTATGGTAGCTCCTCTGCATGAAGTCTGCCTACTACAGAGAGAACATTTGTAACCACAGAAAGGATGGCAGAAATTGTTGTTTCCTGAGAGCAAAAAGGTGCAAGACAGGCCATCACTTAGAAGCACAACCACAAGAACTGCCCTTTACAGAGACTACTAGGTGAAGAAAAATTCATGCTGCCGAATTTGTTGCACAACATAATGACTGCACATATCATAAAAGGCCTTCAAACAAAAGAGCAAAGCCATCTGTCTAAAATGCTCCAACCAATTTCAGATCATATCTAAATCTGAAATCATTTAGGAAATGACACACATGTTAATACTTATATGTTATTAATGGATTCTTTTTTTGCAGCTATGAAATGAATGATGTAACCTCTGAATCAACTTTACTACACAAAGTTGCATTCATCCATAATTAATACATGGGCTCTATTAAAAGTTTATATTAAGCCCAGACAATGAATAATGGAAAATTCCATCTTAGATTTCCTTGGAAATAAATCAACCAAATAAATAAAAAATGCAACCAAACCTAAGTATGATATGTATTATCTTTATTAGCTTAAATTTTCATTTCACTGGTGAAGGAACAGCTTTTTATTTTGGCTGCTAGTCAAAACACTTTGTTGGTTTCAGACTACTTGTCTCCGTGTAACTCCTCTTTTCTTCTGCTTTTTAACATGGATTGGTACCCACAAAACAAACAAACGAAAAAAACTGTTTTCTTTGAGGGACGATAGAATTAGAAGAGCTAGGTGATTTTTCTGGCATTAAAAAAAAAAACAAACAAACAAAACAAACCACACCTGATCTTCACACAGTAAAAAGCATATATCTCTAGAGGGTACTCTACTACATCTTAGAAGATCTGAAAGGATGTCTCCAGAGATAATTGTACCAGTATCACTATAAGGACTTTAAATAAAATAAAGAGAAAAGATACCAATATAATGACATCAGATAGGTCTAAATACTGACAAAGTTAGATGAGTGCTCCAGTGATAAACACTACATGAAAACCCAGTAACAGAAATCAAGAGTGACTGGGCATTTATAGTGGACAAAGGAAACAGATATATGCTAAGGAAGTAACAAAAAGACAGCTCTTTTTGTGACTGAAAATGAAAGACTGATTTCAGAAAATTTGTCTTAAATAGCCACATTCCCCCTCCAATATGATCTCTTTGAGTGCTCTCATGAAAGTAATTGCCATAGAACCAAGAAAAGCAGAAGGAAACTGAAATATCAGTCTCCTTCATAACCTATTCTGAGATATATTGTAGGGACCGCATGAGGTTCCTCAGGGAGATCAGTTCATATGAAGCTCAGTCTACACAGAAATTGCATCATGAGTCCACCTCTGTCAGTGTCAACTCAGCAGAACTATAATGTAAGCAAACATTTAGGCATATCAGCACAAAGTGAGATCTGTCAGCCTAATACATCTGAATCTGGGAATTCAAAGGTGTCATGGGTTTAGCCAGTTGAATCTGCTGGTGAGTATTCAATACTATGCTGACATCATGTCAGCTTCAAAACGAAAATGCTGGCTGGAGAAAAAGTGTTATTGAGAGGGTTATCAAGTATTGGAATGGTCTGCCCAGGGCAGTGGTGGAGTCACGATCCCTGGAGGTTTCAAAGCTGTATGTGAACGTGGATCTTAGGGACATGGTTTAGTGTTGACCCTTCAGTGCTGGGTTGAAAGTTGGATTGGATGATCATTGAGATCTCTTTCGGCTGGATGTTTTCTGTGATTCTGTGATTCTGGAGGTTGTAGTTAGACTTGCAACACAAGAGACTTGCTGTGTTCTGTCACTGCTTCCAGTGTCCAGTTTTTGGGTATTGGTCTTTTCTACCGGGCAAGCTGCAGGCTGGTGGGGTTGTTTTATGGCTAGATCTGCTGCTGTTCCTGCTTTTGCTGTGCTTTTCCTGCAAACATACAAAGGTGATTGTACATTGTATTATTTCCATTAAATTCTTTATTTTTAACCCAGAACTTCTTTCCTTCTCATCTGTGGGGGTGGAGCTTGCTTATGAGGGTGGTCTGCCTGGAACCAGGACAGAGGGACAATCCTAAAACATCAACTGTTCAAAGCTTCAACAGCAGGCACTTTGAGAGAAGCTTTACTTGATGTCAGAGCACAAAATCCTTCTTACTATTCCACGTTTTCTTCTTACATTCCTTCTGCAACCTTCTTCAAAGACTATCAGTAGAAATTCTCATCTTATAGGTGGATCATCAGGAATCATTAATCGGTTTCAAGTTGGCCTAACTTTAACCTTGCTTTGCACTGTTACTAGCAGCATATGACCATGAAACCCAAAAGACCTTATTGAGAAGGAGGCCTCTGTTGCAGCTTTGGACTCTTTCAGTAGCAGAACTGATTCAGTACCATTCAACTACAGACATAACTCTTGGTGTATTTATTCTGTTTTTAAGATCATGATGAATGGAAAGCCTCTGTTTCCTAATTTGATTTAAAATTCTAATTGGATTGCACTAGCTGAGGATTCCGGTGAACAAACCTGCAAACCTGGGGAACGAAAGCAGAAGCAATCAAGGTTACACATCTAAAAGAGTCCCAAGGTTGCCACTGTCACATACTCTGTATTGAGAGTTACTGTTTTCTCTCTTGTTGCAGACTAATCCAAATGCATTCCTCCAGTACAAGTGCACATCATATGCAAATATGAGAACTACTTGTTTGGATACCTACAGGAATCAAACGCATTTTGCAGAGACATTCATCTCAGCATTCTAATTCTAAGAAGTTAACCCTTCTAGTCAATGAAGCAGTACCACAAAGTCAGTGATCACTTTTAAGAAGCAATTTGCATTTTCCATATAAAGAGTTAGAAATGTGTACAATTTGTCCATAAACACAAACACAAAAGAAATTCACAAATTTTATACAATAACTCGTTTCAAATTATTTTCTTCATTCTATGCACATGCTCATACATATACTGACACATACATACTCTCACATACACATGCAGAAACAAGCAGGAACTTTCCCAGTGATTGATTTATAGCAGTATTTTAGAAAGTCATTCAAATATACAGCATAGCTACTTAGTTCTGGTTTTGAAATATTGTTTTTACAATTTATAGGCATTAATGATTGCTTAATGATAATAAATCCTGTCTTCATTTTACAGCATGCTTAGTCTCCAATTGTGGAAAAAGGATGCTGTCATAGTGCTACTTACATGGAGGAAAACCTAGATCTGTAAACTGTGGTCATAAAGATTGTATCACTATGATAGACAAAACGCTGGATCTGGACATAGCAGCTAGTTTGCCTCATTATGGTGATACCTTGGGCTGCACATAAGAGTCAAAGTCCTTACAACCTGATTTTGGTTAAATACCACATCTCTGGGATTGCAAAATGAGTATGTAACACAGTCATGAAGCAAGACCGTGGTTCGTTGTCATGATTAACACACTAAAAAAAGCTACCTACATTATCATCAGGTGAAAATCCAGGTGGCAGGCTAAAGGTCCAGGACTAAACTTCTACTGACAATAGTGCTTGCTTTTAGTGTTCATATGTATGTATGGAAATCAGTCTTACCCTGTAATGTTAATTTTCTTACTGCCTGTGATATAAGGCACACCAACTGAAGAGAATACAGACACCTATAAGCCACAGAACTTCCACTAGAAACTCCATTTCTTTAAAATTTTGAGGCTGGACAACTTAGACCAATGACATGCCAATACTAACTTTCTAGCCAAGCTAAACAAGTGGATACAAGCTTTTTGACAAAAATTTAAAATAAAAGAAAGGAGAGAGAAAGAGAGAAAGAAGGAAGGAAGGAAGGAAGGAAGGAAGGAAGGAAGGAAGGAAGGAAGGAAGGAAAGGGAAAGAAAAAGAAAAAGAAAAAAGAAAAAATATTATCTCTTCCATTTAGCTTAACTTAATCACAAAATGTAGCTATTAACAAAAGTGATAAGCTTGGATTCAACCAGCTTTGGGTATTCGTTTTTCTCACTGGTGCAGCTGTGGGCTTGGGGGATGGAGTGGGTTATTTTATGTCTGGCTTCTGCTTTTGCTATGCTTTTCTGCAGAATGGGCTAACAATTGTACATAGTGTTATCTCATTAAACTCCTTATCTCAAGCCAGGGCTTTGTTTCATGCTACCTTCCCTCCTGTCTGTGTGCGAGGGGCTTGCTTGTGGAGTGGACTGTCTCAAATCAGGACATTTTCTTGCTTCTGAATCAACAAGAGTTTCATAAGGAAGAATAAAGGTTACTAAACTTAGGGTTTTGGAACAAAAATTAAAGACAGACTTTCATGTAATGTAAGACATAAAACAGAACAAAGACATGCTTGCAAATGATTATTACTGGTCATTCTCTCTCCACTGCAATTTTCTGTTCAGTCCACTAAGTACATAAAAAAAATAACAGAATTTCCAGGCGAAAAGATAGAATTATACCCTGTATGTTTGTTTTCCCCATCCTTTTAAGTGCCAAATGCCACAAGGCAGCAACTTCAAGCCCTTCATAAGTGCATTCATAAACATGACCATGTGCATGATGTTCAAAATAACCATCTATGAGCATTTTGGGTTAGATTTGGTCCTCTAAGCCCATGATGATAAAAATATACTGTATATTACTTTTGCATGAAAACTGAGACAGAGAATCACAGTTGTTAAACCAAAATATCACATTGTAGAGCTGATTTATAGTTTTTGTCAGTAGCCATTATTGACATGAATGCTGATGACCTGAGCACTAAGTAACTCATTGCAGTTGTACTTACAGGAGCGGAGGACAGAAAGAAGGAGACAGATACAGCAAAACCCTGTGCCATTCAAAAAGTATAGTGAGCCTCTGCAATTAAAAGAATGAAAACAGTTCTTTCAGAAGTCTTTATTACCATGCAGCTCAAGGCCTCAGCTAATTCATAAGGGAAGAAATAAAATTACAAGACTGGGTAACCAACACACTCCATTACTCTCAGAAAGGATTATCAGTTTTCAAATACCAAAATCAGGGATAGATGGAAAGCAAGACTCTTTAAAATCAATTTCTAATTAAAAAAATGTGACATTATTATTTTTGTATGTCTGCTAGTCAGTTCCTGAGCAACAGATATACTGATATACTACTGCTGGATTAGCTAAAATTTCTGGTTTACAAAGTAAATATGAATAAAATATCTTTTGTGTCCAAACTTGTTTTTTGACATTTTACACACCAACATCTATCACAAGGCCTAGGAAAGTCTACTGTGTGAGATCCGGTGGAGTTACCCAGATATTATATTCCAGTAGTCCTATCTCTAGGTATCAGACACTTCCATTACTTTCCTAGTTATGCCATCTGATGAAAGACTTGTACACTTGTTTAATCAGAGCAGAGAAAATTGTACCTTATATGTTATCTTGCTCTGCAAGCAGCTCAAAACTCAACAGGCTCTATGGGCCTGGAAGTAAACAAACAAAAGGGATGTAAATTCTTAAACCAACACCGCAACCATGAGGTTTATCATGTCTTCCAAATCTATTCCACCAACCAGCATAAGTTTTATTATATCAAGATTAATTTTTAATTATCTGGCTTCTACTTGAACTAGGTTTGTGTGGTCCAGAGACTGGCAAAGTCAAACATGACTCAAAAGAATAGAGATAGGAATATTACCTTGAAAGTGGCAGTTTAAAATAACTCATTTGTTCCATCTTCTCAATATATACGTTGAGTGAACACATAATGCAACAGTCCTGACATACCTTAGATGAGAGGATCCTCCAGGCAAATGATCAACTGTCTATCATTCTATATTGTGATCTTTTGTCTTGAAAAGTCTGGCATCAGAAAAATAATTCCATCTACCTCTATCATGATCTACAAGCACATTCTCAGTGCTTTGCAGTAAAAAAGCCTCTTTTATTTTCCATATAATAGGCATTAATGGTCCAAAAGATATGCAAAGAATGGTGCCCCAAAGAATTAATCCCATGGTCAGATCCATCCAGATGGACTCTCACTCTCAATAGCAAAGACTCAGACCTAAAAGCCTAATTGCCATAATTTTATGCACAGTCACAACAAATTAAAGTTGTCACCTGTCATAGCTGTTTCTGGGTAAAAATACATAAATATATTCATAGAGTTGTGTTACAAATCTAGTTGGTGAATGCTTTCTGCATTTCACAAAAATGTTGTCTGAGGCTACAAACAATAAACTGTGCCTAACAAGGATTATTCCCCCACCACCACTCAGTTTTAATGATACCTAGCTCCACCCTTTGTCTAACAAAGTAAGGGTTAACCTTAAACTGATATCGATCCTCTAAGAAGTCAGAACTGGAATTTTCAGTTCTTTTAGACAATGCAGTAGGGAGGTGGTTAAGTACATTATTCTTTTCTTTAATCTCAACAGTTTATTAACAGCTATTTTAAAAAGGAAGAAATCTGTTGCAGAGGTTGGGTCTTTACATTGCTACGGCTTCATCTTTCAATAACACCCTATTTCCATCATTAAAAGATAATACCACACAATTTCCTCTTTCCCTCCCCCTCTACACTTTATAACCTTAGATTCTACTTCAGAGACCTGTATTTCTGTTTTGATTCCCCTGCCTCACAGGTAAACATTTTACTTTCTATTTGATATAAGTCATTAAAGTCAGTAAACAACTAAAATTAATAAAACAGCAAGTTACATATTTTTAACACCTCTGAGTTAAAACTATTTTGTGGTAGGGAAGAAGAACAGATGCTCATTTCTAAATGCTAAAGCCACCAACTGGGAATATGCCAGTTGTAACTGCTGCCATCTGTTTTCAACTGTTCTTTTTACCTAGCTCTCTGAGATTCATATCTGAATTCATAGACATGCATTTCCACTAGGAGTGGGACAGTAGGAATGGTATAAGCAGAATTTTTCCCATGTGCTCTCACCTTCATTAAATAAGAACTTTCAGTAATTACTGGTCTGCAAGATCTCTATGAAATGATAAATCAGAGCCAGTTTTTGCAAGAAGTACCTAGTGACAGGAGCTGTTTAATAAACACTTTTCATTACTGCTTTTCCACATTTCGTTTGACTTGTTTTACTTTCTGTGGTTCGTCTACTTATCCTCACTCTGGTTAGGTAGAAGGGGAGTGTACATCTCTAGGCCTCTACAGGGATAATTCAGCTCCCTTTGGAAACTAAACACTTTGTGCATACCCAAGTGCCTGCTGCTCAGGATCAGTTGTGGCATTGAGTTGCATAGTCCAGTTAATGCCTATTTTTGTGTAAACACATTCACATATCCCTCACACTCATGTAATCATACTTTTTGCACGTGTCTGAAACAGACTGCAAGATGGCAGCAACATCAGACTGACATGGGTACAGTATGACATATATAGTGTAAAAAAAGCCCCATGTTACACAGCAGAAATAGTTTTAAATGTACAAATGCATTTCCATTTGTCTAGAGAAAATCCATATTCAAATATTCCTCTGACCCTCCTACATACATAGTAAAATGCAGAAGAAAATTTCACTATCCCTTCTAGTCTCAGCAGCATTATTGCATAGTCATTTGTAAGATTGTAAATTATTACTATTTGAGCTGTTTATTGCTGACATAGAGTGTACCGCTACAGGATATTGTTTTATATGGCCTTTTGCAACTGGTCTATACAAGTCTGCAACAACCCTGTAAAGGTTTTGCTTTTTTCATGGCAGATGCTGTCTTACCCAATATACATACTGAGTGAGATTCTCAAGACTTAACCATCAGAAATGCTAATATTTGAGATAAAAACCCAATACCTGCACCTGATCCCAGATACAGACCACATCTCCACACCTCAAACACCCTTTTAGGGCTTTCGTCACAGACATATAGGCCTGGGATGCTGGCAATGTCTTCAGATCTCAACAAGGAGAGCTGTTACAGGACTCTTCATCAGTGTCTACTGACCAATACATCTTTCGAAACATGGGAAACTCAGTTTCCAGTATTATTGGTAGCATGATTGATACTGAACATTTAGATACTGAAGTCTCCTTCTTCTCACTCCATTATCAATTTATTGTCCTGCTGATCATTTTCACAAGAAAACTTTGAGATATAACAAAAGAAGCACTCCACTTGAAGGTCTGTCATTCCATTTCTCTGTGAATGGATAGGGATAAAATTATCTAAGGACAATGGGTCAAAATAAGGCATTACTCAAAATGGCCTAAATATAAAGCACACCATCACATATAGTCTTCACTTCCTCATCACTATTTTTTTTCCTGAATGCTAAAGACATACAATTGAACAAAACACTACCTAAATATATTTTAACCTTCTACTATCAAGATTATTGTCTAAGATTAATGAAATTTTAAATTATCATAAGAAATAAAAATATTTCTCTTGAGTTCTGTGTGCATATTTTGTGCATTGTGACAGCACTTCGTTTCTCATCAGTCAATGCCTCATATTGGTAAGGGTCCTTATGTATCAACAGAACAGAACACGTTTTTCACTTTCCTTTCCCTATTTTTAAATTACCACAATAAGTAGCAAAAGAAGGGAAGGGCAAGTGTTATTTTTTTGTGGAGCTTAATCAGGACTGGTTGTATAGGTGGAAAAAGAATTTTAAAGGCAGCAGTAATCCTGTAAAGGAAAAAGAGGTCATAGAAAAGCATACTCTTATCAATACACATTCTTAAGGTCATGTTTTGTAAACAATATGGTATAATCTCTTAAGCAATTATTCATACAGAAATCAATAATGATGTGAAGAATCCACAAAAGTCAGATTGCTACAGTGTAGAGGTTTTGTAGAGTCTAGAAGCCTCTCAAACCAAATTCAACAGAATACCAGAAAGAGGTTATTTTTTAAATGCTTCTGGAGTTTTATACCTCTCTGTAAAAAGATTGCACTCTGTATTTTTTCCTGTTACTTTTGATACTATTCTATTCAATTTTAAATTACACCTTTCAGGGCATAGACAGTCTGTGTGCCCAAAATGGGATCCTAAATTGCATTTTGAAACAACTTGTAAAACACATACAACAATTAATTCTTGCTCATCTTTCTGTTCAAATCATGACTTTATGTCAAGCATCTTTCAAGTGGTCATCCATTTTGCATCAAAGAAGACAAAGCAATGAAAACTCAAATCTTTCTGCACCATCTGGAGAAAAGTCCCCCACCCTGTGTGAGTATTACCAACAACATTGGAGCAGTCAGCTTGAGGCAATTCAGAACATGTCTATCATGGAGCCAGTCATGGTAAAAGAAGTGTATGGCTTGCTTATCTTTCTGACTCTTTCACAATTTCATTAAGTTGGGGAGAAAGTTTAAATACTTGGCTTTGCAGTTGGTTTTGTCCAGTCTATGATTGTTCTGAATATTCATATCACAATTAGATATAAAGCACCACAATAAAATTTCCCTTATGATGACATCAATATGAAAGAAAATAATTATTTACATTAGGAAAGATACCTTTCTGTAGCCCAAGTCCCACATTGCACTAGCAAACAAAATCTTACAGTTATTAAATGGTAAATAGTTTCATTTTATTTTTTTTCCCAGTCTTAAACACACTTCATGACAGGGGTAGAATGTGTCACAGGAAAAGCTAATAATAATGAGAACTGTACTACTCTGGAACAG
>VWZI01007823.1:87240-103753 GCA_013396835.1 Psilopogon haemacephalus
GTCCTACTCTGGAACAGATCTCTTAAGAAGAAGCCACTGAATATCAGAAGTCAGGTACCAGAGAGCATATTTACAACCTACATAAACCTTAAGGTAGAAAATATGAGTGTTCAATGTCAATGACATTTTGTCTTTGCAGAAACTGTAGAATTTAAAAATGAAAGAGTAAAAACTTGGGGAAGGAGGAGAAAAGAATTGTAACTGTGAAGGGTCTTCAAGACGTTTCCAACCTTAAGAGGATAATCAAGAAAACTTATTTGTGAAAATAGGAAAGCGGTAGTTCACAA
Organism: Psilopogon haemacephalus; assembly: GCA_013396835.1. Taxonomy (NCBI): domain Eukaryota; kingdom Metazoa; phylum Chordata; class Aves; order Piciformes; family Megalaimidae; genus Psilopogon; species Psilopogon haemacephalus. The sequence continues at coordinate 87,528 of VWZI01007823.1, forward strand.
GCAAATACAACATTTAAGAAATATGCTTGACAGATTTTTTTTTTTTAATTATTTTATATTTTCCCTGAACTACTTCAAAAGCCTGCCAGCAGATGTAAAGCAGAAATTACTTTCTTCTTTTTTGTCCCCGTGAAAATTAAATTAAATAGTAGTAAGAGATGCACAAGAATAATTAATTCCTTTGGGTGTGCAACCTGACTTACTTGTCTGGTCATACTATGCATACTCCACAAGGACTTCAGCACACTGCTACTAAGAAACGTTGCAAGGTACAAAGACTTTCTGTAAATATTCTGTTGTAAATTAGTGTTGATCCAATTTTAATATGATCCAGTTGAACCCAATGGACCGTGTCTCTCAACAACATGGATCAACCTTGAAGGTCGTTGCACAAATAGATGAGCATCATGGCCCAAGTACTAATTTTTCAAAAACACTTTCACAGTTGTTCACTGGGCATTAGGTATAGCTAACCTCAGAGAAAAACAAATAGTTCTTCTATTGAACTGTAACAGGGAGGATGTGTACAACAGTCCAGGGAAGTATCAAGCAAAACTGGTATACTCCTATTTTTTGAAAACCCATAGTCAATATCAACCCATACATTAAAAACTACATATGACTGCCAAAGCTAGTGTTTTTTTTCCTCTGTCAGTCTCAATAAATAACTTTGAAAGTGGTGTGCCCTTTTAGATGTAATTTAACTTCATTTTTATTTTTACAGCAAAAAGAAAGTTTGTGCATTACACTATCATGAGAAAATAAATATAGAAAATATGTCACTGGGGAAAAGTGGGGACAAAATGTTGACAATCAAAGGTTGAGCAGAACTAAAGAGGTTAAAGATGTATGCAGAGCTGCTGTCATGAGCTACTAAAAATACTGAACACTGATGAGCCAGTGGAAATACAAGTAATGATTTTCAGGTAGGGTTTCCTAAGCACATGCCATTTGCATCTTCAGGGATAGATATCAATCTATGGGTAGACCCAAAAAAATACTACCAGTTATCAATATGAGAGACAGGAGCTCTTTCTGCTTTTTTTTCCTGAGAAAAAGTGTCAGGACAAGCAGCATGACACTTGTAGAAATCAGATAGCAGGTGGAGCAGCATCACAATAATAGCAATAACACTAACTCCTGCTGCTGACATCACAGCTCAAAGAACTTCCCTTCTAATGGCAACAGCACCTAAGCAAACCAAGCCACAGAAATGTGGGGAAAAGGGACTGAAAACAGGAATAATACTTAAAAATTAATTTCTTTCAACTCTTTGTAGATAGTGACCCTGAGTAGGATAAAGAAAAAAAAGCCCAAAACTTACATTCTCCCTGGTCCTTCCAAATTGGAAGCTAGATAGAAGATGACAGCAGTAAACAGCAGAGAAAATAGTGTAGTTAAAATCAAGAAAAGAACATGAAATTGTGCAAATGGATCGAGAAATACAAACTGACTCAATAAGTCTGAAACTAAAGCTTGAGGCTTGCTGAATTCTCTTGATTTGGAATAATGTCTGAAAACTATCTAAAATGCTTTCAGTGGATCTTTTCACTGAGTAGGAATTAGCTCCTTAAAACTAGCTGTTCCAGTTTCCTCTTGACTTGTTTTTGGTTTAGTTGTGAGTTTGGGGTTTTTTTTTAATCTCAGCATCTTTTTATTTGATACACAAATACAGCACTTTCTATCTCCTCCTTACACCTGACCACAGACAGTAGTTTTCACAAGCCATTGTAACACTTCAATAAGACAGCAAAACCCTTCAGGAAGAATGAAACAAAACAAAAGCAAACAAACAAAGACGTTTATCTTAAAGACTTTATGTGAAATTGAAGCACCATTTCTCCACACTTACCACCGCAACTGTTGTTTGACACTCTCCCCTGTCCAAAGAAATGTTTTGTTAGTTTTCTCAAGCTCTTATATGCCAAATGGTAGCAAGCCACCAGCTTAACTCTGATCTAGTGTTAAATGATGTCAGTAACGCTTCAGACTTTTTTTACTTTATGTCTGAGGTTTTCAAAACTCAGTACTTAAACTTAACATCTTTCATTTTTATTATTTTATTAAATGTTCAGTTTTTAATCTTAACCATCCCAAATTTCTGCTTTAAATAAGATTCTAAGCAGTTAAAATTACAAATATACTGTAAGTATTAAAATAAATATGGAAATTTCACACTCATGGTTCTCTCTTTTAAAAAGGAAACATCCTGCTAACACTGGCCAGATCTGCACCAGAGCCTAGTGTATTTCATGAACTATTTACCCTTATACAGTACAAATGTGAGTCATTCTCTCCTTAATTGCCAATATGTCACAGTTAAGCATACATATGCAGCTGACAGACTGGCCCACCATTTGTTGCAAGGGGAGAGTGTTGAGAAGGCAGCTGTCACAGTGATATTCAGTGCTCTGGTCAGCCAGAGCAAGCAGACCAGGCATGCACAAATTCCATTATCTTAGCCTTATTCTTAATCCTGCTGCCCTACAGAGAAATGTTGTGACAGTCTCAGCTAGCAATGGCTCCAGCTGCAGCATCCTGTTAGCCACCATCAGCTGCTGGCCATAGTAACCTCTCTGAGGAATTGCTAGGCCAATGCTTTCATCTACAGATGTTAAATCTAATGTTTTTTGAATCTGTGACATGTACGCCCCAGGGACCCACCAACTTGGTTTTAGAACACTTTTAAAGATTCCTGTTCAAAAGCTGGTTGGCTGTACTTCTTTCCCATAGTTAGCTGGAAATTCAGAGAAGTTCACAGGATCTATGTGGTCAGCACTGTACCTACAAGTGAAGAGAGGAGTATTTGGTAGCATCTGTTGAATATCGTTCTGAGGAAGCCTAGTAGCTTGAGGGATTGCAGGACAATTGGATCAGCTATACTACTGTGCTTACTTGGTTTATTAAAAATCACTCTAGGCTCTAAAGTCAATGTATCTAAAATACTGTTGCAGCTTTCTAACAGTTATAGATGAAGGTGCTGTGTAGCCTCATTTAATCTCTTTACTTCTTCAGAGATCTGCATACTTTTATCATCTCCATTACTTTAGGATCTGTGATTGGATTTAACTTCCTGCACATTAAATTAGTGTCAACTGCCATTCTTTTTGTACGTTTGTTAAATTCAATCTGGTCTATATGGGAATACGAGGCAGAGTCACAATAAGTGTATTAAAAGTTTACCACAGAAATACTGAAGGACTTAAGATCTGGAATTATTGTTGACATGAGGACAACTAAGCTCATGTTCTTACCGTGCTTCTTTTAAAGGCTGACACAATTGATATAAAATTCTAACTCCTGCTCCTCTGAGCATCAGGAATACTAAGCCCTGTAGGAATTTCTCAGGCTGAACCAATGCCTCCTTTTCCTCCCCCAATATAGCAGTGAGCTTATGAATAATGCTGGGCTCATATCTCTGGAAAATTATGGTTTTCATCTACAAAACAGGCACAGCAGGGACACACAGAGAAAGACTCTACCATTTAGACCACGCTTTCCAGATAAATTGTTTCTGCAGAAAGAAGCTGAGTTCCATGCATCATTGGCTTCCCTGGTGAAACTGGGAACCCCCTACAGGGGTTTCCACTCTGCTAGTGGGGTCTTAAATGGATTCATCTGCTAGTAAGTGATCAAAACCACAAATATTTTTTGTTGTTTTATTGTAACACCACTGATAGGAAAATTGTGTTTTTAAGATAATGCATTCGTTAGATGAATCACAATTTTTTACTAACTTTCCTGACATTTCTCTGATACATGTCCATCTTCCAGCAGTTTGTCACCCTTTTCTGCAACCTCACTGCTCTAATTTTCCTCCCCAACCCATGTGTCTTACGGAGCACCTATAAAGATCATCAGCTTTGTCACATATGGCAGGTCTTCATGGGAGACGACTGGTGTGCAACTTTTTCCAAACAGAAATATGGAACTACATGTATTCTGTGGCAAACTAACAGAAATGTGGTTTTAGCTAACTCTGTGTATCATCACTGTTTTAATACATTGGAAATTTAATTATAAAGAAGGAGCACTGCAAACAAGGCATGTGAACAGGGAGGATGCTACAGTTTACACAGGAGTTCATGCAGAAGGGTGCAAAAGAAGGCCTGTTCACCCTGCTTGTAGTCTCACAGCCTAGAGAAATGCTCTAGGACTCTGCCCAGATGATGGACACTCATCTCAGTTAAAACTATTGTTTCTGCAAAGAAAGCCTCTGACACATCTAACACTTCTACCGAGATGGAAGTAGTAAGGAAAGATAATTCAATACAGACAGTAGGTTGCAACAAGTGCCCACACCCTTCTCCTGGAGAAAAGGAAATTACCTTCAAAAGCTGTTGTGTGATGCATTGCTCCAGGAAGCCAAGTTGCAGGGAATAGTTAAAAGGCTGCACAGCATTACAAGGCTAGAGACAAGCATGGACGAGTGGTTTCAGAACCATCCTGACAGAGAATGAAGTACCCTGCATCCTGACGATCCACAAAAAAATCAGACTCTACTTCAGCCTCTGCTCTCCATCATTACAATCAAAACGAGATATGAAGCATTAACATCTGTAAACATTCACAAGCAAGCTCTGTAAGTACAAACAGTACCAGCAGCACACAATAGATACCATGAAAGGAATTGAAGAGCGCTCACAGTGGGTGGCTGTTAAGGGGCACTGAGGTGCCCATCTGCCAGCCTGACAGTGAGTCATGGGAGGTATGAGACATTTCCAAGAGGGTGACACTACTTGTCAAGAGCACAGATTCCTAATCCACTGCTACACTTCCATGAAGGCACAAATGATGTCTCAACCAGAACCTGGGCGAGGAGATGCAAGCAAAAAATATCAGTGTCCAGGTTATAATTTCTTCCATTTTAGCAGTTAGAGAAAAGGGTGCAGTCAGAAAGAGATCTATAATACAAATCAACTTCTGACTTCCTGACTGATGCCATCTTGAGATGTTGGCTTTTATAGCAACAGGACATTCTTTGATGACCATAGAGAGTGATGGATTGTAGGGAGTGATGGACAACATTTTTGGCAACAGGCTTACCAATTTGCCTTAAATTAAAGGGCTTAAAGAACTGGGTCCAAAGTGGCAATGCTCACACCAGTGCAACTAACTGGGGAATAAGCCAGGCCAATCAGAGCAGCAATAAATGTTTCTTAACTGTCTTCCAAGATACGAACCAGAAGACCAATCACCTCAAGTATATGTATACCAATGCATGCAGCCTGGGGAACAAACAGGAGGAACTGGAGATCCATGTCCAAAAAGAAAGTTATGGTGTCATAGGTATAATTGAAATGTAGTGGGACAACTCAAATGATTCAATCTATAGGGTGTTTTGAAAAGGCAGGCAGGGAAGAAGAGGAAGGTTGGATCTACAATTCTTACTTCAGTCCCTTGGAAAGTTATGAAATTGATCTTCTTGGGGGCTACCCCAAGCAAAACAAAGCCCATGATTGGGAAAAGACAGCAGAGATTGACCAAGGACAGGTCATTCTTGAGAAGCCTTCTACGGCAAACTAACCTGCTTGGTTCATGTGGGGTTACTGGCAGAGTTTGTCTACCTGGATTTCTCCAAGGCTTTTGACATGATTCCTCACAGCCTCTTCCCACAGAAATTGATTCTTTCTGTGGTCTGTGCAGTAGGTGAATTAGTGACAGGCTGTACCCAGGCTGCAAATAGATCCTGTTCAAACTAGCAATCTGTCACAAGTGCAGTCCCTAGGGATCAGTATTAAGCCAAATGTTATTTAATATCTTTGTCAGTGATCTGGATGGTGGGATAAAGCATACCTTTACAAAGTTTGCTGATGATATCAAACTGAGTGGGGAAGTGGACACTTCAGAAGGGAAAGCCACCCTGCATGAAGTCTTGAATAGGCAGAAAGAGTGAGCTAATATGAGCCCTATGAAGTTCAACAAAGACAAATACAGGGTCTTGCACCTGGAAAACATAATCCAGGAGTGCAGCACAGTCTAGGATCTACCCAGCTAGGAAGCAGCTCTGTTGAAAGAGACTTGCAAGTCCTAACAGACAACAAGTTCAGTACGAGCAAACAGTGGGCTGCTGAGGCAAAGAAAGACAACAGGATGCTGAGTTGCATCAACAAAGGCATCACCATCAGAGGTAAAGAAGCCATTATCTGACTTTACTCAGTGCTTGTCAGGCCACACCTGGAACATCATATTCCGTTTTGGTCCCTGCTACACAAAAAAGTGGACAAGTGGGAAAGGGTCCAAAGAGTGACCACAAAGATCACCAAAGCACTGAGAAGCTGCCATATGAGGAGAGGCTGATAATATTGGTTTGTTCACCTTCAAACAAAGAAGGCTTGGGAGAGACCTTATCACCATGTTCCAATATTCAAAGGGTTGCTACAGAACAGATAGAGACTCCCTTTTTACAGAGTGTCATGGGAAATACAAGGGGTAATGGGTACAAGTTACTCCTGGGGAGATTCCTATTGGAGATGAGGACAATTTTCCACTATGAAAACCATCAGCTATTGGAACAATCTCCCCAGGAATGTGATAGATTCCCCAGCATTGGACACTTTTAAGATTTGGTTAGACATAGTGCTAGGCTGTCTTATCTAAACCATGCTTTTACCAAGAAGGGTTGGAATAGATGATTCTTGAAGTCTTTTCCAACCTGGTATGTTATGACACTAGGAAAAAGCACATTCTTAGTCTTTGGAGGCAATCTTACAAATCTAGAACAACTTCACTAACAAGGTTTATTAGACCTAAGACGTATGAACTACAGTTCAATGTTAGTTGTAGGACTGAAACACCCTCCTTTAGATTCTCCAGCAAATTTGATTTGTTTTGGCTTTCAAACACGGGTTTATAAAGGACATATTATGGCTGAGAGAGACTTCTGAAAAGTAAGATGACACAGTTTGCAGATGGTACAAAATTATGTAGGTCACAGGAAACCTTTATGTGACATACTGAAGCCCAGGAAACATCTAGGACAATGGCAAGTGGAGCACAATACTGAGAAATACAGGGTAATATATTAGAAGGAGTAATTCTAACTACGAATGCATATTGCAAAAAATTAAATTAATTTCCACTATTCAGGAAAATGTGTTGGGTGAAACTGAGTATGCAGTGCACAATACTGGAAGCATACTCTAAAGGTATGGAAACCTTTACCAGTTGCAGTGGTTCATCACCTGCCCTGAGTTAAGTGCAGTAGGGAATCTGTTAATGTTTGGCCATTTATAAGTCAATTCACAAAGAAGGCCATTTCCATTTATTTTTCCTGAAACAATTTCTTTTCCCCTTATAGTTTTGCTGGCTGGTCTGTTCAGGACTGGCAGAACAAGAAAGCAGCAGGGAATCCCTACCTTCAGCCTCTCTGATGTAACCCTCATTCACAGAGCATCTGTGGAGTCAACCATGATGTCTCTACACATCTAATTCCCAGGTTACACCTTGCTTTAGCATATGAATAGTATACATGTTGAATCGGCTATCACAGCCCATCCTAGTCATGGAAATTACCCTGGAATATGTTTTGTAGCATGTTTCCAACAGTATGTACCTTACTTACAGCCTTCACATGGACTCCATACTTTATATAGAACACACTTAGATTATACTTCCTTTTTTTTTTTTTTTTATAACACTGTGATGGGATTTCTTGTTTCTGTAGTACAACAAAGGTATTTGTAATTATTTCTTGTTGGTACACACAAGAGTATATATCTTGCACACCAGCAGCCATGGTTTAGATTTGCCATTGTGAAGTGAGCTGAAAATGGGTGTTGCATGCTTCTTTTCTCTGCCAAAGAGTAAATTGTATTTACTGATGTTACAGTATAAAATGATAAAAGGGGAGACTTTCCCATTTAAAACTGCATGTAGAAAGTAAAGAGGTCTGGGACTGAAGGTTTTAATATGCTATTCATCATACGTGCAAACGCCAGAGCCCTTCTTCAAGTTTTGCATCCACTCTCTATTTTAGTTAAATATCCAGCAGCATAAGCAGAGCAAACCATTGAAATATTACTTTTTAAATTTAGGGTGGAAAAATACTGATTTTTAGTTATCTCCTTAGCTGCTGCTATATTGACGAATAAGTTAAGGCTACTAATCTGACGAAGAGAGCCAGCAATAAGACTATGATGAGTTGCAAGGGGAATTGTTTGTCAGGAACACTCATCACTCCTGAGCCTTGTTAAGATGACTGAGTGAAGATGAGGAGGCGAAAAGGTCAGTTTAGATGGGAACTTGGAGCAATGTCAGTGATTTCTAATGCTTCTGCTTACATTTGTTGTTGTTCTGATTCCCAGATGTGGAGTTCAACCTATGACAGTGACATTAGTGTGAGAAAGGTACAAAAAACAGTAGACAAACAATAAAGGCAAAAGACGGTGGCCTAAGAACTGAGCACTGAGGGTTGTGATTAATGGTTCAGAGTATAGTTGGAGGCCTGTGGCTAGTGATGTTCCCCAGGGGTCAGTCTTGTTTAGCATGTTCATCAATGATGTAGATGAAGGAACAGTGTGTCTTCCCAGCAAGTTTACTGATGATATGAAAGTGGGAAGTATGGCTGACACACTATAAGGTTGTGCTGCTGTTCAGAAAGACCTGGACAGGCTGGACAGATGGGTAAAGCTGAAAGTCACAGATGTCAACAAGAACAAATGTAGCATCCTGTAGCAGAAGAGAAACAACCACATACACCAGTGCAGGTTATGGGTTGACTTGCTGGAAAGCAGCTTTGCGTAGAAGGACCTGGGAATGCTGTTGGACAACAAGTTCACCACAAGCCACCAGTATGTCCTTGTGACTGAGAAGACCAATGGTCTCCTGGAGTGCATAAAGAAGTGTGGACAGCAGGCTGAGGGAGGTTCTCCTCCCACACTGGAGTGCTGTTTCCATTTTTGGTCTTCCCAGGTCAAGAAGGGAACTACTGGAGACAGTCCAATGGAGGGCCACAAGGATGATCAAGGGACTGGAGCATCTGTCTTACAAGTGAGACAAATTGTAATTTTTGTCTAGCAATGGGAGAATCCTGAGAGGAGATATCTGCCAAAGGCCTTACAACATCATGACTACTGCCCAACTGCTTTAAGGCCTGAGAAGATTAAAGATCAGCCACTCTTGCTAAAATCCTGAAATGGCATAAGTAAAAGCACTCTCAAAAACTCTTCTGCTTACCTTCCCATCTGTTGCAGGAAATGAGCAGGACTGAATCCCACACAAGCATTTTACCCAGAAGGGATGTAATTAGAGAAAACAGTTCTACAGCAAAAGATTGAACCTGCAGTGCAAGTTAGCCCACTCCCACTTCCTGTCTTGAGGCCATATAAAGGCAGAGGAAGTTCCTGTTTCTCTCTCTTCTCTTCCTCTCTTATGCCTGCCTCACCAGCCAGAAGCATTCCTGATTCCTGCCGCTCTTGCTTTGCTACATGTCTCCAGCAAAACATACGTTTCCAGCACCACCTCTGGAATCTTTCTCCATCCAGCATCCACCTCCATCCGCTTCCATCCACTGGTTGTATACATATTTTGTATTTTGTTTTCCCTTCCCTATATTTTTGTAACTGCCCCTACCTAAAATACCTTTTTTTTATTGTTAAAGTTTTCTTTTAACTTCCAAATAGAATAAAGGCTATTCTTTGGGCTTTGGGCTCTGGGAAGCTTAACCAGAGCCAATACATAATTTAATTGGCACCTCAACGTGTGGGCTGGAATTTAAAATAATTATTTTAGACAAAATTTGGAAGTGAAAATTTGATGTCTTGAGAGTTTTAATAATTCAAGCTTTTGGGTGGCTGTTTTGGAGCTGGATATATAAATTTATAACATATCATGTAGTCCAGATAGTAATTGATATGTTACTTGACTATTTTAAGGGCTTACCTGTGAGATTTTATTTATATATGGTGGATTCTGTTGGAAATGTTATCCAGTCAAAGTCCAGATATTTTGAAGGATAAATGGTATTTATTAGCACTATTCTCACTATGTTTAAATGTGGTACAGGGAGGAATTATCACAATCCTAGCATGGACCACATGGCAGCTGCATGTAGCCACCACAATTAGGGCTTTTGGGAAATAAATAAGTATGGGGAGGGTCGTTAATTGCTGGTACTGCTGGTATGGGCATGGTGGTGCTGATACCACTGCCCATAGCAGAGCTCCACCCTCACATGACTTAGCCATCACAAGTGGCAGCGTGGCCAGCAGCAGCACAGCCTGCGCCAGTGGTGGCACAGCCCTGCCTACAGGCACTCCCACACACAAACAACTGTCCCTGTGGAAACAATCTCTATGGTTTCTGTCACTACTCACAGAAAGAAGCTGCAGAAAATGGACCAGGCTGCTCCAGACTCAGATCCAATAGAACCAGTACTCCCCCAGCAAAACCCATCAGATGGGAATGAGTCCGATGATGAGGTAATCACAATCATCACTATGCCTCGAAAGGAAATCAGGCAGGACTGTGTAAGGGCAAATGGCCAGTCTCTATTGGCCTGGCTCTTGAGGTGTGGGGATGCAGGGACAGAGACTGTGGAACCAGATCAGAGAGAAGCTAAGCAATTGGGTTCCTTATCAAGGGATGAGGGTGTCAATAAAGAGATGGGGAGACTAGACAGCACACACACACACTTTGGCCAGACTCCTCGCAGCTGTGAGACATCAGTACCCCTCCAAAGACGACATAATCCTCCATCCTCTTAAATAGGCAAATATGGAACAGGATCATGTACCTACAGCAAATGGCTGTACAGGAAATAATCTATGGAAATGGCCAACTGCCTTTGGACCCTGATGATGCCCACAGGAAACCAGCTCTCTTAAAGAAGCTGACCCAAGGTGCTCCTTCCACATATGTACACACACTGGGAGGACTGCTACTGGGCAGAGACCTTAACAATCTCCCAAACATCCATGATTTTGTCAATGATCTGAGGCAGTTTGAAGATAATGTCTCTAGAAAAGCTCTGATATCAGCTGTGGAAACTCTAACTAGAGACATGAACAAGCTTAAGGCCTCTGTCTCTGAACTGAAGAGGGGAGAGGACACTCTTCACCTTCTGAATGGATACATTTCTCAGCTGTAAGAAACACACATCGCCATACTCCTCCTCTTCCTCATAGGAGACCAGCCCAAGCTAGGCAAGGGACATCCAGAGGCTCACTGTGAAGAACTCTCTGTGACCATGGTGAGAACATGGACAGATGGCATGGCCAGCCCACGTCAGCTCTATGGACCAGAGTAAGGGAACTGCAGGGTGCAAATACTGGGAATAACTTCTCCAGAAAAGGGACTACTCCAGTGTCCTGCAGACAATCCTCTTGCCCAAGAGCTGGTTCTGCCAGCAGCTCAGGTCCATGTGCTTCCTGTGGTAACCACATTCAGCATTAGAGGTGCCCTGTCTCCAGCCAGGTGGAGGACAGGGATAACAGTCTACTGGGATTTTTTTGTAAAATGGCCTAGCACTTTGGAAGCAAAGAAGTACAGAGTGTTGATGGACACAGATGTTCAATGCAACCTGATACCCTCAAGCTACACAGGGATGGAACCCATAACAATTTCAGGAGTTACAGGGGGGTCACAAGGGTTGACTATGCTGCAGGCTGAAATAAGCCTCACCAGGAATGAGTGGGAGAAGCACACCATAGTGACTGGTCCAGATGCACCTTGTATTGTTGGCATAGACTTTCTGCGGGAAGGGTATTTTAAGAACCCGAAGGGGAACAAGTGGGCTTTTGGGATAGCAGCCGTAGAAACTACAGACAAAGACCAGCTGTCTACCATGCCCAGCCTTTCGGATGACCCTTCTGTGGTTAGCAGACGCAAGGTGAAGGATGTAAAATTACAAATTGCTTCTTCCGTAGTAAATCATAAGCAATACCAGACTAACAGTGACTCTGCTGCCTATGCATCTACTGATTTGCCAGCTGGAGAAGCAGTGTCATCGGCAAGACTCACTCACCCTTCAACAGCCTGAGATGGCCATTGTGAAAAGAGAACAGGGGATGGAGACTCACAATGGACTTCAGAGGCCTGATGAGTGACTCCTCCAGTCAGTGCAGCTGTGCCAGACATGTTGGAGCTCCAGTATGAACGGCAATCAAAGGAGGTCAAATGGTATGCCACTATTGACATTGCTAATGCTTTCTTCTCCATTTCCATCACAGAAGAATGCAGGCAGCAGTTTGCTTTCACCTGGAGGGGCATCCAATATCACTGGAAGAGGCTACCAATGGGCTGGAAACACAGTTCAACCATCTGCCACAGCATGATCCAGACAGCACTGGAGAAGTGTGGAGTTCTGGAACACCTGCAATTTGTTGATGACATCATTGTACGGGGTGAGACAGCAGAGCAGGTCTTTGAGAAGGGCAAGAAGTTCATCAATATTCTGTTGGATGCCAGTTTTTTTAATTAAGAGAAGCAAAGTGAAAGGGCCTGCCAGAGAAATCCAATTTCTGAGTTCAGTGGCAAGATAGTCATCGCCATATCCCTATGGATGTGTTTAATAAGGTAGCCACTATGGTGGAACTCACTAACAAGGAAGAGACTCAATCCTTCTTGGGGTTTGTGGGCTTTTGGAAGATGCACATTCCTGGGTACAGTCAAATCATGAAACCCTTCTTCAGAAAGAGATAAATTTTGAATGGGGACCTGAACAACAGGTAGTATTTGACAAAATAAAACTAGAAGTGGTCCATGCTATGGCATTAGGACCAGCCCAAACCAGCCCAGAGATTAAGAACATATTCTATACTGCAGCCAGTGAGAATGGTCCTAGCTGGAGCTTATGGAAGAAAGGCATACAAAGGCTCAGAGGCTAACTACACCCCCACAGAAAAATAAATTCTAGCTGCCTATGAGGGACTTTGAGCTGGAGTCTTTCTCCATCCAGCATCCACTTCCATCCACTAGTTGTATACATATATTTTGTATTTTGTTTTCCCTTCTCTATATCTTTGTAACTCCCCTTACCTAAAATACCTTTTATTTATTGTTAAAGTTTTCTTTAACTTCCAAATTGAATCAGGGCTATACTCTGGGCTTTGGGCTCTGGGAAACTTAACCAGAACCAATACAGTAAGAGCAAAGGTAAAATCAGCTTTGGTTAATTACTTGCTGCACAGCATCTACTCAGTATCTGAGCCAAGGTGTCTTATAGAACTTGAGCAGCTGTGTCCACACTGCAGGGTACTCCCATTTGAGATCTTCCTGATGTGGTTTTCCATGTCAGAACCTAGTTGCACCTTAAATCCCATCCAAGGAAGAAACCCAAGTACACATCTGAGGGGAAGTCAGACTGTATAGGCCTCAAAAAAGCTATTTCCCTGGTCCTAAGAATCCGAGTATTGGTCTGTGATCTCTCTCTAATATCATACATACTGCATAACACTGACAATAAAAGCTCCTGGCAAGAATTTTTTTTGTTTTTACTTGAACTGGAGTGGGGGGAAAAGCATGGACTTAGATAGGACATACGGTGTCTAAGTGTCAGTGTTTCTGCGTTTGACAAAAAAATGAATGTAGAATGTGTCACATACATATAAACAAACTTTTTTCTTTTTTTTTTTTTTAAAGCTCATTTTCTGGGATTCTGAGGACATTAAGAGTTCTACAATTCATTTATTCTCTTTCTTGTGGTGTTACTAATAGTCCATTTCCAAAACAGCACAGAGAGCAGAGGCTATTACTGTGAGAAAATAGAATCTGTAGTTTGATTTTTCTTTTTAATTTCATAGTTCTGTCCTCAAGCAGAGCAGTACCAAAATATCTTTCCTCCTCCCCTACTTTTATTTTAATTTGCTTTATTTAATTTTGTTCATTTATAACCTACTGCATCTTTAAATCTTCAAGATAAAGATTTTGTAATAGAAAGCAGCAATATCTTCTGTAGGGAGAACGGAAGCTGGATCTCTCTAATGCATATCATGAATCATTTTAGTTTAAACTGGGCTGTGGGCTTAAATAAATAGCTCTATTGATCTGCCTCATCTCAAAACAAGCTGCAGTGTTTCACAATGAGCCATGCCCCACTCTTGTTCTCTTATGTTCTGTCAAAGCTTCAAAATACACTATGGCAAAACAGAATGTTCAAAACACTGTGGAGGGAAAAATAAAAAATAAATTTTAAAAAAAGGTTACTGATGATATTTTGGGTGTGGTTTATGACATCAAATTAAAGAGGACCAAGCCTGAAATTATAACCGTTTTGCAGCTTTCTAGCATGAAAGAAAGCTGTGGTTCAGGTACCCCAGAATAAGTATTAACCTTTGGACAGTCAAGACAAGGTCAAACCAATTTGGAAGAAACAGCTAACAATAACAAGTAATATCTAAAGGTCAGCTACCTAACCTTTATATTATTGGTAGGGTACTAATAACAGTAGCAGTCTAGATGTGCTGTTGAAAGGGTTTTATCTGTACCAGAATATGAGAGATTTCTGCTGTTTCAGCTTATGGCTGCCTGGGACATTAAGGAAAAGAGATACCACAGAGATGAGATACATTAGACTACAATTCTGAAGTTATTTCCCCTGGCATTGTCTATGATACCACTTTTAAAATATAAATTAACTCACAGAAGACTCCTCAGTCTTATGAATCATGCAGTTTTAGGGGGGAAAATTTTAATTTTTTTTTTTTAATTAAAAAAAAAAAAACCACTACTAACCCACCAAAACCCAAAACCAAAATCCTATCACTGAAATTCCTCATTGTACCTTTTCAGTGCCAATATTTTTCATGTTCATATATCTAAGCTTCTCACATTTTCCCAATTTTTTCCTTCTCTTAGTACTATTTTATTTAAATAGAAATTGTGCATTTTGTGCCCTAGGAACTCTAGAAATATCAAGAAACGTGGAAAGTTTGCAATACGGTTGATTTTAGTTTCACTGCAGTTAAGTGGAAGAAATTAAGTGAATCACACTATTCCAAAGGTAGTCAGAGCAACATAAAATATTATCTGAGTTTGCTTCTTTAGAAGAAGAATGGCATTCACAATTCCTTACTCTATGTATATGTTTGTATATTTGTACTACACTTTCGTCTATTTCTTCTCATTTACCCACATGAGTATTTCCATAGAAGAGGTGAGACACACATAGCAAGTTATGAACAAAGTATAGACTGGAGCTAGAAGTCAGAGGAATATGTCACTGGCTGGACTGCTGTGCTTTGGCCTTTAGTTGGAGACCAGTAACTTCCCACCCAGTGTCAGGCTGCTACTTGGCTCAGAGATCCATAAGTAGCAGCTAAATACACCATGCTGATTTTAATATTTTTATCTATTTAGCAACATTCTCCATTCTGTACTTGGCACCTTGTGGAACCATGATACTGGGTGAAGAAACATGCATGCAAATAGAGAGACAATAGATCAGAGACCCCACACCCCCAAAAAAAAAAAAAATTGTTACACAATTACTCATTTCTGCAAGCTGGAGAGAGGGAGGTAAGTTGAAAGTCATGTTTTCCTATGAGTTGTTGTTCCTTGGTTATCTTTATGTGAAACAACACATTGTGCTCAAACTGTTTGTCCTATATCTCTTTCAGGTAGACAGTCCTGAAAGATGAAGGCACAGTGAGAGCCTGAGACTCTTAGTGACTGGAAAGCTTCTGTGAACCTTACCCTCAGGCTTTATATTATCAGCATGACTTCACTCAGCAGCTGGTTTGTCATTTTGTTGGAGCCACAGTAGTTTATGGTTAGAGAGATTAAAGAATATGCTGTAACAAATGCCTTGTACTGCTGGAGGTAGCAAAGCAATTTTTTTTCCCTTCCCCACAAGACTTCAAGTATTCCTGCTCTTTTGTGATATAGCATAGCATGTCTCTCCATCTACTTGGCATAGCTCACCCCTTGCCATTACAAAAGAGCTTCTAAACTAGCATCATTTTTTGACCTGTGGTTGTAATAAAATTAAAATAATCCCTCATATTCAGTGCAATCCTAGTGACCTCTGAGGAGTGCAGACCACCCTTCAAGAGGTGATCAGCAGGAGTCTGCCTCTGATTGTTTCCAGAGCCTAATGGAAACAGTCCCGGGAGGACGAATACAGCTGCCTCTCTGCAGCAGCAGGAGTTAGACTTTAAAATGAGAGGGAGGAAAGAAAAACATGTTTGGTGTCAGCAGTCAGACTTCGCTAGGATGGAAACGGGTTTTCTTTTCACTTTTTTTTTTATTACTATATTTTATTTGGTTTTATTTCCTTTTTTTTTTTT
>VWZI01007823.1:108832-132739 GCA_013396835.1 Psilopogon haemacephalus
CACTAAGAAGGTGCTCTGAAATCACAAGATATAAAAGTACATGAAAGTATCATAGGAAGATTGGAAAAAAACTTTGAAGTTGGTCTAGTCCAACCCTCCTTCCAGTCCGTTCACTAGAACAGGTGACTCAAAGCCCTATCCTAACCTTGAACACTTATAGAAAGGTATGGAGCATCTACAGCTTTTCTTGGCAATTTGTTCCAGTGCCTCACTGCCCTCATAATAAAAAAAATGTCTTCTTTCTGTCCACTCTAAATCTCTGATCTTTCAGCTTGAAATTGTTGTTCCTTTTTTTGTACTATGAGACCTTCATCTTTCTTACATATTCATTTAAGTATTGAAAGGCCACAGTCAGGTCTCCCCAGAACCTTCTCTTCTCCGGTGTGAACAGTCCCAACTCTCCCAGCTTCTTCTCACAGCAGAGGTGTTTCAGACCTTGGCTCACTGTTGCAATCCTCCTCTAGACCTGCCCCAACATATCTGTATCTTTATTGCACTGGAGATCATAGAACTGGACATAGTACTCCAGTTGGACTCTTAAAAGAGCAGAGCGGAGAGAAGGTATGGTATGGAGTGGAGAAGTTATAGCATTTTCTAAAATGGTGACTCAAATACACACAGGGGGGCAAAAAAAGTGGGGTAAACAGGTGACAGAAGTGAAAAGGAGTCTTCTGGGGTTGATGGGCCATGTGACTGATGGGGGTGGAGGGAAGGGAGCTTCCTTTCCCATCTTCTCTTGGATACATGTTGTCCAGACAAGTCTAGGGTCACTATGATCCCTGCCCCATTCGGCAGAGAGCCTACATTTTCCATGGTCTTACTTTTGCTGTTTACATATGCATAGAAACCTCTTTTGTTGCGCTCACCATTTTCTAGGGACCTGGGAGTGTTGATGGCTGACTGAATATAAGGCAGCAATATGCTCAAGTGGCTAAGAAGGCCAATGACATCCTGGCTGGCACCTGCAATAGTGTGGCCAGTAGGTCTAGGCATGTGATTATTCCCCTCTACTTGACACTGGTGAGGTCAAACCTTGAATACTTGCTCATTTTTGGCCTACTCACCACTAGAAGGACATTGAGGTACTGGAGTATGTCCAAAGAAGAGCAACAAGGCTGGTGAAGGGCCTTAAACACAAGTCTGATGAGGAACAGCTAAGGGAAGTGGGATTGTTTAGCCTTCAGAACAGGAAGCTGAAGGGAATAGAGACCTCATCACCATCTACAACTACTTCAAAGTTTGTTGGACTGAGGCAGGGAATATCTCTTCTCACATGCAACAAGTGATAGGACAAGAGGAAATTACCTCAAGTCATGACAGAGGAGATTCAGAAACTAGGAAAAATTTATTCACAGAAAGCATTATTAAGCCCCAGAGCAGGATGTCCAGGGTGGCAGTGGAGTCATCATCCTTGGAGGCATTTAAAAGACATGTGGGTGTGGTGCTTATGGACATGGTTTAGAGGTGATGGTTTGGCAGCAGTCACAAGATCGCAAGATCCAGGTAAGCTGTTGGAAGTGACAGTCTCAAAGTTCTCTTCCAGTTCTATGATTCTGTTCTACAATTCGATTCCTGGTTGGCCTTGTCTTTCTTAATCCCAGCCCTGCTTGACTGGTCACCATCTTTACATTCCTCTTCACGATGCTACATGAAGTGCCCAGAAGCTCAAGGCAATCTCAGGAGGATTCTCAAAGAAGCAGAGCACAGGCATTGCAGTGCAAATTGCTGCATCTATTGGCTGTCACTACTGGCTGCACTATCTTGGTTATCAGATACTTAGTCAAGAGTTGTGACCGGCAGTGTCAGTGAAGATATCCCAGAATCAAGCAGCACCACCATCAGTTCCATCTGCTGGGCAGTTGTGCAAGCATGTCTCTTTGCATGTACCTCACCCAGGCATCTTCTTGACTTTGCATGAAACTGTCTCTTTCTGGCATCTTGGAAAATGCACTTTCTGCATTCAGAGCAAGGCAAATAATGCATTTACAATAGCCCATGCTCTAGGGTGAGGAGCAGGGTCAAGAAGGAAAGATGGAAAGAAGGGTGAGAATCCACTATGGCTTTAGGCAGTAAATTTGCTACAGGTTAAAAGATACACATCATTTTAGTGTAAAAAACTAGCAGAGTTCCCTAAAACACAATGTTGACTAAAATTCACAAGTAGAGGTATCCCTGTAGGGCAATTTTAAATTGTGTGTCTGTGAAAAGGTAGTTAAGATACAGCTGCAACCTTGTGTATGGATTGGTTAACTATTATCAGAAACCAATAGACTCCTCCGTAATGCACCCATTTTTGTTTTCAGTGGTCATGACAAAACATAGCTTATACACAAAAAATCATTAATTCTATTCTAGTTTAGTCCTCTCTTTCTTCCTTAATACACAATGATATTCACACCATATGTTAATTACCAAGACTGTTGTTATACTCTTCCAACATAAGGTTCAATACTGCAATAATGTGCAGTGAAAGGCTTGATGTCCACTGTCCTCATAACCCCAGACAAGTCAAATCAGTGGATTGATTGTGGTAGTAAACATTGCCACACCTTGCAAATAGTTTTGCTTACATAGACCCAGTTCCAAGACCTTACTCTGACTATTCTGGTCAGGGTTATATTCTTTATTTTGATATATTGCACTATTACAGCTAGAAATAAAAGATCTATGGCAAGGTCCTGGCACTGTCTATAAATTGTCATTGCAAATTCAGAAGTAGCTCAAGGATTCAAAATGCAGAAGGGTAAACAGGTATTCACGTGAAGACAGCACAAAAGGTTTTGATCATCTCTTTACTAATTTCCAGTTACCTGACAGATTTAATTTACTTAGTTTATTGATGGAGACAGTTATTTTTTTTAAATGCCTTCTAATTCTACAGAATCACACAGAATCACAGAAGGTATGGTGCTGGAAGAGACCTCAAAAGGTCACCTAGTCCAACTTCCCTGCCAGAGCAACATCACCACACCAGAACACAGAGGAATGTATCCAGGCGGGTCTTGAACATCTCCAGAGAGGAAGACTCCACAACAGCCCTGGGCAGTCTGTTCCAGTGTTCTGTCACCCTCACGGGGGAAAAACTCTTTCTCATGTTTACATTAAATCTTTTTCTGTCATGTTCCCATGCTGTTCATTTCATGACACTACTCGAGAAATGTCTGAGACAAAACAGAGGTTCTACATGTCTACTTTCCAATTATTTCCAAACCATCACTACACATTAGACCAATTACATTCTTTAGCTGCTATGACTTCAGTGGCTTAGCAGTATAGCAGTCAAAAATACTACAAAAAGGCAGACAGAACACTTTTGGATGGGAAAGCAAGAGGAATGCAAGAAGATAACATTTTAAAAAATTTTTTTTTAAATCATTATAAAATATGTTTTATAGTTTGCACCCACTTTCCGAAATTCTAACAGGAAACTGAATGTAATATATTGGAGAACAGCTCAACAGACACAGAGAAATGTGGAATTATATCCCACATGATCATAAATCCTGCCGAATACTTCAAAATGCTTAGTTTAAACTATAGCTTACTTTTTACTCTTCACTGTCTTTCTGCCAGCATTTATTTGTCTAATCATGTGACCCTACCATTTGAGGCAACGTCAATAAGAAATTTATTTATTCTATTTTGTGAAACTAAAATAACTATTGAAAAAAACTCACTTTTTAATGACAGTATGTCATGCACTCTATTTGAAATTTTAGCATCTGTTACAAAGGCAAGACTTTTAAACTCAGAGATAAAGCTTGAAGATTAACCTTGCTGAAGTTTGTTTTCTTTCCTGAGGTTGCAATCATATTTGGCCAATTAAGAAAAATTTATAGCTATATAATGCAGCCAAACACTGCTCTTAAAGAAACTGAACTAAGCCTTGTTCTGAACAAATAATATGTAAGCACATTCATATTCCGAACAAGAGCAATGAAACAGAAAGCTATTGCTGCATCAAACATGGAAATAGATAAAATTATCTTTCAAACACAATGGCCTCCTACAAGCATGAGCTTATTCCAGTAAGGGACAAGAGCAAAACAGTGAAGACTTAATTATGATTTTTATCATAATGTCATGAATTTGTGTCTATTTATTACAAGTGTATTTATTTATTTGTATGACTGAAATAAAAAAATTCATCACCACCTGTTTGATGAACATCTCTCAGACCTTTTGAAACCCAGGGAAAGGATAGCTTCAAATATACAGGACTAATACATATACATCATTATAATTATGTCTTTTAACTATGTTATTGCCCTTGTGAAGTTAACTTATGGCAAGGCTTTTCCATCTCTCCTTGGAACATCCTATAACATTCTTCCATGTCCATGGAAATATGCACTGGAATCCAGGCAGCACTGGCTTTGATCTTTGATTTGCTGTCAACATAAAGCGTGGGCTCCTGCAAACCAACATATTTCTAACTTAACTTCCCACTAAAATCTGGTAATTACAACACTTTGCAGTTTTATGCGCATTACTTTAGCAAAGAAAAAGGTAAAAATGTTACTACTTAATTCATGCCACTTACAAAATAAACTATGGCAAGAAGCTATATTCTCACGTCTTCATTTATGTCTATGGCGACATTGGGAAAACAAACAGGAGGTTATAGACTTGATGTATTTAAAGTAGTGCAGCTTCCTGTTTTACAGTCTGTATTTTGCTCAGTTCTTTTGCCTTTTTTAATGAGGAGAAACTCATTTCTATATTAAGATTGATGTTTTAAATATAGAGTTTTAAAGATTTTTCACTATATGAGAAAAATTAAGTGATTGACTATTTCAACATTTTCATTTTACAAATACAAAATGTAGATTTCACAGATAAAGCACTAAAATCACTGATGAATCTAAATAGTATTTTCTTTCAATGTTTTCAAAACAGGCAGGAAAATTAAGTGCAGGTTTGCATGGCATGCAACTTAGCACAATTAAAGAATCTTCTATTGTTGTCTCCTCAATAGACTTGTCACATTACTATTCAAAGTTTTTGTCTAGTGACAGTGAAATATCAAAAAGATACTGAATAACATAGCAAAATTCTATTGTGTCATGAGATCTAGTCTTTGTCTGCATGTAATTGCCTTGTTAAAAGATTCGCAAGCTTACACATTCTGTGATTCTGAAATAAGCCAAGAAAACTATGTTGTTTTAAAAAAACAAGTTAAGTCTTCCAAAACTGTAGTCTGTGTGATATGGCAACACTGTGTAACTTAAACTGGAAACAGGCACCTAGTATTTTAGCAATGTTAAAAACGCTTTCAGTATTGCAATCATCATTGGAGATATGAAAAACATTTTTTGGGATCCTTTTCCCTCTTGCCACTGCCTCCTCTATGAGTCTCATGGACAGTGCTGCAGGAGTTCTGTGTGTAGACAAAAGAATGCCATTTATTCCATAACATGTGCAATGTGACATCTTGTCTTCTTTGCAGCTGTTGGCTGCTGCCACCAGAATGCAGCTAGGACAGGACCCGCCTCAACTCCCCCAGCCTCATTGCTGCAAGGCTCCCTGCAGACAGAGTAGTGTGACAACCCAGCAGCAGCCTATGCCCATTACAAATCATCAGATTTAATAAACAGTATGACTGGAAGATACATTTCTTTCAACCTTTTGACCCATTTCCTTTATTTACAGTGGTGGTTTACTTTTCTGCTTCTATGGATGGCATGGGATTGCTACCCATAGCAACCAAAATGATTGCCTTTTTGTCTGCAGATGGCCTTCCCTACACAGAGCTGTGTTAATTCACCTCATTTCTTTTGAGCTGAAAAAGTAAAAGCCAGTATTGTTGTTCTGTCCATCTTAGGCATCATATTAGAAAAACAAACTTTAAAACTTTGACTTCTGTACTTATTGTCACTTTCAGTATCTAAAATCATCGCTTTTGCAGTGGTTACAAACAATGTGGGATTATTACAAAACTATACTTTCCCTCCAAGGTAGCCAAGATAATTCAGACAAAGATTCTTTAATACTGAATCCCATGCTTTAATGGTACAGTGCATATGTATTTCCAGAATCATAAACATGTACCCATAACTCAAACATAGTGAAATCAGTCATAAACATACATGGGTTAATCATTTAAACTTCTTACCAGCCCATACAAAATAAAGTCAGGCTGGTGATTTACTTTTATCTAGGTCTTTTTAAGATTTTCACATTTTTTTACCCTGCCTTTGATTTAACCAAAAGCAAATTGAGCCAAAGGTCTAATTCACAAAATAAGAACCACATTAGCATGAGAGATTAAATGCAGATGTGGTAAAATAACTTATTGAATACAGATGGCACATGAAGTTTGATGTGCCTTAATAAATAACTGGTAATCTTATTTTAAATTGGATACATATAATCTACTTTAATTAGTATCATTAAGAGCAGGTTGAATAAATAATCAGAGGCATATAATGCACCTACACTTGCAAGGGTACCTTTTTATGGCAAGGAACAGAATAAACTCTTATGAAAAGTTTCTATATTTTTCTTTATTTGAATTTCATGTCACTCTGCATTTGTAGACCACCATGATACACAGAAGTCTACAAATAGCAAACAGCATCTATGTAAGCTGCACAGACTAAAATGGGTCCTCGAAAGCAAAGTTGTTATGTACAGTACAGTTGTCCTTTGTCATAGAATCATAGAATAGAATAGAATAGAATAGAATAGAATAGAATAGAATAGAATAGAATAGAATAGAATAGAATAGAATAGAATAGAATAGAATAGAATAGAATAGAATAGAATAGGCCATGTTGGAAGAGACCTCCAAGATCACCCAGGCCAACCTATCACCCAGCCCTATCCAATCAACTAGTCCATGGCACTAAGTGTTCCATCTAGTCCTTTCTTGAACACCTCCAGGGACGGTGACTCCACCACCTCCCTGGGCAGCACATTCCAACGGCAAATCACTCTCTCTGTGAAGAACTTCCTCCTGATATCCAGCCTATACCTCCCCTGGCACAACTAAAGGCTGTGCCCCCTTGTTCTGTTGTTGGTTGCCTGGGAGTGGAGACCAACCCAACCTCGCTACAACCTCCCTTCAGGTATTTGTAGACAGCAATGAGATCACCCCTGAGGCTCTTCCTTTCCAGGCTAGACAACCCCAGCTCTCTCAGCCTCTCCTCATAGGCCTGTGCTCCAAGTCCCTCATCAGCTTCATTGCCCTTCTCTGGATGCATTCCAGTACCTCAATATCTCTCTTGAACTGAGGCAACCAGAACTGGACACAGTAATCAAGGTATGGCCTGACAAGTGATGAGTACAGAGGAAGAATAACCTCCCTTGTCCTGCTGGCCACACTATTCCTGATCCAGGCCAGGATGCCATTGGCTTTCTGGCCACCTGGGCACACTGCTGGCTCATGTTCAGCCTACCATCCACCAGCATCCCCACGTCCCTTTCTGCTTGCTGATCTCCAGTCACTCTGACCCCAGCATGTAGCACTGCCTGGAGTTGTTATGCTCAAAGTGTAGAACCCTGCATTTAGCTTTGTTAAACCTTATCCCATTGGCCTCTGCCCACCCAACCAGCCTGTCAAGGTCCCTCTGCAGGGCCCTGCTATCCTCCAACAGATCAACACCTGCACCTGTGTTGAGCTACTGGCAGATGGTGGAAGAAAACAATTTCAATTTTTTGCTCCAAGTCAGAGGTTATTTTTCCATGCTCTATTGTGAGCATTGACTATTGTGAGTAATGTACAATTGTTCTGCTTTTCAACAAGTCTCTGATATCTACGTACGAGAAAATTCCTCATTTGGGATCATTTTCAATGTAAAACTTTTAAGAAACTTACCACGATAAAAGAATGAAATTTCTCTCCGTCATTCCATCTGTACGTGCTCCCATCACATGCTTCTCTGACAGAAATATCAGGTGATGCTGAGGATCATCATTAGCCACTTGGGGTTTTTTTGCAGGCTATTAGAAACCAACTGTCTAGGAGACAGGCTTCCTGCTCTTCAGGACACACTTCCAGGATGGGGGGATAAATAGAGAATTTCAAACTGCAATTTTTCTCTAAAGTGGAATACAATAATTGGGGGTTTTCTGGAGTTTTTTTGGTTGTTTGGTTTTGTTTTGTTGTGAGCTTTGGGGTTTGATTTTGGTTTTGTTTGTTTGCTTTGCTTTTCTGTTGTCTGGGGTTTTTTTTGTCGGTTGACTTTTTAAATAAAAATAAAGGAACAAACAACAACAAACCCATAAATCAACACTTTTCACTCACCTTATTTTACTGACATGATGGATATATGATGAGAGTACATTCAAAGACCAAGGTCCCTGAGGTGTCAGTGATTCTGGAAGGAACTTTGAGAAAAACAACCACAACATATGCAGGTGGTGTGGGCACAAAAATTAGTTTTTTATGTACTGTATAAGGCAGTAAGGTCCAAACCCCACAAAACTCCAGAACGCAAAACTCTTGAATTCTTCTCTCTTCTGACCTGGCCAAGGACAAGTCAATGTTCATGGTACTGTTCAACAGTTTCACAGACGCAGTCTGTCAGATATGATACTGAGTGTCTTAGCTGCCAGAATGGGAAAATTTCACACCAGGAAGCAAGTGACTGAATGAAAGATGCATGTAGTTATTTATTTGTTTGTTTGCTTGCTTATCTATTTATAAATTATTTTCTCACATCCATTAAGCAATCATTTCTCCAAGAACTACAATTATCATTCAGTTAGATACAATATGTTTAGGGACAAATAACTGACACTGCAATATTTTTGTCTTCCCATCAGAAACTCTTGCTGGCTTTGATTATCATTAAAAATAGTAATAACAAAATATTGGCCTCTAGCTCTTACTTCACATCTGAAAGACCACCTCCCTTACTTACAAGATGGTTTGCTAAATACTACTTAAGGACTCCTGAAAGGTTGCTATTTTTTTTCCCTGCAGCAAGAGTTTTTACAGATTATTTTTCTTCTAAATGAGAAAGACTCTATTGAAATATGTTTGAAGTCGTTTGGTTTACATTTACTTTAATAAAACCAGCTGTATAAAAAGAAATGGACACAGACTACTTTGGAAATCTATGTGACCAGGAGAGACAGATTTGTTAAGTCAGAATCCTAAACAACAACTACCATAGAAATTAAATTATTTTTCAAGTGATAGTCACTTTACATAGAAAAAGCTGAAGGCTTCATCTTCAGCTAGAGTAAACCAGACAGCCTTCAATGTATTGGAAAGACAAATCCAGATGCAGAGGCTGAGTGCACAGAAGGACAGGGAATTGAAGAGGTGAAAGTGATGGCATAGAGTAGCTGATGAGATGCAGGGCAGCCACTGGTACTGATCACCTTTGAGAAACGTGATATGTTTCCATTTGCAGGTGATTTCTGAAAAGAAAGCTGGGGTTCAGTGACCCTAGTGTTTCCTGGCCTTGTGATCCCTGCAGTCTCAATCTAATGACATGAGCAGTTGGGTGCCCATGTACAAGGACAAAGTATTCAAATAAAAATAAAGACAACAGCCTTCGTTGTTTTTTGTTGATTTCTTTGCTTTTTAATGTTTGTTTGTTTTTCTCAGTGTGGGAAGACATGAGGAATGGCAACAGCTTGAAAGGCTTGGACAAAAATATTTTTTTAATAGCAAAAATGCTGTTTCAGAACAGTGGTTCATACCCTAGCACTTGAGGAAAACAATGCCAATTCACTTCAATGAAATTTCACATCTGTCACCTTGTTACCCTCGTCAACTACTAATTTTATTACTTTTCCCACATCCTTTTTGTGGCCCTGCAACTCAGGTGTGACACACTATGTCTTGACTTTAAAAGGACAGCAGGACCAGGTATCATGTGTTTCTCTAACGTATCCAGCTGACCAGTGCTCCAGCTTCAGCTATGAATGTGAACACAAGCAGTAAAGCAGGTGATATTTTCAAGATGGGTACACGTAACAGAGTTGTGCCTCTCTTCACCATACCATATTTCTTTAGCACTTTCAAGTGATGTTCAATGCTACTTCAGTGCTCAAGCAAACTCTAGTCACCTGAGGTTCAGCTTTGAAGTCTCACTTTTAGTAACTTGATTTAAGAGCACATCAGACAGAAGCCTGTGTGTAGGATATGTCACAGCAGTGTAAATATTTCAAAGCCCTGACTGTCTCTGTAAATATACAGGCTTGCCTTCTACCAGCTTCAAGATGAATCTAACTTCAGGGAAGTGGCCTGGAAAGAGATACCACAAGTTCAGTTCCACAGGAGGTTGTGTTAAAACTTCCATTTTGGAGGAGCCTGGGACAGAGACGTGGCAATTCTGAACATTTCTGAAATGCAAGCTGTAGAAGTACAGAGCTTATATTAGTGATATGAAGAAAGGCTATGTCTAGAAAGTCACGTAAGATCAAATTTGTTAGAAGCAGCCACTGCCTAAGTGCATTTAGATTCTGGCTTTCAAAGGTCATACAGACCTGCATGAGTCTGCAGTCATTGAGTGCATCAGAAAAATAATGACCTATGAGCTTCAAGCCTGAGAAATAAGCACAAAAGAGAAAAAAGAGACTAAAGGACAGATCAAAAATACAAGCCTAACATAATAGGTATCTCACAGTTTCAAACTGAACAAAGTATTATGTCTCTCTGGTGCACTGCAACAATTAATGTGTGAAAAAGTGCATCTTTATGACCCTTTGAGAAAGAAGTAGGACTAATAAAGGTTGGAGGGACTGCTACACAATTATATTGCAGTCTTCCATAATGCAATCATAACCAGATAATTTCCTACAGTCAGCAAAGTATTTTGGCATCTCTTCAGGTGTGTTAAGGGAAATTGCAGGTGGGGTTTTTTTTATTATCCACATTTAGCTACTTATTCTCTGCTTCTAGGACATAATGTGTGAGGTTTTATGTTAATCTGAAACAAAGATATATTATCAGAAGTATTTTTCTAGTACAATAAATGGTGAGAATACAGTTTTACTTTTAATATTTTTTCCTAGCCTAATGGTTTTCACATTAAATGTAATTGAACATATATTTACTGGGGAAAAAACAAACAAACAAACAAACAAAAAAACTTCTTGTCTGCTTAAAGTACAAATTCATGAGGCTGTAACTAAGACAAGGACAACACTGAATCTTATGTAGAAACTGGTGTAAAAATATCTCCTACCTCTAATGGGAACATTTCTACAATAATTTTAAAATAAGTGCAAAGTCTTGAATTGACAGAGAGGTTGCTCACCAGATCTAACTGTGGCACAGTTCAGACACATTAAAATAAATATGCTTTTTTAGTAGTTGTTTTGAATTAGCTCCACCAGGTTGGATAGCTGAACCAAAATAAAAACAGTGGGTAGAATAAAAGAGGTGCAAACAGGTTGGCACCTGCAGACTTGCAGATGCTGAAGTTTGTTATCTATTTTGGTAGAACATGACACGCATCCCATGCAAACTTTAAAAACAGAATGCAGAGTATAATGGAAGATTAAGAAGCATAGAATCCATATATCTGTTGCTGTTCAGAGGTGCTCTTCTACAGGGACATCAAGATCTTTATCTTTCAGCGATATTAAAAACTCTTCATTTTCTTATGTGCACCTCGGGGTGTTCTCCAAAAGCTTAAAAGCTTCCCAAAATATGGCCAGCTTGGTTACTATGTTTATATTAACACAATATTAAGAGCAGAGAAATAGGTATTTCAGAAGGCATTATTCTTTTAGATTAAGTTATTTGTTAACACAGATACAGCTCTTAATTAAGCCAATTTGAGCTGCTCAGATCTACTCATTGCAGAAGGAACTTTGAATGGTTTCAGTATATTAAGGTATTTAATTTATGAGAAGGCATATATCTACTAAAACATGCAACCAACACAGATAAATACAGAAGGTGTCCACAGTGCTTTTTACCTCTCTCTGTCCTTAGCTGCACAGCCTTTGGTGATTTATGGCCAAAAACTCACAGAAGAATTTTCTTAGGAATTACTATCCTCAACCAAGTCAGCAAAAGCAGCAGCTGATTCATTCCTCACATTGTGTGCACCACTCGTTCTGCGGCATTGAATGACACAAGATAAAGTGAACCACTGAGTTGTAATCACATCTCTGCACTGGCAGATTTTGCACAGCCACAGGGATAAAATCTAAATGTATGTTGGGTCCTTTGTATAAGGCTGAGTTAAGCTTTTCTGCCTCAGGGAAATAAATACCACCATAGAAATCAAAAGGCAACAGTTGTCCACAGTATACTTGCTCAAATCTGAGGAAAACCTCAGATTCATTTCTTAAACTGAATAATAGCATTTCATCCTCAGAATACTTAAAGTGGCATAAGTGATTTCAAGGGGATTGATTCAAGGTTTTTTTGTAATCCAACACAACTCTTTTTAAAGGTAGATGGACTAGGACAATTGTGCTCCTTCATCCTCCATTCCAATGCAGAAGAAATCACAAAAAGCATCAGCTGAAGCAATAGGGCATGACAGACAACAGAAAACAAATACTTATTTACTGAGAGACTTCACACTATTCCGGACAAAAACAACACCTTTTTTTTTTTTTTTCTCTCTTGACCATGATGCTCTGACATAAATTAATTTGATTATCATTTATAAGATGCATGAATGTTCCAAAGAAATCATAAATAAGCAGGAATCTATGCAGGAAACTGTCTTAAGTGCAATTATCAGGAGCCTCTTCACAGTAATAAAATTAAGATAAATCTTGAACAGCACACTTGAATACACTCCCTCAAACTGAAATCTGTATGAACAGACATTTTCTACAGTATACTTTAAACGTGCAGAAGAACTGTTGCTCTCCTGAGGAAAACAGGTAACACTTGCAGGAAGTGACCTATCACACAACTTGTCCTATGCCTGAGTATTCTACGCCAAAGAGTGTAGGACTCTTGTGCTACTTAATTCGTGCAGAATTAACGCGTTTGTTCCTGTTTAATTTTACAATTTAACAGAACCAGCAAATTAAGAGACTTATGAGAATACAGTTCTAAAATTCAACCTGCTTCCATCCACTCTTTTATGTTAAATTTCAGATATTATTAATGGTTGTTTATTTCAAATTTGTAACAGAATCTGCTTTTATTTTCTACACGTAGCAAAAGAATATATCAAATACCATTTTGCCACTGTGACGTTCTATCAGTATATACACAATTTGTCTTATGAACCAATCTGGGAAAGCATAGCACACATTCAGGTGAAACAGAAGATCAATGAAAACATTGACTGGTAGTGCCCCTGATAATGTATACTAAAACCGTTAAGATGTTCTATCACTGTAGGACAATGCTAAGTATGCTTCATCCTGAAAAACTTTTTTTCTGGGGGTAGGCGGAAGGGGTGGTGCTGTCCTGTTTTCATTCTTTGCTTTTATCTGAGACCATCTCTTTAAACAATATTCTCAGCTTTTCTGATAAAATGTGCTTTTATCATCCTTCATATTCTTGATATGACCAGAGACACTGAGATATTCACACTCTCAAGAACTGAACAATATTGAGACTGAGTTTCTGTAGTAACAGATACAAACCAGGGATGGTGTCACTAGCCAAATTCTAGTGTGGTGCTTTTGATTTCTTGTTGGCAAAACAAGGCAAAAGTAGGGATTCAAATTACTCAGCAGAAGTGGAAGTGACTCTGGTGTATGTACATCCCAACAAGGTGACATGGCAGCGATGTGTCTTGTCCAGGACATAGCAGAATCATGTTCTGATTTTCAGACAGAGCTCTCTGTTTGGCCTTGGCAACTTACTTTCCCACCACCTCATCTTACAACATACTGGGATGGCCTGCTCCTGTGCCTTTAAGATTTCCTTCTTGAAGAATTTCCACTCTTCGTGGACTCCCTTGTAGACCTCCCTGATACTAAAACCCTGACACACAAACCCAGTGCAACAGTGTCCACATTAGTCAGGAATTTATCATTTTTCTTTAAAATCATGCAACCTGCATCAATGAAATGAACTATTCTTTGATAGATACAGTTTTTACCTCTTCTTTCAGAGAATCGTTGTGCTTGGACAAGACCTTTAAGATCATCAAATCTAACCATTAAACTCACACCACCATGGCCATTAAACCATGTCCCAAAATGTCATGTCCACATGTATTTTGAACACTTCAGCTACAGCAAATCTACCACTTCCCTGGACAGCCTGTTCTAATGCCTGACCACTCTCTCAGACCTCTTTCCATTTACTTCTCATTATTCTTTCCTTTTCCTCCTTATTATTCCTGGAATGATACTCAATATTGAAATCCTGTCATAATGATCTATTATTTCCATTTCAGAACTAGTTCAGTCACCACTGCCGTATGTGGTAAGATGTTTTGAATAATCAGAATGCTTTCAACATACCATTCTTCCTGCATGCTTGCACAGGTGATAATGTAATTGTGCCACCCACATAAACATGTAAACCCAAGTAACTGTTAGGTAAAGACAAGTGGTTGTCTTCTACTTTGTTTTTACTGTGTAAACAAAAGCTATCAGTTGCTTCTTAGTTTATGGATACTTGGACATGTTTGGTTTTTTTTTTTATTTCATGCGTCATTGAAAATAAGCTCATAAATATTTTCCCTGATTAAGGTTTTTGCATATATCTTTCATTTTTGAGATCTGTCATATATCTGAAGTTGGATGTGATTATAAGACCTTCCATACATCTGAAGAGGGAGATGCAATTTCCTTTCAAGGATGGGAAAAATCTGGAGAATGTGATTACAAGAAAGCAGTAATAGCTAGGAGAAAAATATCCAAATTGAAGGAGAAAACTAGCAACAACTACATCTTAGTGACCATGACAAAGTTCAGTGCTCATACTGAAGTCTCACAAAACGTCTGTATCTTTTTAATGGAAACTTAACTGTGTTCTGAATTTGTGCATTACTGATTCCATTACACTTCCCCAAATCAAACAATTCATATTATCCATTAACCATTTATTAAAAAAAAAACCAACCAACTAACCAAATAAAAACAACCAAACAGCCACACTATATTACTTTTTAAAAAGGATAGAGAAAAAAACCAACAACATTATTTTAGTAATCCCACACTACATAGTCAGAGAGCTGTTACTGAGCTTTTCATATGAGATGGCAAACAAAAACTTGATCTAGAGAGAATAGTACAGGATTTGTTTATGTTAACACAAAACCACAACAAGTTAGTGAATGGGACCTCCTGTGTATGCATGGCAAGTTCATTGTCTCTCAGATTAAGCTACTTTTCCAACCTGCTGTGAAGAGTGCTGAGTTTTGTTAAGCACTCAGGCTTAGGAAGATATTCTTGCAGTCTATGAGAAAAATATTGATTTTTTCCCTCCTTTCTGTTTACGTGCAAATATTATTTTAAAAAATTAAATATAATCACAGATGTCAGGTCCAAGGTGAGAATGGAAATTAATATCCCTTGTTATTGATCCTTCACACTTCTTAATTATTCACCAGATCCCTCACAACATCATTGCTTGGCTGTAAAGTGCTGCTGCAGCCATACTCTGACATAAAACCCACTGCCACTTATTGTGTGCTTTGTTTTGTGCAGCAATTCATTTGCATTCACAAACCAAGTTTACTGTGGTCTGAAATACAAACAAAAATCTTGGCCTCATGACAGTTAACCAGGATTTCACCAACAGATTGTGAGGGCTGTGGGTTCACACAAGCTTGTCTTACCATCAAGCACCTTCTATCAAGATACAGTGAAAGTAAAGGTAAGGGAATATTGCAACACATAGCATGGGACCAGAAGTGTTTTAAAGGCATTCTTTCAGCTCTCTCTGGGTGCCTATTCTAACATGAAAACACCCTGCACAGCAAATTAACTAGGTATGCCAATACGTTCTCTTTACATCCTTCCCAGCTTCCCCTTTCTCAAAGCTCTGATCAATCAGAATAGAGTATGTTCAGAGGTCTGACTTCTGAAGCAAAGTGGCCTCCAAACCACCAAATTAAGTCAAATAACTAATAAATTACAGAAATTTTAATTACATTTAATTGGAAAACAATGTTTTCTGAAGAATACTAGAAGCCTTTAATTCTGGTGCTAATCTTCTGTGATGCTACATCAAAGACCTCTACACATAGTAGGAGTTTATTGCTATAACACAGATAGAAAAGTTTGTAACCACATAATTTTGCATATGCAGCCTGGTGCTTACCTTTGCTAACAACTTCTGCATGCATTTCACTAGTTAAATCAACATCTGTACCAATACTGGGGGTTATGTAAGTTTTGTTTCTTTCTCTATTTTCGGTGCATCCCTGGAGGTGTTTAAAATATGCAGAGACCACAGAATCACTGGGAAAGACCTTTAAGATCATTAAGTCCAACCTACCATAACCACTAAACCATGTCCTGAAGTGTCACATCTACACAGCCCTTGAACACCTCCATGGGTGGTGATTCCACCACCTCCCTGGGCAGCCTGTTCTAATGCCTGACCACTCTGTCAGTAAAGAAATCTGTCCAATCTAAACCTCTCCTGGCACAAGTTAAACCTCTTTCCTCTCGTCACTAGTTCCTTGGGAGAAAGTCTTAGTCTTAAGACCAGCATCATTACAACCTTCTTTCAGCTGTAGAGAGCAGTAAGTGTTCCTCTTAGCCTTCTCTTCTCCAGACTAACCAAGCAAGCTCCCTCAGCTGCTCCTTATGACATGCCCTCCAAACCTGTCACCAGCCTCAGTGATCTTGTCTGATAACATGCTCCAGTCTTTCTATACAGGGAACCCAGAACTGATCACAGTACTCACCAGGGCTGAGTAGAGGGGCACAGTCTCTTCCCTACTCCTGATGCACACACTGTTTTTTGACCCAGGCCAGGATGCTCTTGGCCTTCTTTGGCCACCTGGGCACACTGCTGGCTCATGTTCAGCTGGCCCTCCACCAGCACTCCCAGATCCTTTCCCACCAGGCTGATTTCCAGCTACTGTCCCCCAGGGCTGTGGGATTACCTTGGGTTGCTGTAACTGAAGTGGAGGACCCAGTACTTGGTCTTGTTAGACTTCATTCCAATGGAACCTCAGTCCATTGATAAAACCTGTTCAGATGTAATGATAAGGGATGTAGTTTAGGACCAGATTTAATAGAGTGAGGTAATGGTGGAACTCAGTAATCTTAAAGGTCTTTTCCAACTGAAACATTTATATGATTCTATATTCCTAGCATCTTTGAGTATGCTAATACCTACTGGCAATATCAACAGGAGTTGGCATGGAGGGAAAAGAAAATTTGTGATTAAAACGAACTGTGGCTGTGAGAACCTCTTGCATCACATTTTCAAGCATATAATGAATCCCCTGAAACTCTTTTTCAGACTTTTGGGCTTTCACTACAGAAATTACAGTGATGGTGGAGACTGAATTTCTCATTGATTTTGACTCAGTTTACCCATTTGCAAAATGCATAATAAAAATGCACTTATCTCACATAACCAAGAAGACACTAAGTTATATTTATTCTAAGATGTTTGAGTAAAAGGCAGTTTGAAACTGAAAAACAGTTTTACCTTAGAAACAAACCACTTGAACTGTGTACCAAAATTAAACCGATATGTCAGTCTGCTTATATGTCTTCAAATCTTTCTTTCCCTAAAGGCAAGAACTTGTCTTCCAAAAATCTATTTTTCATCAGATCATTTGTAAATTTATCTTGTTCAAAAGGAAATAATGGAACATTTCCCCCTACATTTCCTCCAGCAACCACAGAGTCTCTTGGTTATGACTGTACATGCATTAAAGCACATATCTAACAGTAGTTCTCCTAATGAGCCTGCTTCCACTTTTGTTCAGTGACCAGCCTCCAGAGTGACTTAAGCAATCCCTGAAAGGCTCTCTGCCATGCAACTAGATAAAAAGGAATGAACCACATACAGATACTTCTCATTAAGTTAAAAAGCATTCCCATAGTCCTTTTTTTTCCCCTAATGGATGGGGAGTGGAAGGAGGGGAGAAATAAAGGCAAAGTTCTTTCTCAGTTGTAGCAGTGTGATTCATGTTTCTTTGAAGTTGTTACAATAGATAAACAAAGCAACTCTTCAAAACGTACACAAGTTGGATGTGCAGAAATTTTGTCAGCTGTTGGCTAGATGATCTCTTACCACAGCTCTCAAGTCTGTCCATTCACTTTCTGAGTGAAATTTTCTTTTTGAGTTTATACTTTCTTGGTTTTTTAAAACTGCATTTTCCTTTCCTTCATTTCCACATTTAGTGAGGTTATTTCATTTTCTAGCTGAAGGGAAAACTTGTGACAATGGCTAAGACAGCACAACAGCTGGAAGGACCAGATTGAAAGTTAACACACCTCCCATCTAAGTGAAAACAGGTACAAGCTTCTGTAAAATAATTGCTGGCATATTTTCCCCCCTATACTACCTTTAATAACAAACTTTGAAGGAATGGAGGTTTCACAGCTGTAGTAGTCATAACATCACAGGTCAAAGAGAAATCTTATACCTTTGCTGGGAGGCCCAAGAGGAAAGATGGCATCTCTCTTAACTGTCTTGAAGACATGAAATGGAGTGAATCTCTCACTGACATTGGCAACTAGGCTTGGAGCGTAAGGAGGAGAAATTAAGTAATGTGTATCATTAAGCATATTACAATGACTGATGCCATCCAGAGGGACCTGGACAGGCTGGAGAGGTGGGCACAAGCCAACCTCATGAGGTTCAACAAGGCCAAGTGCAAGGTCCTGCATCTGGGTCGAGGCAAACCCAAGCACAAATACAGGCTGGGCAGTGACTGGCTGGAGATTAGCCCTGAGGAGAAGGACATGGGGGTGCTGGTGGATGAGAAGCTCAACATGAGCCAGCAGTGTGCACTTGCAGCCCAGAAAGCCAACCAGATCCTGGGCCTCAACAGAAGTGTGGCCAGCAGGTTGAGGGAGGTGATTCTTCCTTTCTACTCTGCTCTGGTGAGACCCCACCTGGAGTACTATATCCAGTTTTGGAGCCCCTATTACAAGAGAGATGTGGACATGCTGGACCATGTCCAGAGAAGGGCCACAAGGATGCTCAGAGGGCTGGAGCACCTCTGCTATGAGGACAGACTGAAAGAGTTGGGGCTTTTCAGTCTGCAGGAAACTCCCAGGTGACCTTCTTGTGGTCTTCCAGTATCTGAAGGAGGCCTACAAAAAAGCTGAGGAGGGACCTTTTAGGCTATCAGGTAGTGACAGGACTAGGGGAAATGGAGCAAAGCTGGAGGTGAGGAGATTCAGACTGGACATGAGGAGGAAGTTCTTCAGCATGAGAGTGATGAGACCCTGGAATGGGTTGTCCAGGGGGGTGGTTGGGGCCCCATCCCTGGAGGTGTTTAAGGCCAGCCTGGGTGAGGCTCTGGCCAGCCTGATCTGGGGTAGGGTGTCCCTGCCCATGGCAGGCAGGTTGGAGCTGTAGGGTCCTTGTGGTCCATTCCAACCCTGACTGATTCTAAGATTCTATGACCATTATCTATTTACAAGAAGATGCCACAAAGCTATTGCATTGGTCTTTGTATTGTTGGATGGCATCAGGTATCTCCCACTGCTAAAGCTTGTGTACTTCTTTGCTTAGAATAAGACATTACTCTATTAATAGAAAAAAAATCTACATGCTTTACTCTGACCCTGCTTTCCAGATGGTACCTAAATATGTCCAGGCCCCAGGGCAGGAGAGAAAATTTGGAACTGTTTATGCAGAATCACAAAATGAAATAAAGAAAGAAACAAGCCAAATCCTGTCTTTTCAGCTACAAGACTCCCATTCTTTTCTGCCACATGTGTGGCTGTAACTTAAGGGGGCAGTACAGCTACACTGGAGATGACAAGCTGTAAACAAGCAGGTGCCAAGAGGTATATAGAGCAGAAAGCTTGAGCCATGTCATCTTGGCAGAAAGCCATGGCCAGACGTTTAGAATTTATTAATATCCACTTTTCAGAGTCCAGAATGAAGACATGTTTCACTAAATTCCACACTGAACAGCCAAGCTTGAATTTCTTTTTATAATGCTATTAATAAAACACTTGGATATTTATGTAACCAGTAGCTACTTAGTAAGTTAGATCTAAAAATAAGTTGACACACATGAACTGAAATGAAAAATATTAGCCATTATCCTAGAGGACATAATGAGAAGACTGTAGCAAGTAGATTATATTCTGGTGATATTTGCATTGGCTGATTAAAATCTGAGGGCATGACATTTGCCTAGCAGCTAATGAGAAACTAATTGTTCTTTGTTTGTCATATGTTACATAAATAACATTGACCTAAAAACACAGATTGTGAGAGCACAAAAATCTGCTGAAATGGTGAAGATATCCAAATAGGAGTTTTGTTAGAAGAATTTTGGCATTGCAATGCCTTATAATTGGACATTGTAACGACCCCAGAGCTGAAACCTTGCTCAGCTACCTGTAAGCTGCTATAAAGCCCACCAGAGAAGGAACAACCTCCAATGAGGAAAAAAAAAAAAAAAGAAAAAAGCAGCTCTGAGTCAGAAAGTGATCCATGGCAATCAACATGGTTATATATTATCTGATCAATTTTTCTTCTCAAACACATTTCTCAATACATCTGTACATTTTCTAAAGGGAAGCCTATAGCATCTGCTTTAATTTTATACTTTTTTTTTTCCTCATTCCTTGGACTTTTGGAGAGATGGAAACCTTGTCAGTGTAAAGGACTCCTTTCGAAGATATGGTCATCCTGATCTCCTGAATTCCAGACAGTACTGAGGAAATTCACTATTTTTTTAAATTTTTTTTTCACTAACTTAAAACTGAAGAAACACAGAGAGCAGGATAGAAATAAAGAAAGGAATCTAAGAGCAAACTAAGGAAAAGAAGTTTAGCTCAATTCATGTCCCACTGCAGGGTACAGTAACATCCCCTTCAATAGCTAACAGGACATAGCATCAACGAAAAAGAGTGCTTGTAAAAGCTGAAGAGATTAGGGACATTATGAAACTGGCAGAGAAGGACACGACTTCCAAAAATTAGTCCTTGCAAGTACTACAGGACTCTTGCTTAGGCAGACTTTTGGAGCAAACATATCCAGTATATGCTTTCTAAACAGGAAAACAGAAAGGTGAGTAGTGCTCAACACAACCTCAATTATTTTATGACTTACTTTTATAATTTCTTCCATCATGAACTATTCTTTCCCACACTTTTGTACAAGCAATGACCACAACACTCTGCAACTACCAAATACTTCAGGATTTTTGTTGAGGACTGCATTCCTCCTAACATTTAATGGCAAGCTATCATCCTTTGTCATTGTTCACTGGGTCTAAAACAAGCCTTTGTGAAGGGGCAGAGAGACATTTCCTTGTGAGCTATGGCTGGAATGAACCCTTCTCCAAACATAAACCTTCACCTGTCAGTGGAAGGGTGTTCTTGTAGAGACCAGTGTAATGACTTAACAGTAAAATGTTCTTTGACAAAAATATGGTCCAAAACCTGGGTTCTCATGCAGGCAGCCTATTGTCAGTTTTTTTCATGCACAAGAGTAACGCTATTTTTTAAAGATTGCATTCTGCATATATCAGGTTTGGATACAAAATAGTTGAGATTTTTTTGGTGTGCATTCTGCTCTCCAGGTCTAGGTCAGATATAGAGAAATGCAACTAATATACACAGACCATCCTTCAATACTCCTTGCTGGATACGAGCATCTCTGCAATGTTAACAGTAATATACTGTGCTTATCACAGGTGCACAAACAGTAGAGAGAGATGGTCTAGGATAAAGGGCTTCCAAGAATTTTCTAAATACAAGAATTAAGTAGACCAGGATATACCTTTGCAGCACAGCACCCACAGAACATGACTGCACAAAGAGGAAAATAAACTGCACAAAGAGGAAAATACTTCACTAGAGTAGTTCAGGAATTAACATTGAACAGTTTTAATCTTATGTTAAAAACGTTCCCAGAGCAATCCCAAGATTAGAGACCACAGACAACTTTTGTCCTATGCATGGTAACAAAACTATAGATATGCTCTCTTCTTTGCCATCTTCTTATCCACTTTACCTTGAAAAGTCCTTGCAACAAACAGCACAGCTTGGACAAAAAGGAAGGCAGTTCCTACTTCTGAATTTTTTTTCTAGCCATAGTGAGATTTAGGAAATATGCCTTTGATCACCCAAAAAAAACCCCAAAACATATTCCCGGATTCCTCCCATTTTCTACTTGAGTTTTCTGACTGGTACAGCATCATGTATCAGATGGGTAGCATCAACAGCATTGATACTAGCACCACAGCTGCCATTTGTGAAGGATCATGCCAAGAACAGTTTCAATAAAAGTAAGGAAACTATCCTCTGCACTAGGACTGATTCAAAAAAACCTCTGGAGTGGCCAAGAAATCTCCATTCTGGGAAGCTTCATATTTAAAGTCCCAGGCAGCACTTGGGCATAATGAAAAATTAAATTACAACCTAAAAAATGTTCTTTTCAGACAAGAAGGTGAACCTATAACCCCTGGGACCACCAGAGAGCAGAATAGGTTTTGGATATCCACAGCTCAGGCATCCACAGTCACTATCCCTTACATGCCCAGTTCCTTTTGATCTGATCTGTGCAAAGTGCTTATCAAAACTTGCACTACAAAGTAGAGAAATGAAGTGCACCCTTGTCCCAGGACATGGATTGACCATTAGAAAAGAGCTCAAGTCTTCATCAGACAGCCCAGGGAAATGAACTGAAGCTGCTAAGTAAAGGAGGATGAGGCAGCAGTATTCATTCGTGATCTGCAAGGAAGGCATCTAGGGAAGCAGCCCTGTATTGTCAACTCAAAAATGTCTATGGCAGTGGGCCATGGTGTTTTGGCTACTAGACTGGCTGTAACAGAGGGGTGACACCAGTCTCTGGGAAGGAAAGGAGGAACGGTGTGAGGTGGGGTGTGACAGAGCAGAGTATTTTGCAAACATGACAGTTTATGTGTGGCTACATGTGTTAACAGCCAGTACTCCACATGGCACTCTACAGCAGGAAATCCGACCTTCCCGACGTGCAAAAGGATTATGTACCTTCTGAAGAAACATTTCGGACAAGACTGACTGAAGTAACATGACAGAGTCACACCTGCCCACCTCCAGCTGCAAGGACTGAAAAGCAGGTTTAAGCAAAGGCAAAGGTGCCAGGAGGGGCGCCACAGGCTGCCTAAGCTTTGAGAAAACAGCGGGGTAAGGAGTGCATGCAGGTGGTGATGCAGATGCACCAAATCAATAGCATGGGGGCAAATAAGAAGGGTGTAGTATCTCCAAATGAGCCTGAAATAACTGGGGATGTTCAGCTCCGGCGAGGTGAACCCCAGGCAGCCGGGAATGCTCCGGGTGGGGGAGCCCCGATAGCAGCATCCCCAAGGCTCGAGACCCCGCCGGCTCCTGTAGCCAAGCACAGCTTACTGTGGTTTGTCCTTCTTGGATTTGTCTTTTCTTGTTCCTAAGACGGGCGTTCCGTGCGGTGGGGCGGCAGCGTGGATCCCTCCCCTTTACCCACGTCTATCCATCCGCTTTCCTTGTTTTTCTTGCGTGTTCTGGAGGGAGTAGGGGGTGGGGGAGATTGTTTGATCCGGGCTGCCGAGCTCGCCCTCCTTTTGCGCGGTGCTTCCTAGATGTAACTTGCAGCGCAGGCAATTCTCCTCCCACCCCCTCCATCCCCCTCTAGCCCCAGCACAACTATTCTGAGAACGCATAAATACGTGTGTGTGTCTCTGTTTTTGTCTCTTAAGCCTATGGCAAAGCACTGTGAGGTCAGAATGGTAAGTGTGNGGTAGGAAGCACTGTCGGTGGGGGAGGGTGGAGAATAAAACCTTCGCACACAACATACACCTCGTGTCTGCCCTCGGTGCAAGGATGGGAGTGGAATCGCTACTGTTAAAATTCTGGAGGTATCCCGGTTTCCCTGGGGCACGTCGGAGA
>VWZI01007823.1:134091-155577 GCA_013396835.1 Psilopogon haemacephalus
TTCAGTGAGAGGGGTTTTATTACGGGCTTTTGCTTGTTTTACCTTTTTTGGTTGGTTGGTTTGGTTGGTTTCCATTTTGTGTGGGGTTTTTTTGTTTTGTTTTGTTTGGGTAGGAGGTTTTTTTCTCTTGAATTCTTCTACTGAAAGGCAGTAATGTTTAGGTTAATGTTTCCCACAAATGCAGCTCACTGAACATAAAGGTATTCCAGCATCAGCTTGCCTTAAACTATCTTCTTTTCAAAAATTATTCTTCCTCTGACAAAGTCAGTACCATTGGTAAAGTATAAGGATATGACTACATTCAATTTAATATTCATTAGGGACACCAACATCAGCAGTCTGACCTTGCATTGGCAGCAGTTACCTGAACCATTCTAATAGGCTGCAGGTGGTAAACTCTACACATATCTCTGCAGCTGGGTTGTTATTATTTTTTCTGCCAGAATGGGTGTTTCTTCAATGAAACTGGATCCACCACAGGTACTAATACTTCAGAAACCAAACAGAATATAGGTGCTAGAAATATTTATAGTTTTGAAGTTTCTGTCAGTAAATAGCTCATCCTTCAGTTCCATTGTATTTTAAGCACTATTTAGGACAAAAATGGTGAGCATAGAGAACAAAAGATGCTGAATTTACCAGGATCTCCCCTGAATAGAAGGGGAGATTCTTGCAGATAATACTCTCCTTAAATGCCGTTAACTTCATGGGTAGAAGGGAGATAGATTTACCTGTGCCCATTAGTCTGTTTTCTTATCACATCTCAAACACTTAGCTTTGGTGGCTTCAGCCAACTATCTGCTCAGCCCTTTTCATGCTCCCTGACCTGAGCTCACCCATTCTGCTGGTGTGGTTGCATGGAGGGTACCTTTATTTACCCTCACCTGCAGCTGGTTGTGGAGATACCACAGGTTATCGATTGGGGACAGTAAACATAAAAAAACCAAAAAACCCCCAAAAACAACACCCCCCAAAAAAAAACCCACAAAAAACAAAAGCTAAGAATGCATTAGATCGAATTTAACAGTGATAAATTATACTGATAAAATGCTATGACAACTAAGAAAAAGCAAGATTTAGGGATACAAGATTTGATAGAATTAACTTGCTTGACAGGGGACAAGAATTTGTTAGTGTAAATAGATGATAGCAAAATCTTTATGTTCTTCAGCTGTTAGAAATACCTAGGAAAAAGTCTGCGTGCTTGTGCAAACACATTGTGTATGTTGCCTTCCTAAAGAACGTATGAATGGGTGTTCTAATGGGAATGTTACTGAAAATTAAAGAAGTGGCTGTCAGCAAAGATTCACAGAGACTTCTATGTGAAATTGCAAGGGGTGGAAAACCAATGTATAGACCTCATAGCAGACAAGTAGGAAATGAGTTTAAATTCTTTGATCCATATGAATATCACACATTCTTACTTCAAAGGCCAGCCTTAGTGTGAAAAATGAGAATCCAAATTGAAGTGCACCAGCAAAAGTACCAGAACTGCATCAAATAGAAAAGATTTTCTTGAAAATTTAAAGTAACAGTGGTTGGAGTTTCCTGGGCACCCTCTTCTGCTTTCCTTTGAGTTTCTAAATGATGCCTTGAGGTATTTTGTTATAAAACGATCTGAACTGCATCAAATAGGAAATATTTTCTTGAAAATTTAAAGTAATGGTTATTGGAGTTTCCTGGGCACTCTCTTCTTCTTCCTCACGTGTTTCTAAATGAACTACTTGTTTAGCTACAAATTTTCAGTAATGATTCCCCTCCTTAGAAAAATGTTTGAAATTCTAAATGAGACTCTTTTTGCCCATATTTGAGAACAAAATGGAAGCCATAAAAGGATTAGATCACAGTAGTTGCAAGGATTCCATTTTCAAATAATGCAGATACCTGTTATTCAGAAGTGTAAGAAATACTTAAGAGCCATCTCAGCCCAATTCAGAAAGTCACTGCAACAACTTGCAAATATTAAGCTTAGTTAATAGCATTCCTGAGTCTTCTGCCTTCTGAGATTTCACATGCACAAAAATAAAGAAAAAAACCCAATCGAACAAACCAAAAAAATCCCTCTCTGCTTTACTTACAAGCTACCTGATTTTTTTTGGACAAATATTATAAAGCAAACTAACTTTCCTACCATGCTGACCCAAATCCTGCAAACAATTCTGGATGCCTGTGAAGTCAACAAAACTTTAGAAGTGCTCCCAGAGAAGTGCATAAGCATCTTTGATGCTCAAAGCAATTACTGTCAGGAGTCTCGATTCTGCTTCCATTCTATATTTGTAATAGGGCGTTGGCAGGTACACCTGCATGGATACATATTCCTCACTTACCACAGAGAGCTAAATATTTGTGAATTTGCCTGGTCCTTGGAATTAAATTTCTTTAAGCATCATAGTAGTGCAAAACATGAAAATATGTAGTTTAGAAACCTGTTAAGTCATCAAATCATTTAAAACCTCAATGCATTAAAAAAAAAAATTAAAACCTTTTAAAATGTATTATTGACATTAAAAACACTGCTTCAGATTTTAGGCATTCAGAGACTTTTAGCGTTAGAATAAATGTACTTCAAGTGTCTGTGAAGAAGAATTAGTATTGAAACCAAACAATTTAGACAGCACAGAGTATCTCATCAAAGCTGTGGTCTTCCTGGAAGCTGGCCTCACAAATTGTGTTGCCTGCCTTTGGTGGTGTTTAGTGACCCAGTGACAAGTTGTTTCTGGGAAATGCACAAGATATTGTTTGGTCTTTTTGTAGTGCTGTGATGTTGGTGCTTATGCTTTTAGCTTCCTCTGTTCACCTGATGGCTGCGGTGAGACTGGGAGTTAAGACGTTTCTTCCTTAAGTAAAATATACAAAGTGATCTATGACCACGGAAGTGGGAAATTAGCACATTTCTGACCACTCTTTTGTTTTGTTATGTAGGAGGGCAAAATAACGAGTTAACAATGTCAATAGGTATGGCCACATACAGCCTCAGCATAGAGGCAAATCGGCAAATATTTGCATTTCAAATACGTTTTTCCTCTAATAGCACAATTTAAGGTGCATAAAGCGTTTCCAGCATCAGTGACTACTCTTTCTGCATTGTGTTTTAGCTGCTGGAAACAGCATGGTCTGAAGTACAGCTGGTTATTTCCTCTAGCCATTATTTCACACTTTCTTGTTCC
This sequence comes from Psilopogon haemacephalus, assembly GCA_013396835.1. Classification (NCBI taxonomy): domain Eukaryota; kingdom Metazoa; phylum Chordata; class Aves; order Piciformes; family Megalaimidae; genus Psilopogon; species Psilopogon haemacephalus. The sequence continues at coordinate 137,259 of VWZI01007823.1, forward strand.
TGTAGCCCTACTGACCATTCAGACACTCTAAAGAAGTGATAATTTATAAACGGAGTGGCAGGAATGGGCATTGAGGTGCAGGGAGTAGAGAATGCTTATGTTTAGCCAGTATTTACCAGTAAGTCAAGGTTTAAATTCTTTCAAGCTATATGAAGGTCTTAATGCTTATTAAGGGAGGTGGTTGAGTCATTGAGGTGTCATTTGGATGTGGTGTGTGGGAATATGGTTTAGGGTGAACCTTGTGGAGTAGGGATATTGGTTTGACTTAGTGATCCTGAGGATCTTTTCCAACCAGAATGTTTCTGAGTTCACTTTTTCTCTCTGGTTATTATATGTTCATTAAATCAGTCTGGAATACTAAATCCAGATNAAGGAAGGAAAGCAAAAACAAAACTATTTTCCTGATTAGTGCTCCACTTTTGGATTTCTGTAAAAATGAGTGGCCATTGGATTCCACATTAAAATGAATGTGCTGTAATGGTTTTTTTTTACATTTGATAACACACTATGTTGTTCAAAGCATGCAGAATATGAAACAGATGGCTTGGGAAGACTGTCAAAAAGACCTGCTGGGCCTTCTCTGGTACTACCTTAAAGCAAGATAGAGGATGAGTAAGTCTGCTGTAATTTTTGGCAAGTTCAGGAAGTTCAGGCTTCTAAAGGAATGTCTACTCAATCACAGTATCACATATGAAAACAAGTATATATTTAAGGATAATGGAACAATAAAAAATATTTCAAATTGGGATTGATAATGTAAGGAAGAAAATGGAAAATTGCAGTGGAGGAATGGCAGACATTTACTTGAACATGTTCATCACAGGGATGGGCAATGCAGAAGATTTAATTTATTCACAGGCCATTTAAAATATTTTTATGTACAGCTTCTATGCAATAGAAGCTGACTTCTGGAAACTTATTTTTAAAACTTTTAATTATTGTTTCAGAGGTCTTCTTATGGAACTAACAGTTCTGCCTTCAAGAATTGTTGGGTTTTGTTATAAAAATTTATAAGCATGTAGCATCTTCTAATCAAAGACAAACAATGTATTTAATACTAGGGAACCTTATACATGAAAATCAGACCCTGCTGTATAAAACAGAGTTTGGAAGACAGTGAAAATATACTGAGAATGTATTCTTGCATGTTTTTCAGTATTATGAACAGTAAGAAATCCAGATTCCTCATGTTCTTGTCCACAGAGAATTTTATTAAGATGATATGTTTTTTCTAGAATCTTACTCCTGCAGCTGCATACTCTCTTATTTAACCTTAACCGAGAATAAGTAGACCTGGTATTTCAAGTAAAAAAATACTAAAAATACCACATATTCAGTAGTATTAAAATAAAATTTTTAAAGTAAAATAAATACATCTGTGAGTTCATATTAATTCCATAATCTCAAATTATTAGGGAATGGCTCAAAACATGGACATTACAGCATACAAAAAGCAATTTTTATACTCATCGCTGAATTTGTGTTAACTATAAAATGATCACTGAAAACTTCAATTATTTTTACACTACACAGCTGTCATCATTGCTTGCAACTTATCTCATTGCCTGTTGTTAGTTTCCTTCAGGTGTTATTGTTTCTCAGTTGCCTGATGAAGCTGAAATGTTTGTCTCAGCAATGTTTTTATTTTCCTGGTCAGGAGTACAGCACGTGGCTTTGCAGTATGGTTGTATCAGAGCTTTGGGAGATTAATACCTGCTAAAGGCAGTGTTACAACACCGAAGTTTATCTCTTACTTTAAAAGCACACCTTGAACTTATTTTTTACTTAGTGTCTTCCTTGGCATTGTGTTTTCATTTCTATGTTTTTAGGAAAATCCTATAAATGTTGTTGTATTACTATGTTGAAAAGGAAAAGAAAGGAAGAAACATGTAAAATACTCTTGAACTCATTTTGGTTGTGATTTTGAATAGCTTTCAAATTAGAATGATTTTCCCAGATTTTTATAGGCTTGCCCAATCCAGCTGTATATTTTATATGCTAATCTAAGTTCTATTTTTGTTCCCTTTCGGATTTTAAGTGATTATAATTGTTGCTCTTCAAAAGCCAAACAGATGATGATTGCTGCTTCAGGAATATACCAAAAGAAACTGGCTTTCATGAAACCTGCTCATCCACTTCATAATTATCTCCATTTTATCTCACTAAGAAGCAGGAAAATGGTAACTACAGTTCATTGAAGCCAGTTCAGTTATTTAAACATCACTTTACTGAGATAACAGGAGGTGTTAAAGCTGGGAGGCTTTTTCCGTTCAGATTCTCAAATGTAGCCAGCAACAGGGTTGCCAACTGGGAGACCAGACCCTTCATGTCAGCTTGAAATACAATGCTAGAGGCCAGAGATGGCAGAAGATACCGTGCTTTCTACTGCAGTTAGGGCCACTTCAGGAGGACAAAATGTAAAGTAGATTGACAGCTCTTTTGTAAGGCATCTGCTGGTCTGACTTCTCCACAAGAACTGAGACATCAGAGTAAGTAGGAACATGGGAGAGGAGGAAATGAGGTTACAGCAGGCATAAGCATAGAGACTAGAGGAGATACCAAATAGGCAAATGGTACAAGCTTTGATCACAAGTTCACTCTTTGTATCTGTCAGACTTAGTTGTGTTTGGAATGAACTTGGCTAGGCCAGAAGGTTTCTCCAAAATTAGTTTCATAATAAATTTTAGTTTAAGTCCATTAATTCCACTAATGCAGAAATTCTGCAATGAAGATCAGTGCTGGAGTGGAACAGGTCTCTCTGAATTGCATGAAGATGCTGCAGTATCTAGCAGTCGGTGAACAGTGGCATAAAAAGTGGTAAAAAGGCAATGAGGTTTCTCGAGACCTAGACAAACTCTTAATTCACATAACTGTTTAAAAACCTCACATGTCCAAATGTCTAAGCCTATCTTCTAATGTTTTCCTTATCTTACAAATGTAAATAGAGGGTGTTTTTTTCCCTACCTGTTCTTTGAAGTGAGGCTCTTGCAATTTACAGGAAGAAGCCTGACCATATGTGTTGCCATTTGTCCTCGGCTGCTTGCTTTATACTGGCAGTCAGCACGGCATTTTTGTATCAGTAACAGCTTATCACTCTGGGGCACATGTAAAAACAACAACAACAACAAAAACCACACACAAAAAAAACCCCAAAAAAGCACACAAAAAACACACACACAAAAAAAACCCCAACAAACAAACCCAACAGCAGTACCATCAACAGTTTCTTCTTCAAAGACAGACTGCAGCAGCTGTCAGAAAACCTGGTTCTTTCATCAAAGAAAGCAATAATCTTTCACAGCTCTAGTCTTCCAGGTGTCAGATTTGTACCAAGGAGATGACCAAGAGAAAATAGAAATTCACAAAGGATTTTTTCCCCCTTATATTTAAATATCAATATGAGAGGTTACACTTAGCCAACTATCAGAAACTTCTCTCCATCAGTTTCCTAGCTTCTCCAGAATATTACTGAGTTCTGGCTACAGTGATGTATGTAAGCTGGGAGAAGAAGTTCGGGTCCTACAGAGTGGAGGTAAAGAAGTTGGTTTCAAATAGAAACAGCTGAACTCTACAGAGAAATGACTGCAGTTTTGTTGGTACCATATCAGGAGTCATACACTCTTGTAAACTGATGAGTCTCTGTAAGCATCAGCAGTATGCTCAACACCTCCTTGAGACCGAAAGGCAGACAGTGCAAATCCCAGAGCACAGAGAGCAGGCTGTCAAGAACATAGCCTGCTCAGTTTCTAAGCTGTATTCAAAGTACTACCAACAATTTAGGGGCAGCTTCACCTCTAGCTAGTGTCCCCTATTACCAAGTTGAGTCGCCCCTGTAATGTAGGAGCCACAGCAGCAAAGTCTGATGGGATGGAAGATAATTTTGTCCCTGTGACTTGCAGACCTCGATTAGATATTATAGTAGCAGTATGGCTGAGAAATAGCAGAGGTGCTTTTCCTTGTGAAAACTGCTTTCGGATTAAAACAACATTTAGCTTCTCTGAAGGCCTGACATTGCATCAACTGCATTCTTCTCAACTTCACTCATTTCAAAATAAGTTCCTTACTTTTGTGCAAACCAAGCTGTGTTTTCCAACCTCACTTGCCCCATTGAGGCAGGAGGATTCCAGAGACTGCAGTAGTACCCTTCCTTGTGCTCCTCAGCATCCTCAGAAAAATGAAATTGTTTGCCAAAAGAGGAAAAGTGACACTGAGATCAGTACTACCTATAATGGAAATAATGAATAGGTGACTGACAATAAAAGCAGCTAATGTAAGAGTTTATCAGAGCTGTCACCTTCTTTTCATTCATTACCAAGAAATGTGGTCATGTCACTTCTGAATAAAGATCAGAGATCAATCCACAGCAACAGGGGTTAGGAAATCCTGAATCCTATCTCAGACTTCCACTTCCTTGCTTTGCTTTGCTTTTGATTCTTTCTCATCCAATAACAAACTCTAGGTATTTAAGTATCTTTTTACTCTAAGTATTTAGGTCTTGGTTATCACATTGCTAGAAATGCAATATTGTATTTTTAAAATGCCATGCTCTTAACAGGGAAGGGAGCAGAAGGTAGCTTCAGGAAAGCAAACTGTGGAAAGGGAATTTTATATTAGTTATTTTTATAAATGGTTTATTAAACAAACTGCTACATCTGGGTTTTAAATGTATTAACATTTCTAAGGTAGCTTAATTGCATATCTGCTTCCTAAACTAATCAATATGTGTTTCTGCACTAATGAGTTTATAGCATAATGATGTGCATTCTGCCATGTCCCTCTCAGACCAAACTCTTTGTAGACAGTGCATTGTCACGATGGCAAATGGTACTTCATAGATCCCATTACAAACTAACCTCCCTACCTACGTTTAGCAACAAAGCATTCTTAGATTCTGCAGCTGGGGAAGTATTGATGCAGTTTCTGTAATTACTTGCTTACATTTACTTCTTGTTATATTATCATTCAGAGTAAGCACCTTAAGCCAAATTAACATGGAAGGTATTGAAAACATATGCAAAATAAGCACTGAAAGAAAACCGTGTGTAAGTACTGTATTTCATAATGAATTGCAGAATATAATTTTCCATGTTAGGAGTACCTCATTAAAATGGAAAACAACAGTAGTTTGTATTTGGTTTTCTTCTTATTACAGCTTTTGCTTTATTCAGGATCCCTGATCTTAACCCTATGTTGTCTGCTTCTGGTCTGATTGCCTTGCTTAATTTAGAAGTAACATTTATAGAATTAGAAAATATCCTTACATAACCAATAGAATTAGCTGTGATGTTATAAAGAAATTAATGAAGATGATGCCTAAGTACTTAAAGGTATGAGTCTAAATTGACTGGATACATTTTTTACAAGGTTTTATTTAAAAAATATGGTGTCCTTATTCTCAAGAAAAGGTGTTTCACAGTACATAATACCAGAAAAATTAATTAAAATGTCTGTTACTACTCAAACAGTATGAACCCATCTTTGTTACAAGTTACATTAAGACACTGGGCTTAACAATGTTTGTGTCTCATATGAAACTGCAGAATTAAGGAGACAGTGCTTTTGGTGCACGTTGCTATTCCATTTGAGAACAGCTCCTACATACGGTACAAAAATTATCTCATGCAATGTGGTACATGTATAGTGTTATGTAACACAAGTTCTTGGCAGTTAAATCGATGAGAAGTGTTCTGCATGTTTGACTTCACACACTATAAATATTTCCATTTATATCAGTAAGAGGGAGAGTAATGAGTAACAAGGAGAGCAAAGTGTGCATTGAGGCATCTGCAGTGTTATGGCCCTGCAACACTACTCCTAAATCTTACCCAAATAGAAATGACAAAAGTCTTATTTGACAACAGCAGCAGAACATATAAACAAGGAAGAAAATATTCTGTCCACTCACTGGGACTATGCAAGCATGTTTTATGCTTGTATCTTTGTTTTAAGGAAAAACGGAAAAGCAAAAACTCCTGTTGTTCTTCCTGTCTGAAACTTTGTGACTACTAGAGACCATACTTCAGTATGGCTGAGTCAGCACTTCACAATGCAGACATGGGGAATAGGAGTGGAGTAAATGGGATGGAAAGTCAAAAAAAGCATTAATTGTACAAAGACTAACTCCAGTTTTGTTATTTCAAATAACCTTTTTTCTCCTTGTCTCAATATTGTAAAGGACCAGGAAAACCATAGCCCCATGGACTGATGGGAGATGGTAGATGTCTCCAGAGAGCAGAGATGAATTCTTCTCATGTGCTGTGGAGATACGACAAAGGCTGAGCCTCATCTCCCTCTTTTGATATCTGGATGATGAAGTTCCAGGGTAAAATTTTGATTCTGAGGGATGAAAAAGATCTGTTCTGAATTCATAGCATCATAGAATGGTTTAGGTTGGAAGGAACCTCAGAGATCATCTGGTTCCAATCCTCCACCACAGGCAGGAACACCTTCCACTAGAACAGGTCACCCAAGGCCTCATCCAACTTGGCCTTGAACACCTCCAGGGAGGGAGCAGCCACAGCCTCCCTGGGCAACCTGTTCCAGTGTCTCACCACCCTCACTCTAAAGAACTTCCTCCTAACATCCCATTTAAATCTCTCTGCCAGTTTAAACCCATTACCCCTCATTCTGTCATAACAAGACCTTGTGAATAGTCCCTNCTCATAGCAGAGGTGCTGCAGCCCTCTGATCATCTTTGTGCACCCCCTCTGGACTTGTTCCAAAGTTCCATGTCCTTCCTGTGCTGGGGGCTCCAGAACTGCACACAGTACTCTGGGTGAGGTCTGGCAAGAGCAGAGTAAAAGGGGACAATCCCCTCCCTTGCCCTGCTGGCCATGCTGCTCTTGATGCAGCCCAGGACATGGTTAGCTGTCTGGGCCACACGCGCACACTGTTGGCTCATGTTGAGCTTTTCATCAACCCGGACCCCAGGTCCTTTTCCTAAGGGCTGCTCTCAGCCACTCACCGCCCAGCCTGTATTTGTGCTTGGGATTGCACCGACCCAAGTTCAGGACCTTACACTTGGCCTTGTTGAATTGCATGAGGTTGGCCTGGGCACAGCTCTGCAGCCTGTCCAGGTCCCTCTGGATGGATCCCTGCCCTCTAGCACGTTGACTGTGCCACACAGTGTGGTGTCATCTGCAAACTTGCTGAGAGTGCACTCGATTCCTCTGTCCATGTCACTAACAAAGATGTTAACCAGCACTGGTCCCAGCACTGACCCCTGAGGAACACCACATGTCACTGGAATCCAAGTGGACAGTCTACATTTCTTCACCTCCTCAGTGTAAAACTCTCCCTCCCTGTCAAGCTTAACCAGGGTAACAGCTCCCCTTTGTTAATATATGTGGTTCCTTATATCCAGAGTTTCTGTTTCTAGTTGATTTTCTTGTGTGTAAACAAGGCAGTTTCTCCTAATTCATATATCTACAGTCTAAAAAACTTCTCCACTCTTTTATTTTTATATTCTTGAATACCTCAATTTTCCCTCCACAGAGACAACATTGCATGGCCTCATACTCAGAGCCCATCCAGTTGCTGCTGACGTTTTTTTATTGCTTTCACCTTCCAGACACTGGGTGATGCAGTATTTGCACAAGTTAGCATTAAGTTAGCACCAAACTAGGTGGTGAAGCTGTGCAGCTGACTGTAATGAGAAACATTTTGCCTGTGACATCAAAAACCCTTTTATTGCATGTTGTGGAATTGGGCAGCACATTAATAAACCATTTTCATTGCATTTAAATACCGATTACCGTAAGATGTTCAGTATATCAAAACTGTGGTGACTTTACATAGGTGTAAGCTAAAAATAGTTCATCCTTCTCGATTTTCTGAGGAAAACACAATTATTCCAAATACAAAATGCCACAGAATAGGTGACTGCCTGAAGAACGAAATTACACAAAATGCTTGTTTGCATAGTGATTGCATAGTAGGCTTTTCAGATCCCAACCACCTAGACAAAATAGGAAAAATCACAAGAAAGTAGTGGTCTGTTTGCACATACTAAAAAAGACCAGGAGAACTAATAAAGTTCCTATTTGAAGGCAAGTAGATACCACACATCTCAGATGGATATAACTTTCATAGTTTAATTATTGTACTGTTGTTCTAAATGCTTAATGACATTTACAAGGATGTTTTACAGGGATTAAGGAGGAACTGTACACATCAACTATTCAATAATTATTTGGAAATAAACCAGATATTTACCTTTTGTCTTACTGTAGCAGCCAGGAGTACTGATTAAGTGCTGGCTAGAATATATCTGGTACAAATCTTTTTGGTTTCAAGATGTGCCATGCAGGGCAGAACAGGAAAAGGACTGTGTGTGGAGAGATTGAGTAAGACTTCTTAACAGGATTTTTAATAATTGTAGTTTAATTAGGTTTGTTCCTTTCTTCTTCTTTAATGCTCACTGGAAGTGTGAGGAAGAAGCAATATGCTTTAAGAATTGAAAAGGCAATATGCAGTCATGTAGATTGCTAGTTCTCCCCATTTTCCCCTGTTAACACATTAAAAAAAAAAAAAAGGGTTAAGTTTTATGCTATTAAAAGTAATCTGAAAAAGGAAGGCAGGTCAGGTTTCAAACACAAATTTAAGTATCAGGAGATACTTCACAGCTTCTTGGCACGTGGTGTGACTTCACATGGTGTGATGTGAAATATCACATGATTTAAATCAGCTTTATGTGTCATGTTTTTCATTTTCCGTAAAGGATGAAGAAAATAACCTAAATATGATTATGAAAATATTTGGAAGAAAAATCTAGTCAAGTTTTGCACTATGAAGAAAGTACTGTGGAAAAGCAGTACCCATCCTTAGGACCTGTGTCTAGACTATGGAAATTGAATCTGGACCCTTAATCACATGTATGTTACTATTTTGTTATTTGAAGGTAGAATACAGACCTTTCATTGCATTGCAGTTTCACCTTCTATAGATTACAGGTGCAATTACTCCCTTGGTCATGTCTGGTAACAATGTCTAAAATGTAGAGGTTTTTTCCCCCTTTTCAAAGAAGGTGGAGTTTGGTAGGTATGTGAATTTATGCGTGTGATCCAGTGGTTTTTAGCACAAAGTTTTAATTAGAAAATTGTCATCATTTTTAAGGTGCTCAAATTTGAATTAGGAAAGGATGCTTGATTTTTCAGAATGCAGACTGTTTACAGCTAGCTTAATTCTGGATTCTCATATCTCAAGTGGACAAAAAAACCCCCAAAAAAACAAAAAAACCCACAAAAAAACCCCCAACCCCACAACCAATACCCCCTCCAATCGTCCCAAAAAAACCCCAACAAAACAAAACCAAAAAAATCCATCCAGTCAAACAAATCAAAAATCAACAGCCAGAGCTGAAACACACTTTGATGAGAGAGGTCTAGGAGATCAGAAAAACAATCAGTGTTCAAATTTATCTGGAGAAAAAATGCTGGAATGCAAATAGCTTTATTCATCAGACTTGTTTTTGCTTGGTTTCAATACTTACTGAGAAAAGAGGAAACACATGTAGAGAACTTGTTTAGTGTTTTACATATTTTCTTTTTTTCTTTTTTTTTTTTTTTCCCTTAGCCTTGGTTTGGGTTTTTTGGGGGTTTAGGAGGAAGTGGGTTGGTGTTGGGTGTTTTGTTTGTTTGTTTGTTTGTTTTGTGTGTGCATGTGTCTATTTTGTGGATTTTTAAAGAATTTTGTGTGTTTGTTTTTTCTCAGTCAATTGATTATAAAACACAAAAAGTGGAAATCCCTATTTGGAACTTTCAGTGGTTGGGGATGATATCAATGAGAAGTGTAAATCCATAGGTAGCTTAAAGAGATCTGTCATAATTTTCTGAGGAAAAAGAAAATGTATGTCTTAATTTTGAACTTGAGAAATTTGCTTAAGTAACATGGTAAAGCATAGTAAACACTCTCCAAGAATGCTTTCCAGTTGTTAACCTAGGTTTTTATGTGTTGTGAATTGAGGTTTTTTTTTTCCTCATTTTTATTTTTATAATGCATATGGAGGTTATTTGATCATAACTGGCCAATAATTATTACTTATAAAAGCAGTTCCATATATTCTTCACCACTGTTGCTATTTCTAAATAATTTCTCTCTTTAAAATGTATTCACAGGTTGTGTTTTCTAAAACCTTGACTTTTAAACACTCTTTACGAGGCTTTCTCTCATTTTCTTAAAATGCAGAAAGATTAGGTATGTCATTCTGTTTTCAGCTCATCAGTGTCAAATAAGAAACGTATACATGTATGTCTTTTCAAATCATGCTCGTACATGGAATCATAGAATGTCAGGGGCTGGAAGGGACTTTGAAAGGTCATCTNGGAGGAGACCACACAACTCCCTCGGGCAGCCTGGGGTTCTGTCATCCTCACAGCGATAAAATTCCTCCTCATGTTTAAATGAAACTTCCTGTGCCTCAGCTTCCACCCGCTGCCCCTTGTCCTGTCATCAGGCATCACCCAGCAGAGCCTGGCTCTATCCTCCTGGGACTCACCCTTTACATATTTATAAATATTGATGAGGTAATCGCTCAGTCTCCTCCAAGCTAAAGAGCCCCAGCTTCCTCAGTCTCTCTTCATAAGAGAGATGTTCCATTCCCATAATCCTCTTTGTGGCTCTGTGCTGGACACTCTCAGGCAGCTCCATGTCCCTCTTGAACTGGGAGGCCCAGAACTGAACACAGTACTCCAGATGTGGCCTCACCAGGGCAGAACAGAGGGAGAGGAGAATCTCTCTCGACCTGCTAGCCACACCCTAGAATGGCATTGGCCCTCTTGGCCATGAGTGCACATTGCTGGCTCATGGTCAACCTGCCATCCAGTAGTACTCCCAAATCCTTTTACCCTTTGCTGCCTTCCAACAGACCAGTCCCCAACCTATACCGATACTTGGAATTCTTCTTTCCCAAGTGCAAGACTCTACACTTACACATCTTGATTTTTTATTTTAGAATCATAGAATGGGTTAGGTTGGAAGAGACCTCAAAGATCATCTGGTTCCAACCCCCCGCCATAGGCAAGGACACCTCCCACTAGATCAGGACACTGAAGACCTCATCCAGCCTGGCCTTCAACGCCTCCAGGGAGGAAGCAGCCACAACCTCCATTTGAATACATTCTCACCTTTCTAAAAATCGCCATCACTTGCCACTTATCCTTATTAAGCTTTATCTCGCTGGGTAGTTTCTTTATCCTGAAAAGTTCCTTTTGTATTCAACCAAATGTATATGATTATTGTCTTTACTTATGCCCACAGTTTTCATAATCATTCACTATCTTCCATCTTCCAAAGCATGGACAGAAACACATTCTTGACCTTCAAAGATATAATCCAGTAGGTCTCTACTTGATACAGCCATTCATTTGGCAATGAACTATCACTGAATATTCTCTAGAATATTTGTTTTGTACATCCTTTTAACACTAATTTAATTAACACTATGCTTCCTTTTTATCCCATGAGAATGCAATGCAGTTTGGCAGCAAACTTCCAAAAATCAGCTTATACCATTTCTCTGCCTTATGAAATGTGCTATGATTGTAAAAGAAAATAGGATTTGGCCAACATTTTTTTTCCAGGCAGACCTGCATTTCCTAATGCTGTAATTTTGGGGGATTTTTTTTTTTTTTAATTATGAAGCAGAAATAAGGCTGAGAACTATCCTTTTTCCCGGAATCTCTCTTTAAGAAAAGGAAAGAATACAGTAGCTTTAAATGCAGCATGTGTATATATTTCTTAATGATCAGATATAGAGAAGAACTTTCAGCAGTGAGTAAATGTCTGTGACATCATCAGAATAGTTTACTGTAATTTTACCACATATTTTATTCCACTAAACCGTATTACAGTGCAGTATGCTACTGTTAGTTTGAATAACCTTTTAGGTATTTGCAGCTGTGTGGTCATTTATGGTCTGGATTTTGCTGGTGACTGATCTCCAACAGAATCAAAGTAGTACAGAGCCATGCATAACACTTCTGATGCAAAAAGCTTGAGTTGTATAAGCAGAAGAAACAAAACCACCAGCATTTAAAGACAAGAAAACTAGGCTGGCATCAGTGAAAGACCATTAAGTCATCCACAAGTGAATTATTTTGACATTAAAAAGAAAAATAAGTAGTTAATTAGGTAATATTTTAGCATAATCCTTCAAAGCTGCATCTTTATGATCAGTGTAAGATAAATACCTTTTAGATCTAAGATTTTATCTTCACAGGTAGTAATTGCAAGGAGTAATCAGCAAAGTCTAATACCAGTGTTTTCCAACATAGAGTCACTTCCTTGTAAATGAATTGTCACGTATGGAAGTAGAAGTGCGAAGAATTAGGAGGAGTTATGTGACAGGTGTGCAGGGATGCCTATGAAAGAGGAGGTAACTGTATTTAATGTAATACTATACTAAAAATATTTTTAATATCCCTTCTAAAGAGTGTATTGGTAGTCATTGGCTCTCGACCACTGGATAAATAATAGTATATGCATGTTAAGAAAGGATGAACATTATTTGAAGGAGGATGAAAATACTGTGCTTCCATATATTTTCTAAACTACCTTACACACTGAAGAACACCATGTGTACCTTCACTGAATTGGAACTGCCAGCTGGATTCATCTTATCTTAACTGAATAAAACACAACATTCAAGTTGGTACAATAAATGATGTGGGAAGTATTTAAATAACTGCTTTACAAGGTCAAAACAAAAAAAAAAAATCCATCTGCTACACATGTGATCTGATTATCTGAAAATGATGTAATTATGTATTGTACAAACACTCTGGAATTTCTAAGGACTTTTTCAATGCAGTAGCAACAGCCACTATTTTACTCCACTATGCTGTCTGCAGGAAATATGCTTGCATACTAAAAATGCTATCTTTAGTTAATTCATGCATTTCCCTCAAATGAAAACAAATACAGGCTTTGAAAGTGGAAAATCCATCTTTTAAGTCAATATTCCTATAGCGTTAATACCATGAGAGGATATACTAATTACAGTAAGTTTATAACTATACATCTCTTTCCTGGAGAAATGTATTGTTATGGTGAAATTCTAATCTAACTGAACTGACAGTATTTGGAATGATTCAATGGAGAATTTTAATGGACTTGTTATTTTTGGATAACAAACAGCATTAAAAATATTGATTACATTTTTGCTTTTGATTCTCTGTTTTACACAAGGTTATTTCTCCTCACATCCACACAGTGCTTCGCTGGCAAGCACATCTGTCACTTCAGGCTCTGGTTACATATACCCCTCAAATCAGAAGGGGAAAGGGAATATTGTTACAGTGGAGCTCTCTGAATTGTGACCCTTATTAAACTACCTACCTACCTACCTGTGAACTACTGAAATGCATCATATAAAACAAGTGTTTTTCAGCTTTTGGAATAGATACTTGGTGTTAATTTGTATGTGGTAAAACTGCACAGACCATTTAAGTCTCTGAACAAGCTTCATATCATCTACATCTGCCTTCTGCTCTTTTCCATTCACCATGCTGTGTTAGTCTCTGCCACAGCATTCTCCATATTTCAGAGACAAGTGAAGAGAAATTTCCAACAGAGCACATGTGCAAAAGACACCTCCATTTCTACCCCATCCCATTTGGCTTTTATTTTCTGAGAAAGCTTTCTGTATTAAAAAAGGAAAGAAATTCATGATAAGCATCTTCTTGGACAAATGTATGCGGTTACATTATCAAGAGGACAGAACTTGTCTCACTTCTCTGCCCTCCATTTAACAAGTCTGAATGGTAAGCCTTTATGTTTCTGTTCGAGTTTCAAGTTCCTCTTGGCATAAGTACCTAAAAACTTGTCTTCTGTTAATCGGTAGAGTTAATCTTGTCTTAAATTATTATCCAGAGAAGCTGGAAAGTTAGCCTTAATGGCCAAAATTAGGTAACATAATGGCTTAAGAGCACATACAATTACTCTGGCTCTTCAGGAATCAATCACAAGGAGTTAAGTGAATGTAGCCAACCTTTCTTTACAAAATAATGTTCTGTGACCTCAGGTTATATGCTCCATCTACATTCTATTTAATTGTATTTTCCGCAAAGCTTTCCTAAATAAAATACACCAAACCAACAAACAAACAATACCACTCCCATCCCCCACCAAACAACCCAACACAACCCCCAGATCAGACATAAAGTAAATGCAGTGTAAACTAAACACTTAGTCTGGGAGGGAAAAAAAAGGTGGAGCTACAGTGTTCTAATCTGATGCCATTAGTGAGTCAAAAAACACAGTTTGAAACAGGCTTTTCTGCTCCTATAAAATGTCTAAGCATGTACCATGGCTTATGTTTCCTCGAGTGAATAATTCCAAAGGTCATTATAGGTCTTTTTCACATCAGCAATTAATTTTCGTTTATCTGTGTTCACAAACACATGCTTCTATTGTCTGCTACAGAATTGTGCTTGTGTGCTTTAATGTAAGCTTGACTGTTGTTTATTAAAAATCACAGTGCAGTTCCTTCTCCTGCAGAGGAAATGGGGTATTGAAAATAAGCTGCTGTACTTTCAAAGTGTAAGTGTTTCGTCCTTTGCAAAGAACTTGACAGCTAAATGGGCAGTTTGCTGTGAGACTCAAAGAAGTATCACAACAGTGAAACAGCCAAGGAACCCCCACTCCAATTATTGCTGGGATAGTGATTTGAGATGGGGATGCTAAGGTGATTNAAATAAAATAAATCTATTTCCCTCTGCTGAAAATATCCTAATGATAGTTTACTGTCCTGAATTATCAGCAACATGCTGACTGTGCCACCTGAATTTCAATTTCTTAATTTACAGCATAGATAAAATAGAATAGAGCTGGATCTCTGCTGCTCTCTACACTGGACTGGTCTTATCAAGCGTGAAGTTTGGCGTATTGCAAACCTATTCAAGTCATTATCTGTTGAGGACCTCTTGAGCCATCTCCATCTCTGCAATGTGCTGATAAGACAGCTGTTTCTGTAGCTGCAGTGTCTCTCTGGGCCTCAGTCATCTCTCAGTGCAAACTACAGCTTTGTCACTGTGCCCTGATGCTGTCACTTTCTCTGTTGTGCAAGCGTTTGATCGAAGCACAAAAGAGATCGATGGCAGCGATTGACTGGCAGGTGACACAGTCTTATTATTTTTCAATTAAATGTGCATTGCACACCACTGGAAATACAAGTCTCCAATAAAAGAAGCTATCTAAGCAGTGGTGCAGCAGAAATCTGCCTTTGCCTGGTCACAGCAGGAAAGAAGCAAAGAGGCAATAATTTTAATAAACAGACAGCTTCCCTCAGGTATTATATTTATCTCAATAAAGGTTCCACAGTTGCCTGTACAAAATCTGAGCAGTTGTGGTTGCCTTGTGTGGAACTGAGTTTTGCAGTTTCAGCTGAAAAAATAATCAAACACTTTCCAAATGTTAGTCTCATTTGCTGTGTAATAAAACAGAGATAGTAGCAATTTCAGTTACAGGGTTCATACTCTTAGAGTTTTATGCAATATGCATATCTGACGATCACAGAGGAGCTCAGAGGAGTAGGTAAAAGAGTTAGGCACCTCTGCTGAGATGCTGATTCCATGCAACCTTTTGACCTGATCTGAAGCTCTCATGCATATTGCTATTTATTTGTCAAAATGAGTGGAGCAGACATAAGCCTGCACTGCAAGAATGACCCGTCAAGTCCCCCGGAGTGCAGTAGCACACACGTCCCCCTGCGAATGTGCGGGTTTGCAGGTGGGACACCCCTAGGCACCGTTTGCCTGACATGCCTTCGAGAGCCGGACCTGCATCGTGTACCTTACCAATTTTGGTTTTTTGTATTTTTTTTTTCCCTGGGGTGGGGCAAGGAGGGAAGGTACCAAATGCCGGTTTGCCGCGATGCTGTTGATCGGTGCAATGTTAGCGAGAGGTCGGCCCCGGAGCCGCGGGGCTGGCCTGGCCTGGCTGGGCCGGGCCGGGCCGGGTCGGGCCGTGCCGTCGGGTTGTGCCGCTGTCCGTGGTGCTGAGGCGGCGGATCCGCGGCCGGCATTGCGGACAAGCCCAGCTATGCTTACCTGCATTCTTCTTTCTTTTCCTCCTTTCGTTGTGCTTTTGTTTTTTTTTGGTTGCTTGCTTACTTGTTTTTTTATGTTTTTTAAAATAGTCGTTAAACCTCCTTCTGCCAGTCCCAGAGCTCCCAAGTGCCTTTTGGGGTGGTTCGGCAGCAGTTCCCTTCCCTCCTGCTGTAGCTTTCCTATGTCCAACGACTGTTTGGTAAGCCAAACACGTTTTAGCATAAGGCTTCGTCCAGACAGCCACTGCTGTCATAAAGACTGCTAATCGTAAGGACTCCCTTCCAGACATACTACCTACGTGAAGGGGAATTTCATGGAAAAATCCTTTTTCCCTGGTAGAGGGGAGAATTTAGCACTCCTGCTGCTGCTGCCAACATGAAGGGCCTCTGAAAATGCATCAGAGAAGGACCAATGACAAGACTATTTACTTTAACAGCTATTTTCTGCCTGATTTCACTTTAGCCTCATATATTGACAAACATGACAGACATTAAGTGCATTATTGGTAGAAATATTAAACCTCAAAAGAAAATGCATAAGGTCTGGCTTTTGTTGCTAGAGATTGGTCATTAATTACAACTGGAGGATTGTTCCTTTCTGAGGGAAGCAGGGTAAGGAGGCATGGGAGGGGAGAGGTGAGGTGTGAAAGGTGGATAAAAGTGGAATCCTGAGTGTCAGACCTGGGAGCAGAATATTTCAATTTTGTGAAAGTTTGAACAGACATGTTTCTGGTTTCTAGTATTATACATTTTGCATTCCCCTTCGAGTCAGTACTCCTTAGTTCCAAGAACAGGTTTCTATTCATATGACTTTTTTTTTTTTTTCCCCCC
The DNA here is from genome assembly GCA_013396835.1 of Psilopogon haemacephalus. Lineage (NCBI taxonomy): Eukaryota > Metazoa > Chordata > Aves > Piciformes > Megalaimidae > Psilopogon > Psilopogon haemacephalus. The sequence continues at coordinate 154,135 of VWZI01007823.1, forward strand.
AAGGGGGGTGTCAATGCTTAGGAATTCAGAGAGCTTGTTTATTTTCTTTCTCCCTTTTCCTCTTTTTATACCTGTCTAACATTCTGCTAAACAACACTTACATTCAGCAAAAACTGGACAAGGTGAGAAAGTAACCAGCAACTAAATACAGCAATTCCAAAGACAACACCACAGTGCATGGGTTTTATGGGTATTTTTTACTCAATCTGTGCTTTAACCCATGCTTCAAAATTCAGCCTAGAACAAATAATCACTTAAAAAAAAATATGGATACAAAACTTTCTGATGTACACATTTGCCACATAAATGAGGATGTTGTTAATTGTGCTGTCATTAGGAGAGTTTCAAAAGCAGTTTTGCTGCATCAGAGGGTAAGCTGCCATAATTAGATGAGAGTGAGTAGCAGACATAAGCTGAACAAGTGTAAACTCAGTGGCTCTTCTCAAACACTTAGACACTGCTGAGAGCAAAATTCACATGTGCAGTTCTACAAACTGTGTTAACAGACATCACTTTATGTAGGACTTTCATACAGGCAGCTTTGAGGAAGTAGACACCTTGTTCTTTATTCAGTCTGTACAGCTGCTAGCTTGGCATTTGTTCCACCAAGGAGTTATTCCCTTTTTCAGATGGTTGCTGATTCAAAACCTTGGTGATAGATTGTAAATAATCATCTAAAGACTGTGCTCTATTAAAAAAAAAATCAGATGCATTCAGCATATAACTAATCACATAAATTTGTAAAACCAGGCTCTGTAGAACACTCAGTTATTGTCATATTGTCAGGATAGGGATACTGTAAGAAACAGGTGATACATAAACAAGCATATTTTCTCTTTCATAGTATTAATCATTTATAAACTCTCAAGGACATTCTCAAGGAACACTATGTCTCTGTTTGAAATTGCCTGTCTTTATTTTTGTGCTTTGCTCCATGCAAATACCAGAATATTCTGAATAAGCATTTCCTTTCTGCAAGGTGTTAAGTGCTTTGCTATTGAAAATACATTATATACACTTCTGTGTTCCATGTCAGAAAAACTGTGTCTAGGAAGCACTTTGGAAAGAACTTACAATCCAGTGCAGTGAAGGTCAAAGAGTATAAGGAATAAAAGGCTTGCTTCTCACTACTGTGCAGTTTTTTTTGAAACAACCTTTTTTTCTGCATTTATCTGTGCAAGCCCTAGGAATCGATCACATAATAAGAGGTCTTTTTTCCTCCTTCCTTCCTCTCTCCACCCTCTTACCTTTCTTCCTGACTTTCTCTCCTTTTCACCCTTCTCCTTTCATCTTCCTTCCCTTGCTCTTCTTTTATTCCTCCCTTTACTTTCCTTCTTTGTACTTGCCCCTCCTTCCTTCCTTCCTTCCTTTCCTCTCTCCCTTCCTTCCTTCCTCCCATTCCTCCCTCCCTTCCTTCCTCCCTCCCTCCCTTCCTCCCTCCCT